>OU426979.1:129553578-129566078 GCA_911387785.2 Aelia acuminata | reverse complement strand
CGTGTTTTTTTTATTTACTCAAAAACGGTTTTAACGATTTTGATCAAACTGGGTATTTGATGTATGTATATGCCAAAGATTTGATACCCAACATTTCATCAAAATTGGTCAAACGAAGGTGGCACTTTATTTCATAACTCTTTTACAACTTTTTACCTTTTTTTCGATTATCTCAAAAACGGCTTTAACGATTTTCATCAAATTCGTCGTGTTTAATGACAATTAGGTGTTCTTTAATATCTGGTAAGCTTTATTATCATTAAAATGTTCTGAGGGGGCTTAAATGAGGAAGGGGTCTTTTTTGTTTTCCTATAAAGTACCTTTGTATTTGTTTATATGGAGAAATTATCTGTCCCTCGTTTCGCCTAAAAATAAGAAATGGCTAAATATGAGATATGATAAAAATCAAGTAAACATAAAAAAAGAAAAATATTCAGTCATCTCATAAAACACGTTGAGCCCACTCATGCAGAGTACGCCTTTAATGACAGACCAATGTTCATAATTAAAGCCAATCTGTTCATTTAATGAGAATAATTTGTTTGATGGTAAATGAAGTTTTCAACAACTACATAAAGAATTATAAAATCAGACGACTTGGAGTATTATTGCCGAATTACCACAAGCTTTTATTTAATAATAAAAAAACTAGTGTTCTTTGTAGAGCAAACAAAAAGAAAAAAGAAGAAATCAATGTGGAAAAATGTGTTTTTGAGATGTGGCAATTAACAAAACACACCAATTTCTAATTTAAGTAAGTGTGTGTTGCGCGCATCGCACCAGATTTTTTTTTTTTTAATGTTGGTATTTACTCTATATTTCTAAGAAGAAATATGCAAAGTCCAGTTCAAATCAGTTCATCATTTTTATCCTTTTATTATTATCCATTTTCCAATTACATAAACATTCGATAACTTGTAGATATTGTGCCGCCTAAACCAACATTCTCCTTGTACGAGTAAATTTCAATTTTTTTTTTTTTTATGTATCTCTGTGGATGTGAAGCGCTTAAACTCCAAACATTGGGAGGGCTGTAGGGGCAGGAGCTAATGGAAAAATGTTTGTCATTTAAAGATAGAATTTAACTTTACTAAAAGATAAGCTATATAAAGCTATATTACTAAAAGAAAGGAAGTAAGGTAAAGAACAAATAATATGCAGAACAAGTAGAACTTTAGTTGGGGGAAAGGAATTTGAAGGTAAAAATGGCATTTCCAGGGAAAGGACTGAGGACCCCCCTTTACAATGTCTTGATCCGCCCATGAACTCAAAGAATACATTACTTTAAAAAGGTAATAATTAAATCTGATGACATTACTCGATTTGAAACTAATTTCTTTGTAGTTTGTAACGGGTATTCGATTTTCAAGCAATGCCTTGATAAACGGAAGGTGTTCCACAAAAGATCAAAACAGACCGTGGTTGAAAGAGAGACCAATCCATTATAAGAATAATATTATTGTATACAATTCCTTGCTATATTATGGTAGAAGAGAGATCATATGGACTGCATAGTGACCACCACGTGTAATTATTATCTCCTGTGAAAATGTGTTCTAATATAAGTTTTAAGTAATTTGGATGTGTGATTTTCAACACAAAAGACAGTATTTTCATTGTTTAGTAGTTAGTGAAAATAGTTTTTGTTAATTTAGTCTGTAAGTGTCTGAAACTCTTAATTTGAAAAACATGTGAAAAGTGAAAGGTTAGTTTTAGTGTTTTTTTTATTTACTTTTTATTTTTCTATTTTCTGTGTTTAAAAACTAGTGTTAATTTGTGATATAAGTGCTAGTTTTTAAGAACAAACAGTAAGTGTACTTAAAAAACTTAAAACGATATAATAAACATACTTTGAAGTAACAATGACTGAAGAAGATAACAAGATGCACTTGCAGCATGAAGCAGGGCCGTCAATTGAAGTAAATAATGAATGGGAAATCATTATAGGTCGAAAAAGGTCGGCATCTTCAAGGGACCCGAGAATATGCACAAAAAAACCCAACAACATAACGACCAGTAACAGGTATGAGACCCTGGCAAATTTGTCAAGCGACCAAAATAATGAACAAAATAATGTTCAAAAAAACACAATTGATAATAAGAAAATCAAGCCTCCTCCCATATATTTAAAAGATGTTCAAAACATTGAAGCATTAATATCATTTTTAAAAAAAGAAATAGGCCCAAATTATTTCAGTATAAAGACTACAAACAGAAATGTAATTGTTTACCCGGCCACTACCGAATCATATAGGGGAGCAGTCAGGTGTTTAAAAAAAGTGAACGCCGAATTTCATACGTATCAATTATTAGAAGATAAGAACCCTCGCGTGGTGATCAAAGGACTTCACCCATCAACACCGATTTCCGCAATACAAGAGGAATTGAAAGCATTTGGATACGAAGCCACAAATATTACAAATGCTATATCAACGAAAACTAAATTACTACTACAAATGTTTTTCGTGGATGTAACTAAAAAAAATCTGGTGCGTGCGCGCAACACACAACTTTCACTTACCATCTTATTTATATTAGAAATTGACGTGTTTTGTTAATTGCCACTTCACAAAGTCACAAATCTTTCCACATTCATTTCTTATTTTTTCCTTTTATGAGTAATTGAAAACACATGTGAAAATGATACAAAATTTATTAAGTAAAGTACCCCCTCCATTTGATCTATGTTGATGAAATTTTTACAGCCATATCTCAGGCATATTAATACATCAAATACTCAGTTTGATCAAAATCGTGAAAACCGTTTTTGAGTAAATAAAAAAACACGTGAAAATGAGACAACATGTACTCAGTAAAGTGCCCCCTCTAATAGATCAATTTTGATGAAATTTTTACTGTCACATCGCGAGCATATACATATACTAAATACCAAGTTTGATCGAAATCATCAAAGCCTTTTTTGGGTAAATGAAAAAAAACACATAAAAGTGGGACACAATTTATTAAGTAAAGTACCCCCTCCGGTTGATCAATTTTAATGAAATTTTTACAGTCGTATCTCGGGCATATAAATGGATCAAATACTCAGTTTAATCAAAATCGTTAGAGCCGTTTTTGAGAAAACCGAAAAAAACCTAAAAAGTTACTAAATAAAGTACCCCCTCCCTTTGAGCAATTTTGATGAAATTTTTGCTGTCACATCGCGGGCATATACCTACACTAAATACCCAATTTCAGTTTCCCACGGTTTATAGTTTTTGAGCTAGTCTGTTCACACACACACACAGACACACACACACACACACACACACACACACACACACACACAGACCATTTCGCGGGACTTGATCATTTCGACTCAGGGGACCCCAAAACGTGTATTTCCGTTGAAAACCGGAAGTCGAAATTTTTCACGATCGCAATACTTCCACTTACTATATATTACATATATAGGTAAGTGAAAGTAATACATTTAATGAAAAAATATTTGATTTAGACCATATTTATTACACTAGAATTAAAGTGGAAGAGTTAAGAAAGAAAAGACAAATCCCACAGTGTTTTAGATGCCAATGCGCATACGAAGAGCTACTGCAAGCACCATCCACGCTGCGTCCGTTGTGGCGAAGCTCATGAAAGCTCAACCTGTCTAAAACCCAGAGACAAGCCAGCAAAATGCGCCAATTGCTCGGGGGCTCACCCAACTACAGAGGATGTCAAGCCCTCAAGATCCTTCGAGCTCAGCGCAAAAATATTCACCGCCCTTCGCCGGTAATTGCTGAACCACCGGACCTTGGAGAGTTTCCAGCCTTGCCAAACCAACCTCATCACCAGCAGCCCCTGGAACCTATTCCTGCATACTCAAGAATACACAGTCAAGTTCACCCTCCTCCAAACACTGAAGCTCAACCTCAACATCAAGCCAGGTCAGGTATGAGGGGGATCAGTAATCAGTTGGTACAGCCAGTTACCTCTGAACCTCCTCACCATTTAAATTTATTAAATAATTTAAATACTCTCATCCAACCCCTATTCAATCTTATTACTCAAATTTCACAAATAACACAAGCCCTAGCCGCTACTTATGGACATTAGATCTTTCACTGTCAGGTCCCTGTCAGTCCTCCTTTGGAACTCTAACGGACTAAAACAACATAAAACGGAACTAGAAATATACATTAACCAGAAATGTATTGATATTGTACTGCTAACGGAAACACATCTCACTTTACGCAACAAACTTTCTATACCAAACTACATTTTATACATAACGGACCATCATGCCGGTGAACTTGATGCTTGGTATGGAGGCATTCCCAAGAGAAAAAATACCGTCTCTCACCCGCGGTTTCATGAACTGGGATATATTTAGTAAATATCTTGATGAGCAGCTGAATGTCCCTCTAGCTCTGAAAACTGAAGATGACTTGGAAGAAGCAGTTGAACTCTTCACAACATCTGTTCAGGAAGCTGCCTGGTCCTCTCAAGAAATAAGAGAAACGCAAGCACCAAGTTCACCATCCTACCCTCAATATATCCGTGACCTAATTGGAGCTAAGAGGAGAGCACGTAAGAAAAGGCAAACTAACAGACTTCCTTCGGACAGACGAACTTTTAACAAACTTAATAATGAACTAAAAAAAGAAATACGGCAATTTAAACAAACTAACTTTGACAAATACTTGCAAAATCTGACATCAGATGACAACAGCTTATGGAGACACACCAAACGGCTTTTAAAGCATTCCGAGATTTCAGCCCCTTTGAGAAATGATGATGGTTCTTGGGCTGTGACGGACAAAGATAAAGCTGAAATTTTCGCTGACCATCTTGCAACTGTTTTTCAACCCCACACAAACTTAACAGACACACTCCACGAGGCCTTTGTTGAAACAGTTTTAAACTCCCCTCTTCCGATGTCTCTTCCACCAAAATCCTTTACTCCTTCAGAGGTATCAAAACAGATTATGAAAATGCCAAAGAGGAAGGCTCCTGGTTACGACCTTATCACAGCTGAGTTACTTCAAAAAATCCCCAGAAAAGCTTTAGTCTTTCTCCAACACTATACAACGCTATACTTAGGACAACTAAATTTCCTATCCAATGGAAATACTCAACAATTTTGATGATCCCTAAACCAAACAAAGACAAAACTAAACCTGACTCCTATAGACCTATTAGCCTTCTTCCTTTATGCTCCAAAATTTTCGAAAAACTATTACACGAACGTATTCTTTACTTACTGTCACAACAAAACATATTACCTGATCATCAATTTGGCTTCCGCTCACTTCATTCCACAACACAACAGCTACACAGAGTAACAGACTTCATATCTTCTGCTCTTGAACTAAAACAATACGCTTCTGGGGCTTTTTTAGATGTTACTCAAGCGTTCGATAGGGTTTGGCACCAAGGCCTCCTTTGTAAACTGAAACCTATTCTTCCCAGTACTTACTATTTAGTCTTACAATCATATCTCTCCGACCGCTTTTTCTCTGTCCGCCAGGGCACAGTAATCTCATCAATAAAACCAATCTCTGCAGGCGTCCCACAAGGTTCAATTCTTGCCCCACTCCTGTACTTAATATACACAAACGATATACCAACTGACAATAACATACTTACTGCGACGTATGCTGACGATACCGCTATTATTACAAGAAACACGAATCCTATACATGCCACCCTAACATTGCAACACAACCTTGACAACATACAAAATTGGTGTAGAAAATGGAAAATTAAGATAAATCAAGACAAGTCACATCACGTTACATTCACTTTAAGACACGAAACATGCCCTCCAGTCTACATAGACAATCACCCAATACCACAAACAAATACAGTAACATACTTGGGACTTACTCTCGATCGAAGGATGACATGGGGCCCACACGTAAAGATAAACGAAAAACGTTAAATTTCAGACTAAGACTATTATACTCCATCGTACATTGACGTTCAAAGTTACCCCTCAGACAAAAACTTAACCTATACAGCTATTTACTAAAACCTATATGGACCTATGCTAGCCAAATTTACGGACCCGCAAAAAAGACACATATTAACAAAATACAAACCTTTCAATCCCAATACTTAAGATTAATTACAAACTCACCACCCTATATTTCAAACGAGACCCTTCACAATGACTTAAGAGTTTCGACTGTGAAAAATCATATACGTATGAATTACAGACGGTTTTACGACAAACTACATGGACATACCAACAAATTTGTACAAGATATGGCAAGACGTGACATTCCTGACATACCTCGGCGAAGGCTGAAGAGGAGTTGGATGAGGGATCTCCTAGTCTGACAGAGTAAATCTTTTAAATGCCAGGAGGATGCACCACTGGGTGCTATCTCCCTCATGCCTACCAATGCCTTTTGTAATTATTTTAGCACATTTGCTTATTGTAATTGTACAGGTGCAAATAAATTGTTTAGTTAAAAAAAAAAAAAAAAAATATTATGGTAGACAATTCCTAGGACATGTGGTAGACCTAACAGGTACTTTTTTACCTGTTATTTATAATCAACCCTCAATGAGCAACTTCAGCTTTCATTTTAAATCTGATTAATTTCACATCTTATCTCATTTGAAGTTTAAATAATAAAACGAAAATCAATATATCAATTCTTGGAACACCCGAAGAGTAGAAAGTACTAAAGAATGCTACAAATTGTTTTCTTGCTCAGTTCATAACCATTAAAATTTTTGAGCGTACCAGCGTTGCTTGTCATAGGGAACGGGTTTCTCTTTGAGTAAACATTGGCGTCCATAGAAGTTGGAGGTCATGAACGAGCCATTAGGAAACGCATTACAATTGATAACACATTTCTGGCGCTCTGTGGAATAATTACGTCACTGAACGTTTTCGTTTCCATGATTTATTGACTGAAACACTTTTCTGCTAACAATGGTCCTGTTACTTGGAGAATGTTTATTATACTTTTGTTAATTCATTATTATGACTTGGCTTATTGCTTAATCGAGTCAGCTACTGAAAATGTGCTCATTACTTCCGATTCCCTTATGCGTCGTCTTCTAAAGCGATTATTTCGTCAAATATAGGTGCGTCTAGAGTCATTGTTCCTTTTATAGTATAATTCCCTCCTTTCTTCTGATCACAATATATGGTGGTAGTGATTTTGAAGAAAGTGATTTGGAATTCCCCCCTGACGTTTATTGTCCTGAGGGAAAGTTTTTTTATCGTGTCATCTGGAACAATATGTACAAGGAAGATGTAGGAGTAATTGTTGCCGTGGAATCTCAGTCGTTTGAGAGTAGTTATAAAGATTTTCGAAAGGAGAGGACACATATTAAGAAGGTACATAAACCGGCCTATGTGATGGCATGTGCTGGGTGAAACGGTCCATCCATAGAATGGAGTATTTCTTATCAGTTACAGTCATTCGAATCCCAATAAAGATGTCGTAAAACTATGCTAATGTATATAGAATTAGCATAGATACATTTTAATAGCCAGGTATGGTATATTTAAAGATTCCATAAGGGGACAATTTGTTTAATATTCATCCATTTGAAATCCAATCAAATTATATTCGCATTATCCCAATTAAAATACGGAAGTGAAAATTTCTGGAAAAAAGAGGTTCATATAACAATCAGAGGTCACATAAAGGACAAAACCATATAATCTTTTTTTTTTTTTTTTTTCGTCTTTCAATATTTTCTTCTAATTTTCCGAAATGAAATCATTTAATGTCCTTTTTCACTGTTTGTTAGTAAAAATAAAAAAATAAAAACTCTTCACATCTTGGTCAATTAAAATATAATTTAAATAAAGATAAAAATGACCTAGAATTGAATATACGAAAAAATTCATTTTGAGATTTTATTATTTTCATAAATGTAAATATATATAAAAAAATATAGTTCTACTATATATACTTATATGTTTTAAGTGCATAGCATAGCTGTTTCAATATAAATACTGAAAATATAAGTCCTTATTCTGTGGAGTTTAAATAAGCCTAATTTCATTTTTTTAAGTTTATCTTTACTTGCTTGTTTTTCTTTACTTGAGTTGATTATTTTTATTTATTTTTTAATTTTTATATATTTATATTTTTTGTAAATAAAGTGTGAATGTACTCGATCAGCAATATTACCATTGTCTCGAAATGAGACAGAATGTAATAATATGAATAAAGGTTGTATTCCAAAAAAGAGGCCTAAAATCGAAAGGATAGAGAAGAATTAATAAGGAATCTGCCACGTTTAGTTTTGCCAACGAAACTTGTCAAATTCATAAGAATGAACGTAAAAAATTAAAAGTTCCAATTAGTCTCCAAAATCACAAATCCAAGAAATTCGATGTTACGAATGGGCTCAGGCAAGGTCAGCCTTTGTCACCTGAATTGTTTTACCTGGTTTTAGAAATAGTAATAAGAGCCATTAGGCAACCCCCAGGTGGAACAATTATAACCAGACTCTCCCAGCATATAACTATGTAGACGATGTAATCATAGAAGGAAGAACACTAGCATTGATGGCTGGTGCCTTAGAGTAATTTCAGGAAGGTGCAAAGAAACTAGATCTACAGATTAACGCAAAGATTGCTACATTACCCATGTGATCGTAACAAACGAATACTTAATAACAGAAATAAGTTTATACAAAGTGATTAGACTGAATATCATAATAGATAACCATCATTCAATTTTTAAAGGCCTAAAAGAATGAGTACAAAGCGTGCTAAAACGTCAGTATGACGTTATAAAAAGCTTTCAGATAATATTTTGGATAAATTTTGAGCGATTCCTCATTTCCATCTTTATGGCTAAGGCCAGATTATAGCTTAAACTTAATTAGCTTTGTTTGTTTAATTGGGGTCACCTGTGGCTTTTATTAGCTTTAAAAGGTTAAGCTGTAATAGAAATTGAGTCTCCTACCACAAGGAGGTACTATCCCAACCTCCTATAACTAGGTTTTCTAAAATTAGATATTTTACTTTCCTAATATCTGCAAGAGTCCTGTCTTAATCCGAAATGTTTGTCAGAGTGAGTTAATTTAATATATGATGGTTCGTAATGTCTCCATCGACTTGCTCATTATGATTTTATGCAGCAAGCAATGATGCTAATGCAATTTTTACATCACCAAAGAACAAACCATATTCCTAGCCGATTCGGGATAATAATAGGGTAGAAAGGATTTGATGTTGAGAATGGTATACCTAACTATCTGAAAGTCGATAGAGGAAGTAAAGATTATTTGAGCTGAAAGGTACTAAGTATACGGTGTTAGTGTCATGGGGGTTGTGCAAAGAGGCATTTGATTTTAATGTACGTTCACTTCCTTATTTGAGAAAGTAAGGAAGAAATACACAATAATTACTGGTATTAATTTGCTAGTTTTTGCATAAACAGAAGGGATATATAGATGCGTAAATAATAAAGGTGTTGGCCTTTGTTGCAGACCAAATACCGTGTCGTGACATGTCTATCCCAGGAACAGATTAAACGAAATTGTTACATTTTTTTTTTCTTTTTAATGTTTCACGAACATTTTCAACATGAAACGCAATATTAGCTGAATTAATTATTAGTAATCACTTTAAAGATGTATTGCAGGGTTAAGAGTAAAAAGAAATATTATGTAATACAAAATAAATTATTTAGTGACTTATAACGTAATCGCAAATTATGAGACAATAACCTGATGTTAAAAATGAGGAAATTAAAAAAAAATCCTCTAGAAGAAAGAGTTGGATGGAATTACTCTAAAGATAAGTAGGTTACGGAGACCATGCATTTTCATGAGCCGCTTATGAGCTTCTTCAATTTGTATTCATGAGTTTTTGAGTCGCCTTTAGGAATAGTACAACTCATAAATTCCATATGCGCTGCTTAAAAAGTTAATGTAATATATTATGTAGTTATACTATAAATTCTAATATAAATATAAAATTTTTATAGCAAACAAATAATTTATTGTGTTTCGAAACTTACGAGTTTCGAATATATCAATATCGTTCGTATATTGATATATTTGAGGTATAGAGCTTCAAAAACAGCTTCATCCCTAGTACTCTGAAATCCCTTCTTTCCAAATATAATCGATACACTACATCATTTAGCCCAGCGAGGGTTAGAACCTACTTCTTCACTATTAAAAATATAATAGTAAAAATTGCGCCTATAGAGGTGATGTTTTCATTGCCATCCAATATTACTTCCCTGGTTGCAAGGATGCAAAAATTATTAAATTTAAATATTAAATACTATGTTCAATGCTATACAATCTTTTCGGAGGCGGCGCAAAATAGAAATCACATGTTACTGATACAATTCCATTAGTAGGCATTGAAATCAATAGATGGGAAGAGAAGATCCATTTAGAAGATTTTCAAATGTCTAGTGTAAAAAAAAATTAAATTTTGCGCCGCCTCCGAAAAGATTGTGTAGTATTGAACATAGTATTTAATATTTAAATTTAATAATTTTTATTAACAATTAGTGTGTATTTGTACAAATCAAAATAAAATTATTCGTCTTATTGCATTTTTCCAATTTTTATACCATTTTCAATTTTGCTGTGTATTCATAAAAATCAGAAGGTAATTATTTCATACTTTTCAGTGAATTTATTTTTACTGGCTCCTAGGTTTCGAAGTAGGTTTAATATTTTTTTATAAAATATTTTTTTATAAAATGTTTTTTATTTCACAATTTTTAGTTGGAGAAGATAACGAATTTAGAAAACCGTACGTTGGTTTAAAAATTTCGTTGGTAATTGGTCGTTTATAAAATAAACGTTGGTTTAAAAATTTCGAAATCTTTTTACGCTCTACCACGTTTGTCTTTCCCAGGCCTTTTATTATACAATAATTGTATAAACAGTCACCTTTTCAATTTTATGAATACACACAGAAAAGAGGGAAAGCGGTGCGTGTATACAACTTTCAACACACTACGTTTTATGATTGTAAATGGATTTTTTTTTAAAAAAAGATCAATGTCCAATTGGGAAGGGAACACATAAAATGTTTTTCCACAATGACTATATTTTTCCTTCGCTAAATGTCGTCAATACTTGTCATTTACGTACAGCATCAGTGTTCCGAGATATGTTGAGTTAAATACATAAATAAAATAAATATTTTATGTAGTTGAGTTAAATACATAAATACATAAATCCGGCCATCCCAAGATGAAGTAGATACGTCACTGAACAGTCAAGATTTTGGCCGGTTTTAGACAAGATATCCATAATATGGAGAATCGATGAGGATGGTAATATGACCTATAGTATATTTGAAAGTAATTTTTAAATTTTGATTGCTTGAATATCCTTTTGAAAACTATGGCGATATTATACACGACTCCGGTAGGGACCGTTAATATTGCTTAAGATAATACTTTAAATAATAATTATAAAAAGATTATAAAACCGAATACAATAAAATAATAATTCTTTTTATTATTTAGTTTTTTAATTTTTTGTAATATCTAATGGGACGTGTCTCTGGACGAAACCAGAAGCCATGCCATTAAGACAATTTCACTCGCCCATCGTGACGGAGGTGATCACGATACTCCGAGTACACATAGTAAACATAAAGGCGGCCTAGCATGTTATACAACGAGTCCTGTGTATTAGCAGGGGAAAGCCTGCCTTCGGTGTAAAGTTGTCGAAAAGTAATTAGACGTAACAGGGATTAAAAAAAATTTAGTAAATAAAAAAAAGAGCTGCAACTGAAACCAATTTAAATTAGGTGCTGTAAAAAACAATACATTGAGGGAAGCTAACTTCCTTTGTAGCCGAAGACTTCCGCCCGGAGACCTTTTGTGGACCGGGAAAGCGGGAAGAGCTTTCCCGAGGTACTGGACAGTTTTTCCCCCGACGGCAAGTCACCCTCCACTCCGAGTCCGGACCAGGGGTGCCTTTTGTAATTCGGCGGCCACATCTGGCAAAATTATAAACACTCTCACACACGTATGTGTGCCACCTTTTCTACATGTGAAGAAATAAATTATTTTCTCCATTGGTAAATGTGAAAGTATAAAGAATTCGCCTATCCCATCGACTAACCTACTATCTTCCATTGAAAATAATAAGAAGTATAGGAAACGTAATGCGCCCATTGATGCTAATTTATGTAAAGTTAAAGCACATTTTTCTAATTAAACATTGACACTCTAGTAAGAGGCATTCGTCAACGAAAAAAAATCTTTCATTCTACTCATATTTATCGTAATTGAAAAACCTATAATTTATTTTTGTCATTCATGACCAAGGAGAGACGTAAGTTTTTCCGGCTGCTTCAAATATGTGGTTTATTTATCGGAATCTTACAGAGGCAAAAAGGAAAAGCAATTGTCTCTATTAGTTGTCAGGGGTATTTAACTTGAGAGATGGTGGAGAAAAATAAAATAAAAGTTGGCTCTATCAACATAACTAGCTATAAAAAATTGGTATGTTTAAAAAAATAATAAATCTTAAAGTTAATCCTTAAAGTCCCTAGTATTTTCACTAATAAAAACCATAATGACCTTAAACAT
>OU426979.1:125618578-125933578 GCA_911387785.2 Aelia acuminata | reverse complement strand
CAAAAAGTTCTTAAGATTGGGCATAACTTAGAACTCCTCTGCGAGTTTTGAACCTTATTAATTGATAATTAACACTGTTTTCCAGTTACTGTATCTAGATAATGTACAAAAAATTATAAGTTGGCTCGTGTGAAAGTTTTCCTTAAACTATGACGTTTATAAAACAAGTTATTGCCTGTCTTATCACTCGATGCCTCCCAAGGCTTTAAAGAGTTAAATTATTCTATTACTGGGAATATAATTCGTTTTCTGAATGAAATTAGCCCAATAGCTGCAGCTATGATTTTTTTTTTTTTTGATATCTCAATTTATTATCTAGATATTTCAGTTTGATTATTCAAAACTGGATGTGAATATTCTCTAAGGCCATTAAGCAATTTTAATTATTTTGGTTGTACTCTAATAATAAAAATTGACTTAAAGGGTCAAGTGAATGAAATTGATAAGTGATATTATCTGAGAAATCTGAATTGAATCACATCTATGCACCTCCATCAATCAGTAAAACAAAAATGAACCGGATTTAACTAGTGTCAAATGCTAACTTTTGCTTATAAGTGTATATTCAAAAATCTGTAGCTAAATATGAGTAATGTTTAATAAAATTATCACATAACCAAGAACGAATGGTTTATGGTGACCTATGTAACCTTTGTTGAATGAAACCATTTTCATAAGGAGGCTGTCATTAGTTTTGACAATCAATTTGTGATTAGAGATTAGAAAATCACACTTTTCGATAAACGTTTCCCTAAAAGTACCTTGTACAAAACCAAGGCTCAAGTACAGTCACAAACTGGTCATAGATTATGGCAGCTCAGAGTCATCAGGCCCCGAGGACCTATATTTCTTTCCCTAAATCCGACAGTCCATGAACCGAAACTGTGGGCGGCTAAGACATACTGGAAAACCACACCGCGATTCTCGAAAGGATATACGGGGCAGGGTTATACTCCTAAGTTCGGTAGGTGTGAATCCTCTACTGTCTCACGGCTGACGGTCTCGAATACCCGTATGATGGGTGGCTTTCTTGCTGGTTGCATTCGCTCCTTTAACTCCAGCCACTACACTAGCGCCTACACCAGCGGTTCCTGGAAGCATGTCGGTGAACGAAAATCCGCCGCGACAGTATTTGAACTTATTAATCATTTAATTTGCACAGCCCTTTAACCGGCGCCCCCCTCCCCCCTCCCCCCCCTCGATAACCCCAAGTTAGTGAGTTTGAATTCCGAGCTTTGGGATTTTTTTTACTATTCAGCATTCGTCCTCACCCTTCGTAAGCGCAAAACCCCTAGAGCTTGCTTGGTAGGGTGAAAAACAATTAGGAACCGAAAAATATTGATGAATGGCCTTTTAACAATAACAATATAAGGCTTTTTCCAATTTTTTTGCTAATCACATACTATCATCCTATTCTATCCTTCATTTATAAAGGAAGGGAAAACGAGAGGCAACAAGCCAAGTCGTACCGACCGATCTGTCTCCTCCCTGAATTAGGCAAAGTTTTGGCAAACCTGATGGCCACGGGCCTACTCCCAGTCTTTCAAAGAACCAGCCATTCACGGCAGTACGGGTGTACCAAAGGTGGGGGAACCATGGATGTCATGTTGAGAGTGCGCCAAGACGTTAAAGAGAGGGAGGAAAAATATGGTATGCTACTCTTCTTTGACATCTAGTTGCCGTGCGTACTCCAACAACTGCAAAGGCATGAGGCTCCCAGCAACTTTTATTCTCTAGTGCAAACCTATTTGCAGGGAAGGACACTACGATTGAGAGGATGCTTCTATGAAGTAGAAGATTCTGTGGAGCGAGGGTGTCCACAGGGCTCTGTCCTTGGTCCTGCTCTGTGGAAAATAATTTTTGACGAGTTACTGGGAGTACTTGAAGAAGAAAGGTTCCTCCCCACGGCGTTCGTGGATGATTTGTATGGACTGAGTGTGTGTGTGTGAGTGTGTGTGTATCTGTATGTGTGTGTGTTTGTGTGTGTGTGTGTGTGTGTGTGTGTGTGTGTGTGTGTGTGTGTGTGTGTGTGTGTGTGTGTGTGTGTGTGTGTGTGTGTGTGTGTGTGTGTGTGTGTGTGTGAACAGACTAGCTCAAAAACTATAAACTGTATGAACCAGAAATTGGGTATTTAGTCTATTTATATGCCCTTGATGTGACAGCAAACGTTTCATCAAAATTGGTCAAACGGATGGGTACTTTATTTAATAACTTTTTACGTTTTTTTCGATTTTCTAAAAATCGGCCACTAGATGTAAAAGAAGAGTAGCATACCATATTTTTCCTCCCTCTCTTTAACGTCTTGGCGCACTCTCAACATGACATCCATGGTTCCCCCACCTTTGGTACACCCGTACTGCCGTGAATGGCTGGTTCTTTGAAAGACTGGGAGTAGGCCCGTGGCCATCAGGTTTGCCAAAACTTTGCCTAATTGAGGGAGGAGACAGATCGGTCGGTACGACTTGGCTTGTTGCCTCTCGTTTTCCCTTCCTTTATAAATGAAGGATAGAATAGGATGATAGTATGTGATTAGCAAAAAAATTGGAAAAAGCCTTATATTGTTATTGTTAAAAGGCCATTCATCAATATTTTTCGGTTCCTAATTGTTTTTCACCCTGTATGTGTGTGTGTTTGTGTGTGTGTGTGTGTGTGTGTGTGTGTGTGTGTGTGTGTGTGTGTGTGTGTGTGTGTGTGTGTGTGTGTGTGTGTGTGTGTGTGTGTGTGTGTGTGAACAGACTAGCTCAAAAACTATAAACTGTATGAACCAGAAATTGGGTATTTAGTCTATTTATATGCCCTTGATGTGACAGCAAACGTTTCATCAAAATTGGTCAAACGGATGGGTACTTTATTTAATAACTTTTTACGTTTTTTTCGATTTTCTAAAAAACGGCTCTAACGATTTTGATAAAACATGGTATTTGATTTATTTATATGCCCGAGATATGACAAAAATTTCATCAAAATTGATAACCGGAGGGGGTATTTTATTTCATAACTTTTTTTCCCATGTTTACGTTTTTTTCAATTTTCTCTAAAATAGCTGTAAAGATTTTGATTAAACTCGTCATGTTTAATGAGAATGAATTATTCTTTAATATCAGGTAAGATTTATCAATATTAAAATATTCTGAGGGGGCATAAATGATGAAGGGGTCTTTTTTGCTTTCTTATATAGTACCTTCGTTTTTGTTTATATGGAAAAATTATCTGTCTCTTGTTTCGCCTAAAAATAAGAAATGGCTAAATATGAAATTAGAAAAAAATCAAGTAAATATATATAGGAGAAAAAAAGAAAAATATTTCGTCAACTCATAAAACACATTGATCCCAGGCATCATGCACAGTCTTTAATGACAGACCAATGCTTTATAATTAAAGATGTTCTGTCCATTTAATGGAAATTATTTCATGGGAACTATATGAAGTTTTCAACAACTACATTGAGAATTATTAAATCAGACGACTTGGAGTATTATGCTTGCATTGCCGAATTATCAAAAGTAAAAACTTTTATTTAATAGTAAAAAAATTTAGTGTAAAGAGCAAATACAAAAAAAAAAAAAAATATTGTAAATGAATGTGGAAAATTGTGTGACTTTAAGAAATAGCATTTAACAAAATACGTCAATTTCTGATTCAAAGTAAGTTTGTAAGTGAAAGTGTGTGTTGCGCGCATCGCACCATATTTTTTTTTTTTTTTTTAGGTATGAATTTTAAAAATGTTGCTTAATGGCTTTTCGCAATAAAGCAACGATATGGTGGAGGTAACGGAAGGAGAGATGCCCTCGGTCTATAGATAAAGAACCGCTTGGTGGACGAATCAAGGGAATTAATCGATATAGGAGGGAGATTGTGGATGTTGGCCGAGAATGGAAACTGGCACCAAAAGCAGCCGGAATAGGAACCAGATCTTTATCTGCCTTATTGTGAGGACAGCTCCCTACCCCCGGCCAACTCCTCGATATATTCCAAGCACAACTCTTTGTCCCCAACGATAAATCAAACTATTACCGAGGTCCCGGTTCAACTTTTCTCTACCGAATTATGCGCCTTAGCCACCCTTGTACGGATTAAATGTCCCAGAACTAATTTCCCTTCAGGGTGAGAAAACTGATTTGAAAAATTGGCCAGTGATCCTGTTTCAGAAATATGAAAGCTACTCACGGAAATTATAGTGTTTATTATTTAAAGGTTGTGATTAATGCTATAAACCTTCAACTTTCAGCATCCAGAGCAGAAAAAAATTTACAGGATGATATCGCAGCACCATCAGCTCCATGAAGGATATAAATAAATAAATTCTTTTTATATTTGTTCCGGGACAGGTCCCTTAACTGATATACATATTGGACTTCAGAGCCTTAAACAAAAACTTAACTGAAAGAAAATTGAAATGAAACAAATAAAGAAAAATTATGAAGGAAAACGCTGTTGATAAAAAAAAAAAAAAATACAAATAAAATATTTTAATAAAGTTTAATTTAAAATAATCAGTTTTGCATTTTTGATAATATATAAGTACTTACAGATGCGCTAAAAAATATTATACATTAAAAAAAATTAAAACATTTATCGGTTTAAAGAATCATGGAATATGAAGTGTCAATTTACTTTTTTTAGAGACACTGGATGGCTAGGAAGTGATTGAACGTGTGGTGGGTAAAGTTAGGAGGGTGGCAAAGCTAAGGATAAAGAAGGGAATAGGATTCCATAGGGATGGGAACCGTTTGGTGGGCCGGTACATACAGATTTGAGAACCTAGTGCGGGTTATTGCGGGAATGAACCGAGGATTTGGGCTGTAGAAGTTTGATGGCTTGGATTAGAAAGATTTGCGTATAAAACTGTACCACTACAACACGTCAAGGGCCCTTGTTTTATTATTTCTAAAGGAAGTTTTTGTGGTGTGCAGCTACGATTATGCAAGGAGGCGTTAGGTTAAAATTGTGCACAACCTCAAGTTTTCTTCATTCTTATTTAATTAATATGGCCCACTTGTAGAGGCTAGGTGTACCTTCGTATGGTCCCCCAACCAGAAGGTCGATCCCGCGGCTCCTTTCACTCCATAAACAGTATCTTGTTACAGTATGCTGTTACAAGTATGCCAATTGCCTATGTGCAACACAGGAATTCAATCTAAATAATTTTTTTAGTAAGTAATAAAGAAACTTAAACAATTAAACCTCCCCCCTCCGGAGTCTTATAAATTTCATTTAACGTAACGCTGTAATATAAAAACATAAATTATTAAAAGATAAACTATTATTATGAAATTTTTACATCAAGTGTTTTTAGAGTGTTAATTTAAAATAAAATCATTGATTTTCCTTTTTTATCATCCAATGATTAATAGAAAGAAACATATCACAATTATTCTTGTACATTTTTTTTTGTACTAAACAGAGATGTGTGAGTTAGACTGATTAATTATATCTGTAATCCATGACTACCTATTCATTTTACATGTAATGTTGATGGTTGTAGGTGCTGTATTCGGGGCTAAGAACACAACATGAAAATAACCATTAAAAATATATGAAAAGAGAAAAAACTGTATATAAAAAAATAATTATTAATTACAGAACAAATGAATGCAAAATATAAATAAAGATGAGTAGGTATAGAGTAGAAACGAGATAAATAGTTTTGAATTTGGTATAAGAATATTTCGTTTGTTTTTGAATAAGGAATGGATAACAACAAAAGTGATACAAAAATAATAATCATGAAGATGAAAAAATTAGTAAAGTTATATGTATCAAAATATACCCATAAGTATAATGTTCTTATGAATTACAATTTAAACCGCACCCCCAAAACATTACCATAAAATAAACTTCCATCATTATTTATTTTTCTATTGACGAAACTTTTTTTTTTTCTAAATATATTACCACATCAATTTTTAAAATTATTTTAAATACAGTTCTTTTTTTTTTTTTTTTTTTTTTATCCTTGTTTTAGGACAAGTCAACCATTAAGGTCATTATCGTCCAACTCATAAGTTACTTTTTTGACATTAGATTAATAATGGATACTGGATAGGATAATAATGGAACAATTTAGATTGGATAATACTGAAACAATTTCGATTTATTCTTAATTAATGCTTGTTCGATTTAAATTATCATAATTTATTTATTTTTTAGAAAATATTATTGATAAGATACAGTTCTTTGAACCTCTTTTTATTTTCACTTACCTATATATGAAATATATAGTAAGGGAAAGTATCGCGATCGTGAAAAATTTCGACTTCCGGTTTTCAACGGAATACACGTTTTGGGGTCCCCTGAGTCTATATAACCAAGTACCAAGAAATGGTCTGTGTGTGACAGACTAGCTCAAAAACTATTAATAATATACCGTGCGAACCTGAAATTACGTATTTAGTGTATGTATATGCCCGCGATGTGACAGCAAAAATTTCATCGAAATTGCTCAAAGGGAAGGGTACTTTATTTAATGTATTTTTTCGATTTTCTCAAAAACGGCTCTAACGATTTTGATTAAACTGAGTATTTGATGTATTAATATGTCCGAGATATGACTGTAAAAATTTCATCAAAATTGATCAACCAGAGGGGGGACTTTACTTAATTAATTTTGTATCATTATGACTGTAAAAATTTCATCAAAATTGATCAACCGGACGGGGGACTTCACTTAAAAAAATTTGTATCATTTTCACGTGTTTTTTTTACTTACTCAAAAACGGCATTAACGATTTTGATCAAAATGGGTATTTGATGTATTAATATGCCAAAGATATGATAGCCAACATTTCATCACAATTGGTTAAACGGAGGGGGCACTTTATTTCATAACTTTTTTTCCAATTTTTACCTTTTTTTTTATTATCTCAAAAACCGCTTTAACGATTTTAGGTGTTCTTTAATATCAGGTAAGCGTTATCATTATTAAAATGCTCTGAAGGGGCCATTTTTTTTATTCCTATAAAGTACCTTTGTTTTGTTTATACGGAGAAATTAACTGTCTCTCGTTAGGCCTAAAAATAAGGAATGGCTAAATATGAGAAATGATAAAAACCAAGTAAACATATAGAGGAGAAAAAAAGAAAAATATTCAGTCAACTCATAAAACACGTTGAGCTCACGCATGCGGAGTACGCCTTTCATGACAGACTCTTGTTCATAATTAAAGCCGTTCTGTTCATTTAATGGAAATTATTTGTTATGCCTTGGAGTATTATGCTTGCATTGCCGAATTATCACAAGTAAAAACTTGTATTTAATAACAAAAGAAATTAGTGTTTTTTATAGAGCAAATGAAAACAAAAATAAGAAATGAATGTAGAAAAATGTGTAACTTTGAGAAGTGGCATTAAAAAACGCATTAATTTCTAATTTAAGTAAGTTGGTAAGTGAAAGTTGTGTGTTGCGAGCACGCACCAGATTTTTTGTCATATAGTTCTTCCCTAGCAGTCATAATAAACTTTTTTTTCTAACTCTCCTATACCTTTTTATATTGCTTTTCGTTCAGTTATTTTTTCACTTTCAGAGAGCAGACTGTTATATCGTGGATATAGAGATATAGGTACATAATAGATAATGCTTTTAATGAATATGGAGCGAAAATATTCCCGTCTACTGCTATAATATTCCACTTGCTATTTCCGAAATGTAGACAACCTTTGGGAGAGAACTAAATTTCTCCGCCCCAGGGCTGTATCCGAGCCTATTTAAAGGGCTCGTTCCAAGGGAGAAATGCGCCCAATTACAGCTTTTGCTCATCTCCGCTCGCCTCTCCTCCCTCACTCCTTATACACAATATTCTATCTCATGGTGTCTTAAATTTTAATTGAATAGACGTCTGTTTGATCATTTGAAAAATAATTTGTTAGTTTCAATGTTGCATATTAGGGGCTTTAATTAACAGGGGTAATTATTAAAAAGCGAATTTCTAATATATATATATATAAACATAACATTACTAGCGACTTATGGACTATTTTTGCAAGCTAGCAATTTTATTTTTTATTTTAGAATGTTTAGATTGACGTTTAGAATATTTGAGTTTTCATTTAATCAATTCTATTCTTAGTAATGCCTGCATAGCTTTACTAAGGCTAATATTTACTATTCTTAATTGTAATTCTTTTATTGGAAACGTTTCCATATTCTATAATATCGAAAAGTTTCCAACATACTAAGGAAGTTTTAAAAAAAGGAAAGTGTTTCCAAGCAATGCGTGAATTTGAAACCTTAACTACATATATCCATGGGTTCTATATCTTTTAACTTTTATAATGATACATAATGTTTTTCCTTGAATGTTACTGTTACATGACTTACAACCCAAAATCTGATCGAGGCTTAACTTTGCAGGTTGTCTACTTTTTCCAAAATGTATTAGAAATTTTAGATTAAAAAACTATAGAAATAAAAAATGCCTTGGTTGAGCTGGACAAGTTTAATTTTTACATACTTAATTTTTTTTAATTTTGCGAAGCTGCAAAACGAGGCAGGAAGCAACTTACATAGAAACATGGTCACAAAAGCATTGGGTTGAGTGCATCAAGCAGCAATATTAAATGATCTCATTTTTTCTGAGTCATCTCATCTTTTTAAGAATTTTAAGAATCTGCAGTTTTATATACCGATACATCAGTTGTGGAGTTCAACAAGGTTCAGTAGTGTCCTAGTAATGTTTTCCATTCATACTGAAAACATGGTAGAGATCGAACACCAAAATGCACATTATAAACATTTGCCAACGACATTGCTCTCACATGTAGCATTTAAAATACATAAAGGCGATCAAGCAATTACAAATTTTTCAGGAGAGCAACACAACAAATAGTCGAAGATCTAATTAAATCTAAAATCGAGTTAAATCATTAAAAAAAACAAAAACGAAAGGCATAGTTTTCCGTTTGGAAAACGAAAAATGATGTCCCGGTAAAGTTTTTTTTTCACTTCATTCGTAAAGTTAAATTGCGATAATAAATTAATTAATAATTGATTATAAACTGCGAGAATAGATTCTATGTAGCGCGGTCTTAAGTTACTATTTGAGCATTTAAAGATTATGTCGTAATATTATTGCACGAAATGAGGGCTACCGGTTGGTATCAAGGTCTTAAGTCATACTGTATGTATTTAAAAAAAATAACAATTACAATCAATATCAATAATCAGATTTTACATTATGTTTTGAACTTTGCTGTTGCTCTCCTGAAAAATTCAAAATTTGACTAAAGTCCTTATGACCGCGCATCAAAGAATTATCAAAATATGTAACATATAATGGTATTATCTTCAATCGGTGTTTTATTTGTTTGGGACAAAAATTATTGTCGAAAGACATACCAAAATGCATCCAAGGGTTAATTCATTGCTGCTAATGAGTGACACAACAAGAGAAAAGTCAAATCTTACAAATTCTTAGATAATTTTTAAGGATAACCATATTAGTTACGTCGAATAAATGGCATGACATATCTTTTCCAATTGAACGTTTATTAAGTTAGCGAGACACCTTTTTGAAGATTATTAAGTTATTGTTTAACAAAGAGTAGGTAAAATATATGTATTTTTTTATTTTCACTTATCTCTATATAAAAAATATGGTGAGGGAAAGTATTGCGATCGTGAAAAATTTTGAGTCGAAATAACCAAGTTCCACAAAATGGTATGCATTTGTGTCTGTCTCTGTGTTCTAAAGTGTATCCGTGTGTGAACAGACTAGTGCAAAACCGATGAACTGCACGAAACTGAAATTTAGTATATGACAGCAAAAATTTCATCAAAATTGGGTAAATGGAGGGGGGGGCTTAATTTCATAAATTTTATCACATTCTTACGTTTTCTGAGATTTTCTCGAAAATGGCTTTAACGATTTTTGTTAAACTCGGCATGTTTAATTAGAATAAAGTATTTTTTAATATCACGTGATTTCATCATCATCGATACGTTCTGATAGGGCTTAAATGGCCAAGGGAAATTTTCTTCCTATAATGTACCTTTGGTTTTTTTACATGTGGAAATTAATCGCGTCTAAGAAGGTAATAAGAAATAATGAAATATGAGAGAATTAGATGAACAATTTCAATTTCCGTTAATGAGTGCAGTAGTACATTTATATGTCGATTACAACTCCAAGTAGATTGGTAAGGGAAAGTTGTTCCGCGCATTGCACCAGATTTTTTAAAATATAAATTCAGTATGAACAGAATCATTGTGTCACGAAATCTATTAGTGGCTGTAAGTCTTTCAGTCGATAGTTATTCTTTATAGGCTCTTAATGTACCTTAGGGGCATTCATGCAGATTATGGAGAGTTCTTTTGTCTTTAGCTGCAGATAAGAGATAGGGGGTGGGGCTGGGGTTATTATGGGCAGCTTTATCAAAGCTAAATTGTCCTATATTTCAGTCAAAGGGGCTTGTGTAATGACACGGAATCGAAGAGATAGCACTTAGTCCAACAGCGAACCTACTTTTCAAGAAAAATATGATATTAGAGAAAACGATTGCGTTTTCAATGGATGAATGGTTATATATATAATGTTTTAAATGCATCAGCATGAAAAAATTGAAAATAATTACAAAAAAATTGAGGGGTCGGGGCTAAATAGGGCCAAGCAACATTTTTAACAAAAATAAACTGTAGCTGACGTCTCTTTTATAATATGAGGTATTATATGTCTATGATGGAAATGCCACCTAAATATGACTATAGAGTGCTCAATAGTCATATTTCAGGAAGAGACGGCAGCTACAGTTTATTTTTACTAAAAATGTTGCTTAGCACTATTTTGCCCCGAACCCTTCAATTGGCCATCTAAGGTTTTTGCAGCCTGTAGGTAAAGTTATATATTTTGGTTTACGTTTCTTTAATAAAAAGCTCTCTTTCATTATACCAAGAAAAATGCCAGTACAAGATAAGATGTGGACGCGAATGTGGCACAAATATTGGACCAATATTTTTTCTATTATTAATACTATTAATATGCGTTAACCATTAATGGTCTCCATTAATTAATTTCTATAGGTAATAAAGTTAACCCTCTCCGGTTGTTGGAAAAAAGTCCACTCAGTTAGGTCACGTACTTTTTTGTTACTATTTTCCTAATTAAAGTGCGTTATTTTTTTTAAATCTTTTTTCTTTTATAATATGGTTTTGGAGCTACGTCAGTCGCTGGAAAAATGACGTTGATAGGCTACGCTCTAAGAAAGGTAGTTGTGGGGACGTTACGCCTTCCTGAAACAAAGATTAGAAGTGCATTCCAGAGGTACTCGAAAATGGGAGGCCTTTATGAGAATGCCCCAGAAGGATTGAGCCAGAATATGACCGACCATTTCATCATGGTGCAGACATTAAGAATTGCACACCGTGAGCTGTAGATACCTCATCTCGAGAAACTTCATGCACGCCAGGTGACTTTGATTGTACCTCCAACAAGAGCAAGAACGAAAATTCCCCCCCAGAGGAAAAAGAAGAAGGCCCCCGCCAACAGATCCCAATGTGACGGTAGCATACTGAACGGCTCGTCTTCAATATCGCCGAGAAAACCCTATCTGGACTGGACTTCCATTATGTTAAGCGACGATTTTGGGGAATAAGGGAAGAGATGTCCAGTGAATCATGACTGAAACGATAAGTCTGTTATAGTGAAGAAAAGCATCTCATCCATCAATGGAAAGGCAAATGGCAAATGGAGCGAAATCTGTTATGCAGTTATGCACCCCAAGAAAGGTGGGTATTGGGATGGACCGAAATCGAACTTCTACTTTGATTAATGTAGAATTGCTCATTAACAAGTAGTAAATTTCAATAATAAAATAATTTTATCGATTATTGTATTTATCAAAAAAAAAAATTATCAATTATTGCCAATGAAATAATGCAATATTATGTAAACCAGAATGAAAGATTAATTAAATCATTGGAAATGTTGTCACTTTTATACATTTTATATTATAAAATGAATACTGAAAAACAGCCAAAGAAATTATCCCCCCTTATTGTACTTAATGCCAAGATTAGTGCCTATCATGCCTAATGTACTTTAATAAATAAATTATCCTAAACCATCGTATTGGTGATAACTATTCTTAGATGCACCGCTATTTATTTTACTATTAGGATTTCCAGGAAGTATTGCGATCCTTGGTTGGTTGGTTGGTATAAATAGTAGTTGGGAACATAAGAGATGGGACGCCGGAGCAGAATACAACTAACACAATTAGTTCTCTCTCCCGAGAGCTCCAACTAAATTAGACTTTCTCCTGCCCGTGATTACATTCAACCTGGTCCATCTTCTCCGTGATTACATGACGTCCGTTCAGGATCCGATCACAGCCTGCAGCTCGCAATTTGCCGCACTATTAGTTAAGAGGCCTCAAAGGAGTAATTTAGTTTAAACTCTCCTGATCACGCCTTGTTCATTTACATATAATTGATTACATAATGATATCACATTATATTTTAAATTATTATTTAAAATAAATGATTATTATAACATACTAAAACCCATTTAGACTTGCGGAGCAGATCTTAGGGAATTTCACTAATTAGGTTCACATAAACAAATTTAAAACCCTACAGCAAAAATTCTTAGAAAAATTTTGAACGCTCCCTCGTATTTTTCTAAGACAACCAATAGTTAAATCATACATTCACGGCAAATACTGCACGGTTTCCCTGCTTAATCCTCAATCACTCAAATCCAAAGGGGACCCGTCCAACAAAGATTAAAAATGCAACTGCTGAGGGATATACTTTAACAATAAACCAAGGGAATTGCAATTAAATCAAGAAAATCACAGCCAGTTTGCATTTCAACTGCATTACGTTAAATAATTAAAATATATTGGTCTATAGAAGTTTGATTTTAAATGCACAATTATTGAGCAATTTAATCAATCTCTTTTTATTTTATTTTTTCTAGCAATACCAAAAATTTGTTTGGATGCCCTGCCGGTGTCATTTTTAGGTATCTATTTATGTCTATGGAGTTTATTATGAAAACGCGAATAACGAGATTATTTTTATGGCCGGTAATTGATCTACGTCGGTATTCAGATAAACCTTTAGTTAGTTTTAACTACTGCTAGCGAAGAACTTACAAATTAATATCCGCTTTCAAAGTATAAACTGTATCAGGGGAATATTTTTGTTTATATAAACTGTCTATGTGTTTATAGAACCAAAAAAGTCTATTATTAGGTACATGTCATTGGTTTTAATTTCATTTTCTTTCGTCCCTTCAATGCCTTACACGCAATAAGGGTATTAGCAGTTAAACATTAGTATTTAATCTGCGCCTCGAGGAACATGCTGGATAGATATTTCCGATATCAGGCTGTCTTTCTTGTGCCGTTCCACTTCTAAGTTGAAGTGGGCTGGACCCACCGCCGTCTTCCAATCATGAATGAAGTCCGTGAACCGCTGGAAATTCTCTTCGCTCACCTCACGACCTCTCACTCCACTCTTGGTTAATAAGGACCATTATATTATATAGTTAGTGAAGAGAATTCAGTGGTTCCCAATGTTCTGGATCTTATTTCTTAAATGCAGTGCAGGTCGCAGGCACAACAGACTCTGGAGCGTCACCAATGGGACATTGAGGATCTATGTACTGCTATGTATTGTGGATGTTGCCATGATAGGAAAAGTAAATTTAATTAATAATTCAATATCAAAATATGAATAGTACTGTATATGGGCAACCCGGTGGCCGGTATTACCTGAAGGCGGCTAGGTCTTGGAAATACCCCTTGTAAGTTATTGGGGCCATAAAACTTCTGTTAGAAATTCAAAATAAGCAAAGCTTAGGACCAACAATGCTGCCGACAAACACCCAGGGAAATACCTAAGAAGATTGCTAGAGAAATTTGTGGCCATAAACCCTGGTTTTGCCCCGGCAAGGAGGCCGCTGGGAAACACGTTGAATATGGAAAGGAAGGGAAATTTTAGGCCGCCAGATTTCAGAAATCTGGAACCAACCAATCAGGAGAAGTCTGCAGCCAGCCAATCAGAGAAGTCTGAAGAGAGTGGGGGAAAGAGGACTTATACGGAGGGAGAGAGAAGTTGGGGGGTCGAGAGGAGTTCGGGTGAAGAGAGAGTTCGGTGGTGGACAGAGGTCGGGGAGTGTGCCAAGAGGACGTGATTTGAACGAGAAGGGCAGAGGACCAGATAGAGTCCAGATTTCCGAGAGAGACCGAGATGGGATGCTGTGCTGAGTCTGAGAGGGCGTCAGAGATGACAAGGACTGGTCCAGCAGATAGGCCAGAGAGTGCCCACCAGATAAGGTTAATACATATACAGTACTAGTTGTAATATTGTGTGGTTAGTATTTATTTAAATAATGTTAAATTGCCAGTCAGCATCCATTAACTAATTTGTGCTAGTAAAATATGTTTATATGATATATTAAAGGGGGTATAAATAATTTACATTATTGGTCAATAAAATCAAAGATATAATTCAATTTAGATTTGTTTATTTATTATCATTTACCCTATGCCACAGGTTTATTAAAATAATATAGAATTGGTAAACACGTCACCGTTGGAAAAGTATCCAATTTACATTAAGGCGTATTAACTACATTATTACATATATTAATTAGATATATGCCGTTTCTGGTAACCTCCACCCGCCTTAGAACAGCGGGGGACCGGAAACGTAGCAGTACAATCGATTAATCAACCAATTATGTTACAGTAACGGTTTACTTAATTGAAGAACTCTTAAGTAGCCAGTTCGAAATTACTATGTTATCATAATTTCGGCCTACGATATATTTTATCTTTTTATGTTTTTCTATTTTCGTAATGAACACAGTAGCAATAGACAGATAGAGAATTTTTAATATATTTTGTTCACAAAAAACAATACTTAATAAAAAATTTACTCATGAGGTATCACGTTAAGGCCGACGATAATAAATAATTAGCTTAAATCAATCGAAAATAATATACTACTTCATTCCCTTTGAAACGAAATTGCCTCTGTTGCGGCCCGTTGACTTCACTTTTCAGCACTTTTAATCCAGACCTAACAGGAATTTACAGACCGAAATTGGGATTCCTCAACTCTCCGTGAAATTCTCTTTGATTTGATTTCACATTCATCGAAATCTATCGCTCATGGATTCCTGAATATGAACTATAACAATGTCAAGTTTAACGATTATTTTGTAGAATCCAATTATAGCATGTTGGATAACATTTCTTTAACTGTACTGTTATATGAATTATAATATAGTAATCTCTAAGATGATATATATATATATATATATTCCTGGTTTACCATGTTTACCGATGCCACCAACCCCAATCACTCATTACCTACACATCTCCACCGACCCAGACTGTCCAAACTAACAACGAGGGATCTATCTTAACGCCAATATCCATCTCCGTCTTCAACTACACTTCCCACGTCCGCCAGTCGGCTCAGCACACATGTTGACCTTTTTGTAATTGTTTCACTACTCAGCTCTATTAACCCGGCATTGGTCGCTAGACCAACTTTAACATGGATGGTCGCACGTGAGAATTTCACTAACACAGATATTTTTTTTTTTTCTTTTTTCATGTTCATTATACATTAGTTTGAATTTTAACAATAAAGCTGTACTTACAAAGGGGTCAATTATTAGTAAAAATTATTAAATCTTGAAAAAACAATGTTTTATATCCTCTTAATAAGGTTGTAAAAAGTAACTAATTACGGCTGTTTGCAGGTTTTTCAGCAACATTGTCGTTCAAATCTTCTATGATCGACTCAGGTTGTACCATCCAAACGTAATTTTCTAAAACACATACAAATATGGAAGGTATGGAAAAATGAATAGTATGTTACAACCACTACTTTACCAGAGAGAAGGAAAACGGAAAGAAAAAAAAAAACTTATTTAATAATGAAATCGACATCTTCCAAGCTCAGGCAATTTTTTCCCACTTAAAGAAAACGTTTTGGAAGTTGAAGCACGTGAGAGAAACTCTCAATTACACGCCTATTCTCTTTGCCGCAATGCTTATTAACTCAGTAATATTAAACAGATAAACCCTACGCAATTCGGTCGTTTGAATTCCCAGGTTATCTCCTCATTCTTAGATACACTACTCTATGCAACAATTAATTTTCAAGAACATCAAGGCATTGCTTATTCTTTCTTATTCTTATACTCCGCAAAGAAACATTACGTTATTCATTTTTTGAGTACATATTTGTTAAAGTTATGTTTTAATGTGTTTTAAATAATTTAAATAAGTAATTTTACAATGCCACACAGGTTACAAAAAGTATCACTTTCCAACTAAACATTAACACAGAAATAACCATATGACTTGAGCTTCAGACAAGACGAACACTGCTGTCCTTCATTCCTTATTATTTAGTCTGAAGAAGAACTGCCTGGAAGGTTCTAGGCACTCGAACAGCGTAGTTTGAAACATGTATTAGAATGATTTGTTCCAGCCATGGGCGTCACCGCAGGGGGGGGGGGCAAGGTGGACGCCCTCCCCCAAATATTTTGGGGTCAACTACTTACACTCTAGCTGGGTGATGAACTGGAAATTTTTATAAATTCCTTTAAAATACATCGTTGGAGGAGGTATTAGACGTCTTAAAAAACAACTGTTGGTTTTTAGGCGTTATTTCAACTTTTGGCCTCTTAAATTTTTACCATATACGAGAATGTTGATTCGTAATTTGGTGTTGGTGACGCCCATAGTTCCAAAAAGTCTAGAACTCATAAATAAATCATGTTTTGTTTCACTTTGCAATGTACAAAAAATCATATAAGTTGTTTCAGGATCATTGTACCATTACTGAAAAAAAGAAGTAATATTTTGTAATTACGAATCATCACCTGAAGGAGTCGTACGTATATTTAATATTAATAAGATCTCTAAGTCCCTTCCCAGATCAACATTTCAATGGTTATCAATAATAGTAAATCTGAAAACAAATTCCATTTTTAATATGGCAGTATATTTTATGTGAATATAATAGTATGAAATATTAAATATACTTTTGTGAGTTATCCCTTAAGGGACCCTTCCACTAATTTGATCATCTCACTCTCTACAGCCTTCCATTAATTGGAACATCTCTATTCACTAGGGATGTGAGCAATCAAATCTCGTTGCTGTTTAAATGTAAAATGTTTTTTTTTTTATGTGTTTAACTGTTAAGAAAATACCTTTCATCTCATTTCAACTAAACTCCTTAACTACTCTTGACTATTTAGGTTATTTCAAAATATTTATATTTCAAACGAAAAAAAAATATACCATATACTTATGCTTAAAAAAGAATATAAGATACTTGTTCACGCCAAAGCTTAAGGTTTTGTGTGTCACTAATTTTGTCATCCCGATTCCAACTATAGCTTATAAACAAGTGCTTATCTCAGTTTTCTAGTACTCAAGATTTAATATTATCGCCTTTCTTTAGTTTAGTTAGTCCCTATCTCTACTGAAAATGACTCCTTTGGGGGTTTATTGACCCCTAAAGAGAGAGCTTAACGAGCGGGAGTCGAAATCTAGCATCTAATAAAGCTTAGTAAACTCATTTTTAACTGAAAACGACGCGACATGAAAAAGCTTATATTACGGTCAAATAACCTCCCGAAACAGTCCACGCCCAGATACAACATAGCTGTGCCACCATAAATTTAAATCATTTCTGCAAATTTACATACTATTATCGGTTCAAGAAACAAATAATACAACTTAAATAGACTGAGTCTAAGTTAATATGCTATAGAGAGTTAAATAAGTTCTACATTGGAGCACCAATACGATTAGTTAGTAGTAATCTGGATCCTATCCGGTTTCATTTCGAACTCTCTGCAAGTTTAATTTCGTCTAGCTTTGAATAGACTCCACTGAATGCTGTTGAGAACATGGCGTAACAGACCAATTCCATAGTTATACTCGGAATCGAATAGAAGCAAGGAAACCGAAATCGAATCAGGTTATGATATCTATTACGAATCCTTTATAATATACTTATTGAATTATATTACATGTTGAAACAATTTTATCTTGAACCATTGATAAGCAAATCCTTTTTTTTTTTTAATTTTTTAATACATTGGTAAATTATTCGTATTAATATTTCACTTTTTGCGATTATTTTATCTTTCTTTACTTTTCGTTCAAAATATAAATAAAAATTAATTATTTCTTTTAAGTAGGAAGTGGTTAAAGTTTAAGAGCACAATATTTGTTCTTTCACCTGTTTTGTAGTGAATTCTACCGATTGCATACAAAATGTGACTTTTTACCTATTGCTATTTTTGAATTTTTATAAGTTTTTAAATGTGCTCAAATAGCTATTGTAATAAAAAACTATTATAAAAAAATTTCCAAGTTTTTTTTTTTATTTCTTTTGACCTGTACAATTGTTCATAAAGTTTGGACATTATAAGTACCACATTATTATTGAGTAAACAACCCACTATTCCATCGAAAAATAAATCTCCATCTGTAGCAATTCGATGATTACCCTGTGTTGGATTTTCTTTAAAGGTAGGTCAGTTATCGTATCATAAAACGGTTTCTATTGTACCAGTCTTCGATGTTCGTTGCTGGATTTAATAATTTTATATTTTAAAAATTATAATAAATTATGTTGTAGATTACAAATAAGAATATCCTCAGTACTGCTAGGGGCTGTATGCTGTGTTATTTTAGCATTAGTTTTGAGTTTTGATTTAATGAGGAAGTGTAAATTACACAATTATTCATACAATTATGTAGGAAATGATTTTCGCCCGCTCGCAACGTCACGACCCTTTCCGTAACGTCAGCCTGTCAGTTTGGTTCTAATTATCTGTTGCGGTTATATTGTGGATGAGAATTAGTTTTAAACAAACAACAAAACGAAAATGTGCAGCCAGTGGTGCCGATACCTGACTTTGACAGGTAAATAATTATCTAGGATTCAATAATGAATTAATTAATGGATATAATTAATGTTATGAGTTAAATTTGAGACGAGTCCTTTTGAATATATTCAGCAAGAGCATAAGGTAAATATGTCTTAAAGACTAACAAGTATATTCAATTCTTTAACAAATCCTGAACGAAATTGGAAAGTTTTTCATATTCCTGTGTAGATTTTCCTTATTGCAAATATCTGTCAGTTAAACCACCTGCAAGTACCGATTGTGCATCGTCTGAACAATTCACACATATCGTTATTATACTGGAGCCATCCGAAAAGTTATTATTTAAGTTGTTTGCCATAATGCCTTTTTATTTTATTTTTGAAAAAAAAGTCGTGTTTTTTTTTTTAAGATTACTGCATAATTACCATGATTGTCAAAAGTTGTATTTTTCTCTATCTATCTAGATTACATCCTTGTTAAACTTGGGAAACAGCTTCAATGTAAATTTATTTATTTTTTTATTTTATCAAGTATTATTACTTATTTTATTAAGTGTATCCTAAACATAAATTTAGGATTATTCACCATTAAAAAAAACTTTAAAATCATTAAAAAATACCATTAAAAAAAATTACAGAGAACAGAGTACTATTATACAATAAAAGTGTTATACTTTCAAAACTAAGGTACAACTTACCTATATTGTTTAAAAAAAACCTAGAAGAACTTAGATGTATACGATATCTTTTCCTGATGTCTAATATTACAGTAATTAGCAATTAAAGGCTTTCCCCACTCATTTACTCTTTCTTTCGATTTCTGTTCCTCACTCTTCTTAAGCTCGTCTGTGACTGGGTAGGTTACTAAAATATATTGAAATCTTATCTACATTATAATCTAGTCAACTTCAATATTTTTAGTGATGGTAGGAAGTATTGCAAGCGCAATAGGTTTCCAAAGTGATTTAGTGCTACGTTATTAATATTCTAGAATTTACGTGGGTTAAAAAAAAATTATTCAAAGAAAAATAACAATTTTTAATACCACAATTATGAAAACACAAATATTTAAACAGGTTACAAAAATTATCACTTTTTAACACAAAGATAACCATATGATTCGAGCTCCAGAACCAGACTAACTCCCCAGTCGATCGCAAACATGTGCTACGACAGTTTGTCCGACTGTTGGTCCGTTCCAACGAAAGGTGTAGAACTATTCTAAGCCGCATGTTTTTGTTTTTATCGTTTTAGTTCGACGTTACAATATATAAAGCTTTTAACTCGAAAAGATTTTTCCGAAGCATAGCTTTCTGAAAGAATCGGTTTCAAATAAGTATACTCTTGGGCTTTGTAATTAGTGCTGTGCAATTCCAATACACGTACTACATCTAGCAAACAATTCAGTCAACATACAGTACTGATTTATTTATGAACAGTATCTTAATGTAATCACTCAACTTCTGACGCGGCTGTTTTTATCTTCTCTCTTCTAATTATTGAGAACATATTAAGCAAATATTCAAATATATTAGGAGTATGCCTTGAATGATTTAAAGAAAAAAATGACCGCTTCACCAATTTTGGTGAAAAAGGAATATATTTCTAATGAATCATCGGGTGTACTGGGAACTAACAAATCTGAAAAATCCAGTTTTTAGATGTAGCCCATTGGGGCATAGGCTGCATTTTATGAATTTTACAACCTATTAAACTTTCAGGATTCAATCTTTACTCCTTCCAAGCTGAATAAAAATTTTCATTAGTTACAATGCATTCGCCTAAAAAAAAAAAATTTAAAAGAATCATCATATAAAAAATATTATCTAAAATCAAACAGACAGGCACTGAATGTAAGAAAAGGTGTTTTTTGTTTTTTCTAAAAATTTCAGTTTTCGCAGATTTACTAGTTTACCCAGCACCCGACGGTATTATATATATATGTAAAAATAATTACTTTAGGTATATGCAATTAAATTTAATTAACTGCACAATCTAATGTTTGCTATAATGAGTGCATTGTTTAGTTAGTTATAAGTTAATTATATATTGATATTTTAAATTTCACATTTTTACCATTTCTAATAAAAGCTTAATTAGAAATAATGCCATATAAAAAATAATTAGAATAGAATATTACCTTTACAGTATAGTTAGGCGTAGGGGTGATGGTAAGGATACGTAAAAACATATACAGTAATCAGTTCATCTCCCAACCCTCAATTATGGACGTGAAAACTGGGTTATGCTGGACTAGCTGCGTGACAGCTGATAAAATAAGATCCCTGCTGAGAGGCGTTGGGAAGACGAGGAGGAACGCGTCGAAAATGAACACATGAGAACTGGAATCCAAAGTGGTTTGGTATTATGGAGAATGAGAAAGAGAGAGAGCCAAGGAAGGTCCTACAAGCTAGATCCACTTGATGCAGGCCATGAGTTCGTCCACGAATTTCCTCTCAAGAATATTTCCTGCGGATTTGATGGGTAGAGAGGCAACTCTCAAAGAAATGAAGCTGCTTAGTTGGGATCAAGAGGCATCACCACCAATGGTACAGGCTCCTAGAGGCTAGCAATAGCATTTAGAGGAAGTCAAAAAAAAAGAAAAAAAAAGAAGTAACAACAGAATAGGCAATTGGTAAAAGTAACATTGGCATAGCTACATTTCTGACACTTATTCAATATGACATTATACTGAAAATTTAAATATCGATGGCTTTATCCACAAGTGCCACCGTGGAGACTTTAGGACTTTAGGAAAAATGCGATTCAGGGTTCTCTCTTCTATAGATATTTACCTGCAATGTTTACCGACTGATCCAATCTCTATTGTGAGACTTTACTATTAAAGTACTATTGGGGTGTTGAATAATTATCTAAAAATAACACTTATGGGCGGGATAAATATAAAATATATATATATACGCCTAATTTGAGAAGCCTACTATCTAGACAGCATTTACATTTCACTTAAATCCTTTGCACAGTTGTATAGAATATAAAATTTCAAAATCCGTGGTAACACATTTTCGCCCAAAATGTCGATCGAAATTGAGTAAAATGATAATAAAAAAGATAAAAAATAATACTAATAGACCTATTTCCCCTCTTAAGTTCCTCATATTATTTTTGATAAAAGCGGAGCGTTAAGAATTCAGAGAATACAGAGGGTAGGAGCCGGGTGGTATTACCCCAACTAAGGAAACATAAATCATTTTTAAATTTAATGGTAAAATGATCCAAAAACTGGCATGGAGGTTACAAATTGGCGTGGGGAGGGAGGAATTAGGTTCTTCAATAGAGATTAATGGCCGCCAAGGTTCTGTTTCTCACCTTATCCCTTTTCTTGACTTTAATTCCGTTCCCTTCTCTTGTTTCTATCGCATTACCTTTTAGCCTCCTCCCGTCGCTCAATCTCTCTCTCTCTCTCTCTCTCTCTCTCTCTCTCTCTCTCTCTCTCTCTCTCTGTCTCTCTAATTTATGATAATTAATCCCGGAGTAGAGGCACGATGATTTTGAGTTTCCGATTGTCATGATTATTTTATCTCCCATGTTATTTGATCTTCCGTCCCTATTGTAACAGGAATATTAATCATGCAAATAGAAGAAATATTAATATGAAAAAGATGTCTCGTGTTTTCGTAGGAATGCTTACCATAATGCCAGACAACTTGTATTCTTAAAGAATGATACAATTCACTCCTTCTGCATGTATTTTCTGAATTAAACAATAAGTACCAGAGTTCATTCTAGGAGCGCGATTTTTTAATACAATAATATAGCTGGAGGAATGAATTTCACTGAGGACTAGTAAATATAAAAAGAGAAACAAAAGATAGGAGGGAAGTCAGTAGTGAATTGTAAAATGATATAGTTAAGAATTGATATAATTAATATCAGGCCAGTGAGGAAGGTATTTTCGTATTGTTCAGATATTCTATTGTTCCCCAATGTTTTGATAACGTCCACCATTATGTAAAAATAAAAATAAATGAAATTCGAGATTGTAACTGGATATATTCACATTTTATTTATGGATATATTCACATAAGTTCTGATAAATTTTTTAAGGTATTTAGATCATCAATTCCCACCTGCCTGAGTTCATGATCGGCATAATACAAATTTAAAAATCTTACATCTTATTGCGGATAATTTATTATTTTTAGTTTTGTTGTGATTTGTTCTGAAATCAACTCAATTATATCGTTTCTCTCAAATCATATTTATTTCTTAAATTTTTGTTCGGTATCCCTTTGTAGTTATGCGTGGAATATTGGGGTTTATTCCAGAATTAAGGACATACCGCCGAGAGCGGATTCGAAGCCGTTAGGCTCGAAAATGCTAAAGCATGTCGCTATAATCACTTTTCTCATCACACATTTCATGAGTGATGAACGACCTAATTTTAATTATTTATTAGTACATAGTAGCTTTGTAAATTACTATTAAGGGCTTAAATAAAATCCGCTTTCAATTCGAGGACTTAAGCAAATGACTAACTATAGTGCATTGTACGTAGAAATAGTAATATTTTATTAGTGTCCTCACCCCTCAGAGGAGAGCCGCGTCCCTCCCTGTAACAGCTGCTGCCTCTAACACGCTCGGGTTTCGCTGCAATCGCAATTTTTATTCCGTTTATTTTCGAAGTTCAATATTTACTCGGGTGAACCACTTGAAGGTATAGGCAGACTTCTAGCTAGAAAAAGGTGATAATACGTCCAATCATTTCTTGAAGTTAAAAATAACCAGGGATCTAATGAAACAGTTAACTCTTTTTACTTAAAAGACAACGTTAAACTTTTATTAACATCTAACAATGAGAAAATTTTGTCATTTAGCGGCCAAAAATCTATAACTCCTGACTAAATAACGCTAATCAAATAATTCTTTATTCATTAAAGTGCATGGGATTCCCTTTATCTGTGAGAATACAAAAATGAAAATAACATCACTAAAAGTATTTTAAATTAATTTTTATATGAATCCTTACTTCACTTAAATTTAAATAAAATAGTTTATTAGGAACAGGGTTATAAATAGGGAACGAAATGAGTCAGAATTATTATCTATTGAAATTTCTGCTTATATACATTTCTTTTTCTGGCATTTGCTCCTTTTGAAAGATTTTAAAATAATTATTGTCTAAATAAAAAAAATTAAAAAAATTAAATTAAAAAAACAAAAAAAACCCTATTTTTTAGAAATTTTAACGGAAAAAAATATTGTCCTATAATTCAACGACGAGTATGTTTTATGATTTAGTCTAATTCGAGGCCGAAAATATATTTAAAGTTCAAATAAAGGGATTTAAATGTTAAAATCGATATATCGCCGATCGATCGCATTTGATCGATCTAATTGTATTATGGTATTTTAGCACCCTTCACCCTCTACTAGTATGGAAAAAATCAGAACCAACTATTGCCAATAATAGTAAATAATAGTAAAGCTCGATAGAAAAAAAAATAATATCAGATAGATTAGCATAGATTTTGGTTAAAATAAATTTTTTTTGTTTGTTGAGTTTTACTTTTTATATTATTGCACCAAACATATTTTATAAATGAGAAGAAGGGCTGTAAAATTATTGGATAAAAAAGCGTTTAAATTTCATCCACGTTGAGTATGTGATTTATGTAAAGAATTGATATAACTTCTATTATTGGCAATAGTTGGTTCTGATTTTTTCAATGGCGGTAGAGGGTAAAGGGTGCTAAAATACCATAATAGAATTAGATCAATCAAATGCGATCGATCGGCGATATATCGATTTTACGATTTAAATCCCTATATTTGAACTTTAAATATATTTTCGGCCTCGAATTAGACTAAATCATAAAATATACTTGTCGTTGAACTATAGGACAATATTTTTTTCCGTTAAAATTCCTAAAAAACAGGGCATTTTTATTTAAATTTTTGGATTTTTTCTTCTTCAGACAATAATTATTTAAACATCTTTCAAATGGAGCAAATGCCTGAAAAACACATGTATATTAGTAGAAAGCTCAATAGATAATAATCCTGACTCATTTCATTCCCTACGTACAACCCTGTACAACATATTCAATTTTCTTTAAATTTAAGTGAAGAAAGGATTCATTTATAAATTAATTTGAAATACTTTGAGCGATGATATTTTTATTTTTTTTGATTCTCGTTGATAATGGAAATCTCATGCTCTTTAATGAAAAAAGAATCATTTGATTATCGTCATTTGATCAGGAGTTATAGATTTTTGGCCGCTAAATGACAAAATTTTCCCACTGTGCATCTGTTGATCTATAAAAGTATATTATCAATTTTAACTTTTATTATCCCCATCGTATTTCAAAACTTAGTTTCAATCCTAAATGATAAAAGTTTTTATTTAAAAGTTTTAATAAACCATTTACTGAAATAAGTTTCAATGAAAAAAGTTATATGCTTTTAAATTGTTTCTTTGTTCTACTCATACACATAATGATAGAAATTATGTTGTATAGGGTGGTATTTTTGAAGAAATATCCAATTGAATTTTCGAAAGGGCAAGGAGTGCCATAAACGCTTTTGTAATAAATTGTCACCGGGCCGTAGATCAATCAATAATTCTTGTAATAAAAAAAATCAACCATACTCACTGTAATTATCACTATTCTTCCTAATGGATTCATTATGGTAACTTCTATTTTTGTAGTTTGTACAGTAACCCATTAATCGAGGTTAGAACAGAATTCTTGCATCCAAAGCATGATTTCATTAACCGAGTTTACATGCTGCTTTTTGGGTCACTAACTTATAGTAATCTCGCTAGCGTGCCAGCTGTTGTAATGTTCCTTTTAAGAAATTTTAAAAGCCGGGATACATTAATTTCTATTAGCTAGTGGGTGAGGTTCTCAACTAGTAAACTATCTAGGTATGTCGACTTGCAGATCAACTAACTGCGATAAAACCGCTACTTCGACTTGCTATTTGGGAAGTTTTCGGTAGTACCCATCATCCGAATCACTGATTTCTAAACTCGCCAAATAGCTGCTTGTAAACAGGCAGAATGTTCCGGAAGCTAAAGATACTTAAGATCTTAAGAGATAATATCTAAGCCTTCTTCAATAAATGCTCAATAAATACAAAACCAATTTCTTCAAATCGGAATTGTGGATTTTGAGATAAGCGCTTTCATTCTCAAAAGATATTCAGCTAATGTTACTATTGAAAACACGATTGTTGGTATTAATGCTTTTATTATATTATTTCACATATTCAATATCTTATTTTTATCATTTTGGTATTTTGAATTTTCGTGTTGTCTTAAGATTTTCCACGGTTATTCATTGATACAAAATGTAGAAAGATGGTTGTAAAAAATCAAGATTTATAAAAAATTGTAGATTAATTCTAGAATGGCAGCTTCATTTAATTAATTTTTATATGAAAAAAAATTGGGCACAACAGATGGCTCGTAAAGTTCCTCACGGTTTAATAAGTTTTGATGTTGGAAGATTGATAATAATTCTATTAGGGGTTATTTATCGTTGGCGCTAACGGGGAAGGATTGAGAGGATCTGGGAAAAAACTAATCCAGGATAATATATTTCGACGTTGGAACCTGCACCATCAGTCAAAGTGACCCTTTTCAAACATTTATCTAACTTCCTGGCATATTTAAATCTAACAGCCCGAGCTCTTCCTAATACCCTCTCCCAGCTGGTTTCTATTCCTTTATTTAAATTCCAGTAGACGACATGATTTGCATTTAAATATTTCTTTTACGAGGGAAATGCCTCGTATGTGAGCACAGAACATCTTCTATGTTCTGTAGCCCTAAATCTGAAGAGAAATCGAACCAGCTCTAGAATTAATCTGAAAAATTTAAAACTTTGTAACTCAAAATATGTTTTCCTAAATCTATTTATCTGTGAAAAATCCTGGAAAATTCTCTAATGATTCAGCGTATTGAGCCAATATTCAAAAAATAAAAGTATTTAAAAAAAAAACTTCTAAAACCTATTCACACCTTATAAAAACAGTTACAATAAGCAATAAATCAATTTTTAATTCATATCAATTTTTTTGTCTGTATTAAATATAAATTGTATCAAAAACTCGGATAATTATATTATTTAAATATGGGTAAAGTATATTATATACACGTTAAGTATGTATAAGTATACATTTTGCAGAATACAGTGAATGGAATATATCAAAATATTATTTGGGAGATAATACCATTATTTCCTCCCGAGGGATATGTTTTCTCACCAAAATATCTTCAAAAAGAAGAATGAAAATACAAGAATAACGAGGATTTAATATCTCTTTAAAAAAAAAAAAATGAAGTACAAAAAGATACAGCCTGGCAAAGAAAGAACTTGAGAAAGTGAGACAGTGGGTGTGTCTTAGAGGAAAAGGGATACGAAATAGGCTCTTTCAGAAGGAAGTGAGTAAAAAGCGTAAAATATGAAGAAACTAATGCCAAAGGACGGAGAGGAAAAAATCTTACACCGCAACTTATGCAGAGCCAAGATATTATCTAGAACAATAGCTCTCTCAGCATTAAAACCCCATTCTTCTTAATTTTACTATGTTATTACATTAGCAAGAGAAGGACCCCGCAAGTCTTTTATTTCAATGAACATTTTTTTCTATGTATTAATATTTAGGTCTCATAACATTTTACATGTTTAGGTATCCTGTATCTTAGATAGATATTAGAAATTTAAGGGCTAACGTTCTCATGGATCCTCCAAGGAAAATCAGGATGTTTCATGTATAAATGAAATGGAAAATACGATTGACTAATCTACGTAATTCCGTGTGAAAATAAGGCATTAATGTATTTAATTATCAGTTGTTGATAACGAACTAATTTAGTGTTAAATGATTCTGACCATGGTTTGAAATTATTTTTTTTTTTTTCTCAAAAAGAGAAGAAAAGTCAAATCCGGACTTTTATAGTTAATAAATAAAATGACATCATGACTTTTATATTTCGGACCAGCAAATAAAAGTCCTGATATGATCTTTCATTAAATGATACCACAACCCTATCTAATGTTAGAATCTGAGCTTGATTTTAATTACTTAAATGTATTTTTTTTTTTCGCATTTCACCACATTCGTTTTTAAGGGGATAATAAACTACCTTATATCGATTTAAACACCGATATTATTTTACTACCTTATTTTTTCTAATAACTAATATTTTTTCTTACTTTTCAAGGATGTTGATAATGAAAATCAGCATCCATTTAAAATTTCAGGCCTTGCTCAGGTATTGATTTATTAGAACTTATCCAATATTGACAATATTGATATCGACTTCTAGGTATATTATTTTCAGCACCTTAATTAACCAATGAACGGACTAGCGTTTATATTGCGTAAGTTGTAATAAATCGATACCTGAGCGTGCCCGATATTTTAAATCGATATTATATTCATTATCAGCATCATTGATAAGCTAATTACCGATGTTTAGATCGATATAACTTAATTTATTACACCCTAAGGGAAAACAAAAGGACTGAAAATCTCACTAACCAAAATGTAATGGGATTTAGTTTTATTAATAACCGAGTTCAGATTTGGTGCCCCACTCCAAGATATGTTATGAAAAAATACAATATTTTTTCTTTAATTAGCTATATTTTAACATTATGCATTTATAAATTCGCATTACAATAAATAAAAAATATGGATGAACTTATGTGTTAAATAATAAACCGAAAATAATTATGTACTATTAGCAATAAGTTTCTAAAATAATCGTCTGCTAGTTGCCTAATTGAAAACTATTGTTTGTTGTAAAATTATTGTAGTCATGCGAGTACCCGAGTAAAATTGGTTCAGTCATAAGTCCAACACCACACTCCAACCTATTATCTATAGGATTGCCTTCAGGTACTTCATGGCTTACCTTGCATTCATAGCCATTTCCGCGAACACACAATTCCTTTGACAAATAGAGTTTCAATCAAATGGACTGTTCATGCATGAGGATGGCGGCTTAACTCAAACAATTACAAAACCATTTCGGTACGACGTGGGGTCTGTCTCTAGATTCCCGCCGAAGGTGGAATAGGAGAGTTAAAACTTCTTCTCAGAGTCAATCAAAACTTGTGATGCACTCCTATGTGGCGTCAAGTTGTTTACATCTGCTCTTCCCGCTTTCTAGTTATCTATTAAATTATCCTGGGAGTTCTGGTTTCTAATGTATTTTTCACAAAAATAAATAAAATAATAACCTTTAGCTTATTATTAAATGACTAGCTTGATTTGAATAGCAGTTGAGCTAGCATTAAATGAATAGACTAGCTTAATTTAGCTTTTTATTAAATTATTAGCAGGAATGCTTGATGAAAATCAGTTTCTTCCAATGAAAAATTAGCGGCGACCGGGTTTTCCAAGTTCTTTTGTTTTCCAATGTTTTCCAAGTTCTTTTGTTTTGAATGTTTGCATTTTTTCTTAAATATATTTCGAAGTGAACATGCAACGATTATATTCTACATACTTCTGTGTATGTGGAATTACACATATTCCATTGTGATTGTATTTTTCAAAAAACAAAATATTCATTTATACAAAAAATAGTTAAGGATGTTGTTACCACTGGGGAAATATGTTATGAAAATATGAAAGTTTTCTGATTTTATAAAATTACATAGGGGATGTTTTCCTGCAATTATTAATTAGCAAAACAGGTACTTCTAAACAGATAAGAAATTCTATGTATATCAGGATATGAGGAGGTTATTAGGAAAGTGGATAAAATAACAAGGGTCTTCCGCCATTTTGTTATAAGAGGGCGGATGCCAGTACAATGTTTATAAAAACATTCTAAGATTCTATTTAATTGTGTAAATTGTTTGATTTTTTTTTTTTAATATATGTATATACGAATCTTCGGATAGGTCAGATATATACGAAAGAAGCTTTGGATACGTCACACGAACAAATCTTCTGATAGGTCATATGAACCTAACCCATGTTCACCTCATTATCAAAGATGGCCAACCAGAATGCGAAATCTGCAAAACCCCTCTTACGATTAAAGATTCAGAAGATTGCAGCAGATATGAAAGCGAATTCGTAAAACTGAATATTCCACGTAGCATTTCGGAGGCATTAAAGAATTCACGCAAAGCTGCAGGTAGCATTATAAAACTGTTAAAAGAGATGTTAATATTTACAAAATTATAATAATAAATACAAAATTATAATAGTACATATTAAGTAATGTTAAATATTACAAAAATAAAATAGTGCATATTACGATAATATCATAAACAATATCATAGAGCAAAGACAAGGCGTAATGACAGCGCAGTTGATCGCCCATAGAGAGAGAGAGAGAGAAATGCTTTATTTCAAAAAACAAAAACAAGCAATGCTGCCCAAATACATTGGGTTGCTATATGACACAGCATACCGATCAATATTAAAATACATGAATACATTAAGTTAAAATACATCGTCACATTTTATATTATAATTATAATATCATAGTATTTTTTTTTCTTTCCCTATTTTTTCTTCTTTTTTTTCTTCTTTTTCCATCTATATCTTTTACAGTTAGTTTTGTTTTTCTTTGTTATTTTTTTTATTTCACCTTTTCTCTTCTTCTCCATTCCTTTCCATTTTCTTTTTTCCTTCTTCCTTCTTCCTTCTCATTTCTCATAATCCCAGTCCTTTTCTTTTTTCGCGCTTATTCCCTCTTTTAACGCTCACACCATAAATAGGCACACATACAGAGCCGCTCGAGAAAAAAACCCACAAAAAAGATATATAACAATAAAAACCTTCTATCTAATAAATAAAGAAATAAATATGTACATAAATAGATAAATAAATAACTATATAAATAGATAAATAAATAACTAACTAACTTTAACAAAAATTTCGTATTGGATGGATATATTCATGTTAAAATACTATCTGATTTTTGTTTGAATTTTTTTTAAATTGGCGAGGTCAATTAATTTAATGCCAGTTAAGCCAGTAAGTGGAAGTCCAGGCATAAATATTTAAACAAGGCTTTTCTGAAAGAATTGTAAATATTAATTTTCCATTTTGGAATTCGATGTATGCAAATGGACTTTACTGCAGCCAGGTACAAAAAAACAAGCTACGGCGTTATCTAATTTCCATTTCCATTAGGATACTATCAGGTCGGGGGAACAAAAACGGGCTTCATGTTTCCCCAACTTAACAAACTTTGCAGGTAATTACAGCGCGGAGATGGGGTGTTTTGTCAGGATAGAAGTCGGTTTTCCCTTTAAATTAAATAGATTTTAACAACAAAATATACACAAAATAGAAATTACAAAGATGGTGTACAAAATCAAAGTTTTTTTAATTTTTTTATTTGCACATGCTTTACTTTTTTTTATTTTGCACAAAATATTGAAGGCTTCATAAACATCGTTATTTTAAACATAATACTACAGAATAAAACCCTTTTCTGGTTTTCAGGAGAAATGGATTTTTTTTTAATGACGTAGCAAGTGAAATAATATTGCAGGGATACGTAAAGAATCAGAATTTTGATTTATATATCCTTACTAGGGATTAAGTGAAAGCTATGAAAAAAATTGTAATGTTCATGGACAGATTTGCTTTTGTAGATTTTAGAATGAGTTTATTTGCATGGAACGGAATCAATTTTAAACCCCAAAATCGATTTCGAGAAAATGAGGTTTTGAGGATTTGATCTATGCATTATTAGCTTATACCTATTGCTGGTGATCTACAAGACATTAATGTAAGTTTAATACCGTGTGGAGGGGAATACTGCCAAACTTGTTGATCGTGAGATGTTCTGGTACAGTCAGATGTGATGTACAAGATTCTGTTCTCAAGTAACTGAATGACGACGTTATTAGATATTTTAACGGCCATGATTGACTCATTGACCTTTTCAGATTATTGTACTGGTTTCTAATATTTTTGTTATTTCAAATGCTGTCGTTTCGACCCAACTTCATAGCATCAATTGAGCTTGAAATTTGAAGTTTATTTTATAGTGGTTTTCCATCACTTATTGAGGATTCGTTATGAGCTTTGTACTCCTTGTCTCCAAAGTCATTGGATGACACAAACTTGGTGTTGTTGAGCTATAAGCGGAATTAATCTTGAGAAACAAAACCTGACTTGATTTGAAACCTCATAAATGATATCTTGCAAACTGCGTGACATGTTCACGGAAATGTATAAACAATTTACCCCACTCTAATGTTCAAAAATGGAAAATCTAAGACCACTCTTTTCTCTCTGGTTCGAAAGTACGTGCCAAATTAATTGGTCGAAGGAAGGTTGGTGAAAATTACTTACATTAATATAATACTAAAAAGTATATTTGTATAGCATTAATGGTATAAATCGTATATATATATATATATATATATATATATATATATATATATATATATATATATATATATATGGCGGTTATTGAGATATTTTAGTTAGCAGTGGATTTCTATTTTGAGTAATTTTTCAGAGTATAATAACATTTGAAATCAAAGCTCGATACCAATCCCTTATAAGTAAGTGCATTCAAAATGTTGACAAATCTGAACTGGCTATATTTTGATTTCTTTCTGCTTCAAAAAATAAAACCCGGGTAGAATTCATTTCTTACCATCCCTTACAATTAATTATTTTTTTTTTTCATTGTTGAAACTTGAATCAATATGGTAAACGCTGGGTATAGAAAAACAAACAGTTTTAATGAGCCATGGAAATCAATAAAAAAAGGTTTTTGGCAATACGGAAAATGCCCAAAGCGAGTTTTGTTTTGTCACTTTTTATGTGACCCGAAAAAAAATTAAAAATCGATTATCAAGCTACTGAACAGCGACTGTTTTTAAAAAATTAAATGGAGGCCGGATACAGTTTTTGAAACGTAAAAATCTTTCTGCGTGTCTGTGGCTGATACATTAATAGTAGTTGAATCGTATTGGAATAGATGTATATAAAATATTTATAATTAAAATATGTCATCTATTAATTTTAGGGGGGATATTACTAGATTTTTTATTAAGGGGTGTTAATTACTATTTTGTGAAGTATAGACAATAGTACATGGGAACTGTTGTCGCCATTACTCATTGGCAGTGACTTATCAAAAGTTATTAATTACAAAAAGAAAAATGGTTTTAATCTATGTTCATTAAGTGTATCATATTTTAATCACAGTTCAACTGTGGCTCACTGTAGGTGTCAGCTCACGTCAACGATGCTTATAAAGTAACGTTTAGCATACCTGATTGACTATGCCAGAACGAGAATATTACTTAAAGTTGCTAACTGTTGAGTGCTTATCGTAGTGAGTTGTATAATTGATCGAAGTGGAACTTAAGCATTCGAAACTTATGAAGTCATAGGAGGAAACTCGCAACCTGTCAACTGAAGCAGCAGGAGTACATTAAAGGAGTGATGTTTCCTGTCGTACGAGATATACATATTATAATTCTAGCAATCAATGAAATAAACTTTTGAAAGACTCCAAGTACATACGCGGTGTTCGCTTATTAAAAGAGGTACTTTGATTTTTAGTATTTCTTTTAAAATATCTATTTGGGTTATGTTTATCGCCGATCTTATACCGTAATGATCAGTAATAATCAGATTTAGAAGCAAATGTAGATAGCTATAAGTATTATTATTACTTATTTTTGAAGTAAATTTTTATTGAAGTACCTATTGGTGTAGATTTTTCAAATTTAAATTTAAAACTATGTAACTGCTAAGAAAGCATCCCCTAACTAGACCGTTATTAGCAGATGAGTATGAAATGCGCGTTTGAGAGTGTAGCCTTTAAGAAAATATTGCCCAGTTCCCTGCAGCATAACATGGTCCTGAGCAACGTAAGACCCACCCCAGCCCTAAAAATACCGTTGTGGTAGAAAGAGAAGAGGAATGTACTTTACTGGTTCAAGGGCATTTCTTGCTTCTTTTAAAAAGGTACAAGGTACAATAGCTAAAAAACAGAAGAGAAGTGTGAGATGGCAATTAGATAGCAGAGTAAAAAGATAAACGTTGGGTCGCTTATTAATTATTATCACAGACTCTAAAAGTATACTCTCTGAATCGGAAAAACCGTTTTCAAGCAACTCATTAATAAAAAAACGTTGAGGGAACTGGATCAAAGGACAAAGAACGAGGTATTAATCTTTGTTTCAATTCTACTGAGGAATCACAGAGAATGTAAAAACCGACCAAGATGCACATAAACCTAGAAAGGTACCTACAATTAATAATGAAATGGGGTTTTTAGCACTGGATGGCTAGGAAAATCATTTACGAAATAAACGTTTGAAAAACTGGGAATCGAGTTGGAAAACTATAACTCCCTACGCAGGGAAATGAAACTAGGATGTCGCAAATTGTTCACAAGCTCAATACGGAATAGAAATGAGGAAATCACCTTTTGGTATAAGAATAGGACACTGAATTATAGGTACCTACTCAAAGGTCCTGAAGCACCAACCTATGAACATTGTAACCCAAATAGTTAAGCTACCTTTTGCAAGATCGTTAGCAATTCAATGATTTCAGACAAGATTTTAAAATGGGAAAAAGCTTAAAAGAGATGTTGGAAAATATACCAATCTTAGCCCTATTCCATTACCTAGGAAAACTAAAATATTATAAAAGAAAATATGTATAAAGAAGATATTAAAATTGACCTTCTAAGGTGGAGGACCATCACAATAAATGGATAAATAAGCAGTTAAACCGATAATTAGAATTGCACATAAAAAAAAAAAAAAGAAAAAAAGGAAAAATAATGAAGTGAAGTTATAAAAAACAAAAATAATTAACCACATTCATAAAGAACCAATGACTTTCTTTTCCCAATTTCTTTAAAACTAAAAACAACCATTTTTTTTTTAATGTTACTTGTTTATGTTCTAATTACAGTGTTTAATTTATCCCGAAAATAACATTTTTTAAATTAACTTGATTGTGTATATTATTTTTTACCAGACCTGTTTCAAATAAATGGAAGTATTTAAATAAGAAATACTTTAGTTTATTTGGTCCTGCTTTGTTTCCTGGTACGTACCCCGAGCTTTAAGCCGACAGTTTGCGAACCACACAGGGCAGATAATGGACGATATAGGGAGGGATCAAGCGCTCTGGGCAACCATAAATAACTTTATTTATTTAGCACAGCTCTGTTTTATACATGGAGGAAGAGAGTCATGATTTTTGAAACATTTAGACGGAAAGTTGCATCGCATAGGAAAGAACGGCATACAGGAAAGTGGCGTACACTACATTTCCTCATGGCTCAAGTGTCAAAATCAGATTTATTAAACTCTTTAGCTTGTTATAGCTGCTTTGATTCGAGAGGCAAGGAATGAAATAAATGCGAGCTCCCACATAATAAATATTTCTTTAATTTCATGTATTAGCTTCCTTTACCTGTTAGGGTTATTATATATGTTTTTTACTTCCAGAACAACCTGGTGGTGGCTGGAGCCAAGTCTATTACCGGTTCATCTTTGACAATAAACCAGACAACACGTCACCACGCAGGTGTCTACATGTGTACAGCTGACAATGGCGTTCTTCTCCCAGTAACAAAGGAAATCACCGTCAACATTCTCTGTGAGTAAAAATATATTTAAATCCTCTATACCTTAAAGCCATGTCTTCAGAACATACCACAACGTTCCGGAACATTTTTAGACATTTGGTCTGATGCATTGTATGAGATTCGTGATTAATGAAACATCATCTTTATTTTTTTCAAGATTTTAGATTTTTAAAAGTTTTTAATTCAACATTTCGTAATAGCTTTCGTTGTTATTACTGTAACTATTTATTTAATATGATACCATTGTATTGTGGGCCCATGTCCTGAAAAATGTAAAATAAATGCAAATCCCTTTTATTTGCAAATTTAGAAATCCATTTTTTTTCTCTTTGGTCTTTCTCTTTGGTCATTAATGTCTTTTTTCCCACACTCATTATTCATTAAATAGTAAAGTTGTTGTTAAAAGCGAATAAGAATGTTTAACCTAACATGGTTTAATGCAAAATGTAAATAAATTAAAAAAATAAATATATAATACAGTAATGTATTAACACGAACAACACGAAAGAAAAGAGGTACTGAGGATGGAAGAAGACCTCAAATCATATACATGAAAGGAAAATAAGTAAAAAAAACGTCAATAAATATATACATATTTTTGCTTCTAAGTACAACCGTTTATTAAATGAGCCTAAAAGCTTTATTGATTTGCTTGTTTCTGTAAGAAACAATAAAGGCTGGTTTTTCTAGACTTTATTGAGCGCAGAGAAGTGACCAAGCATACTTCGAAGAATCGTTGAAAATAAAATGGCAGAATATGATCTAGCGGTCAGTGGAGTTGACGGTAGTGTTAGGGACTAGCTATTGAAAAAAAAAAACAATTGTTGAACTAGGTCAACACTGCATTCGATGTCATAAGGTCCAGAATGTTGAGAAGGACGAAAATGTACGTCCTGGACTAGATGGAACAAGAGTTCCATCAGCTTATGAGTAAAGAGAACTTTCGGCCGTTCAAGGAATTAATTCATGGGTGAAAGATGGAGGTGCGCCAAAGTGCCTGGAGTTGAGGGCCAGCATCAGGAAGTCTGCTTTTAAAAGGAAGTTTTCCGGCACAGTCTAGGGGAACGACAGGCGCTGAATTATTAATAATGTTATATCTGGTAGAAGTGTTTTGTACGCTCTGATGCGTAAAATCGCACTAGCACCTATTACCGATTCGCCTATGAATCATAAAATGGAGGAAAAAAAAACTAAAAATAAAATCTATGAACTCAATTTTAATATTCAGTTCTTGCATCGTATACAAACCTAAAGGTTATTAAGTATGTTAATAATTTGTGGAGCTGTTAATACACATGTATTCTTGGTTCAACAAACAATATTGCATCAGAAACATCTGCATTTCATTATTCATGTATGGATACATGTGTGCACATGACATGTGTGTATTGTAATAGATATCTTAAAAGCTAAGTCAATAAATAAATAATATATTTTGGGGGCGTTTCATGATGAAATTGTTCTCATAATTATGCCCTAAAATGAACAAACAGGTAGGAATAAAATTATGTGAGTTACCCAGGTAAAATTTTTAAGACTAAAGATAACCATAACATAAATATTGTAACGGGAAACAAATCATATTAATTCTGGTCCATTTGAAAAGAGTTCTAGACTTTTGTTGGAACCGTTTCATTCGTTTGCTAGTACCTGACCAGATATTTTCGAGAATTGCTGTCAGTGTTGTTATTGTGTTGCAGTTTTTTACTAAGTTCTTTCTTGTTCATGTTCGTTGTGTTATTTGTTTATAGTTATTTTATTGTTCATTAATTTTTGGACATGATTTGATGTTAATTCAGTGAGTTTGCTGATTTACATTAAATTTAGAACATTAAAGGTTAAGGTTAGCCTTGCCGATCTTACGAAGAATTTACCTTTCGTAAAAGAGACAATAAAGGTGAGGAGTATTGTTGGAATCCTTAGGTAAGACAACTTTAAAGTTTCTCCTTAGATAAACTTAATTGACTCACTAAATTGAATATTATTGCTTTAGCTTAAGGTTATATTATCTTTAGAGACTATTGCCTTCCAGTGTTTTATAAAGTTTATGTATTATCAATCATATTCAGCTAAAGATTTGGATCATGACTGATACTCGAGTAACAGCTATGGAGGAGGGTGTAGTGTAACGCCCAAGGCCTACAGCTAAGAGGCAAAGGAAAGGATCTCTTGACTCCAGAGAAGTTATAGATAATGAGCAGCCAGAAGATAGCCTCTTGCAAGATGAGAATCCAAGAAAATATCCGTCTATACTAGTGCTACTGATAGAAACGTAAGTGCAAAGGTCCAAAAACATATCAATAGCAAAGTACAGCAACTTATAGATATTTTAGAGACGATTAATGACAAAAATCAGGAACAACGAGCCCTTAAACAGCGAGCTGTAAGGGAGACATTAACATCTCCTACGGTTTATGAGCTTCTACTAAATTTATTAGTAGAAAAGACTTTACCAATGGTGTTAGAGGGACTCAGGTTGGAAAACCTTAATCAACAAAAACTGGTACCAGAACTTAGTACTTCCCAAGTTGAGGTGGAAGTGATTAGGGAACAGCCAAAATCCAACAACACCATCGTAGAGACTACTGGGAGTGAAACCTTCCAAATGGTTAAAAAAAGAAGAAGAAATAAAAGAGCCTCAAAACAGGAAAAGGAGGGCGACCCTGATAAATCCATACCTGCGGTTAGTGATAAAAATGCTCACTTGAAAAAGAAGACGATGGCCGATGTTGTCAAAACCTTGCCCCAAAAACCGTCAGATGATGCTAGGCCGACATATGTTACTATAGCAGCTGAAGGGAAGAGTGCAGTCTTCCCTCCAGTGATGACCGCACTCCCATCTCCGACTGAACTTGGGGTTAAGGCTAGAGTTGTCCGCGCAACTAAAGCAGGATCAGTTTTAGTTTGCGTTGAGGAAGATGGACATGTAAAGAGAATCCTTGAATCACAGAGATTAAAAGACAACGGAATGGAGGCCAAACTTGCATTAAGAAGGAAGCCAAAGGTGGATATTAGGAGTTATTCCTGGACTGCTGACAACTTAGAACGGATACTGTGGGACAAGCTAGCAGCAAAATCCGTCCCCATACCTGAAAACAAATCTGGCTATATAAAGCCGCTGTTCCACTCGATGGCCCGAAACCGGATAACTAATAATTGGGTGCTAGAAGTGCACCCGGTTGCTAGATATAATTTACTGAAGGAGGTTATTGATGGGGGTTGGTGGTCTCTTACAGTTGTTGATTATCCTGACGCTTCCCCTTGCCTTCGCTGTCAGGGATACGGGCACATAAGGGCGACCTGTGAAGCGAATGGAGTAGTTTGCAGATGGTGTGCAGAAATTGAACACATCGCTAAAAACTGTCCTGCAAAAGAAAAGATGACCGCCCCCACCTGTATTAACTGCGTGAGGGAAGGTGTCCTTGCTACAAAGGCTAAGCACCAGGCGGGGAGTCGGGACTGCTCTGTGCATATAGCAAAGACCCAAGACATAGTTCGAAGGACATATTATGACTAGAATTAATATCCTTCAACTGAACATGGGCCGCCGGCGCATTGTTGCCGACGAACTTCGGGCTATGATGCGGCGTTATGATATAATGGCGATTCAAAAGCCCAGTTGTCGTGGGAACAAGGTAATGGGGTTTGGCCTCACGTCGAGGGTTATAGCCCTAGGCAGTGGAGAGAGGAGGCCCAGGGCTGCTATTGTGATTAATAATCCAAACCTCGATGTGATGGATCTGAGCCAGCACACCACAGCGGATAATGCTTCATGCTATATTAAGTGGGGCAATATCGCCTTCACATTGGTATCAGCGTACCTACCACCAGGGGGTGATCTAGATGAAAGCATTTCCGCCATGGAAGGCGTAATTAGGAACATGAGGAACGTGATGGTGTGCTCAGACACAAACTCCTGGAACACGGTCTGGGGGTCCAATAGAACTGATAGGCGAGGCGCAAAAATGGGCAATTTCATAGCAAGAAATCATTTGGTCATTATAAACGAACCCTCTGCCACCCCTACGTTCTTTGGGGTCATGGGGCAGAGTTGGATCGATGTTACGATCGCTACGCCGGTTCTTGCAAGGTGCATTTCTGATTGGACCCTCAGGTCTGATACGAGTTCCGACCACTCTTCAATTCAAATTGGCCTGGTAGATGAGCCAGGATGTTCCCACGGCTTTGACAATGGTTTTGTCACCCGGATAAATGACTGGAGTGTTTTTAAGTCCTATTTGGAGGATCGCATAGCTGATGAAGAATGGGAAGAGGCTGATATGGACGAATTTGATTCTAGACTACAAAGTGGCGAGGATTACTAACATAATCCGTGACGCGGCCGAAAACTCCCTGAAACATCGTAAGACAAGAACAAGACCAGTCCCATGGTGGACGCCGGCCTTTACTGCCCTAAAGAGAGACCTCTACAAGGCTCGGCGGTCATATCAGAGGTGCAGGTGTGACGAGAGGCGCGCTGCTCTCAGAGGTGAGTACAAGTCTAAGGCCAGGGTATACCGAAACGAGGTTCGCTCACAAAAGCGGAGGTCCTGGGACAACTTTATTGTTGTAGAGTCTTCGAAGAATCCCTGGGGTATTCCTTATAGCGTGGCAATGGGCGAATTGACTCCTCTGCAAACTATTGCAGCCTTAAAGTATCAAGATGCACATGCCACTACCCTTGGAGAAACGGCCAATATGTTCCTTTCAGCTTTTTACCCCAGGGATGATCCAATCCAGGACAATGAAAACGACAGTTTTGTGAGACGAACCACGGTATGCCCGCCAGGAACGGACTTGTGCCCACCATGGGACATTCATGATCTTCATATTGCCGTGGATAGGCAGAAACCTAACCGTTCTCCAGGCCTTGATGCTATGGATGCGGCGATTTTAAGGAATAGTCTCCCCTCCATTGAAAATGCTTTGTTAGAGATCTTTAACAAATGCCTAGATATACGGGATACTTTCCAAAAAGATGGAAGATCGCCGATCTGAGACTGCTCTATAAGGGAGGAAATAGAGATAAGGAACTTCCTAACTCCTACCGGCCCATATCTCTCCTTCCTGTGATGAGCAAGGTCCTGGAGACCCTCATGATGAATAGTTTACGCCCTGTGCTTAATAGGGCAAGCCACCCACGGCAATACGGTTCGACAAGGGGCAGAGGTACCGCTGATGCTTTACTGAGAGTGCGCACAGATGTTGAGGAGCGGGCGGAGCGCTATGTGATTCGATATCTCCTCCGCTTTCGACAGCGTGCTCCAACAGCTGCAGAGATTCGATGCTCCCAGCAACTTATATTCTCTTGTAAAAAGTTACTTACAGGACAGAATAGTAAGGATTAGAGGAAACTACTATGAGGTGGAAGCTTCCATAGAGCGAGGATGTCCCCAAGGATCCGTACTCGGTCCGGCCCTATGGAAACTTGTATTTGATGAGTTGCTGGGAGTATTAGAGGCTCAGCGGATCTCTGCCACCGCCTATGTAGATGACCTTGCTGCTGTTGTAGCGTCCGATAGCAGAGCCGGAGTCAAGAGAGAAGCTGAAAGATGTGCCAGCCTAGTCGCCAGATGGTGTGAGGGTAAAAAAATGAAGATGGCCGCCGCCAAAACCAAGGCGATACTGCTTAAGGGCAAGACAGATAGGGCTCACCCAATAACCATGGATATGGAAAGCCAGAGGATACGTCCAAGGGAGGTGGTAACCTACCTAGGCGTTAGCTTAGGCGTAGGCTTGAATGCGACGCCTCACTTGGAATACTTGGCTGATAGGGTGGCCCAAACCATAAATAATCTTAGTCGCATAGGAGGTGCTTTCTGGGGCCTTAGGTTCCCGGCTACCATAACTATCTATAAAGGAGTGGTTGAGGATATTCTCCGGTATGCCTCCCAGTTTTGGTATCGGGACCTCAACCAGAGACAGAGGAAGAGGACGGCTCTGCTTCGCGCCACCAGAGCTTATAGGTCAACTTCGCATGAAGCAGTGCAGGTTCTAGCGGGGGTGGTTCCTCTCGACCTCCTGCGAGAAGAAGTGACTAAATACGCTTACAGACATGAAGGCTCAGCAGGACTTTCGGACGCTCTAAGGACGAGGATTGCAAACCCAAACAAATGGAAGCAGATAATCCGGGAGGATACGATTGAGGACTGGAGCCGACGGTGGGCAAGTTAAATCCCGGCTGTTGGCTAAATGGGTCCTCCCGGACTATTGGGTTTCACAATTCCTCACGGGGCATGGGGGTTTTAGAGCCCATCTCCATCGACTTGGCCAGAACATAGACCCCCACTGCTCCACCTGTGGTGTTCCAGAGACTGTTGAGCACGTGGTCACGACCTGCACTGCATTCGACGGAATAAGGGCCAGAATGCTGAGAGCCACGGGACTTTTCGTCCTCACTGTGGAAGAGTTTCCCCAGCTGGTGAGCGAAGAGAATTTCCCGCGGTTTAAGGAATTTATCTCAGGATGGAAAACGGCGTTGGGTCCGGCCCACTTCAACATAGGAGCCCGGAGAAGAGGAACTGGGCCAAGAAGACAGCCTTAGAAATAGAACAGACCTTCAGGCTCCTAGGGGCAGCTGTAGAAGTCGAAAATCAAAATAAATGGTTCACTAGCAGTAGTGGGTTGTTGCGCAGTCATGCGTAACTCCCCACTACTGCTATACCCGTATTGCCTGTGAGGCATGGAAGGGAGTAAATAAATAAATAAATAGATATTTTCGATTGGTCTACCTATGCCTTTCCTGGATGTTCCATTCCCGACTAATTATAAGAAGCGTCACTGTTTTGTTACTGGCGGTTACTGGTTCATAACGTTATTACAAATTTATGTGTAAATATTTGTTCGACAATCTCGTATTAAACCATATGAAATAAAATTATTTGAAATCCACATTACTGTTGTCCACAATAAATAAAATAAATAGGATATACTCGTATAACTGTAAGGAATTCCAAATATAGAGGTGCATGAAATGTATCTACTATGTTGCTGATAAATAATGCTTGCTTAAACCACTTACATGTATAGAAACTCTAACGTACCGTAGTTTAGTTAACCGTAAGTTTAAACTGTAATGGAATAGAACGGTAACGTGATTCGGTAAAGGGTTCGTTGGACTTTTCCTGACCATAGTTTACATAAGCTCTTAAAAATTTTACCTATAGAACTCAAATAATTTTATCGCCACGTGTTCTTGAAAACGTGTGTTTATCGCTGATTGTAAGGCATGATTAGGAGAACTATACAGTATCGAAACTTCACTATAATATATTTATTCAATTATATATTGAAGCTCAAGAAACCTATTGACACACACACACACGCGCGGTTAGATATGTATAATTTATAATATTTTTGGTATTGATATTAACACAGAGGGTATAAACACGAGACAAGGCTATCGACCGGGAGCCTAGGAGAAGAGAGGATCCACAAACAGACTCTTCACAAATAGCCTCGCCGAAATGGGGATAAATTATGAGGGGTAGAATAAGGGCTCTATTATTGTTAGCCGCTACTGTCCTCTTGCGTATTTTCCTCTGATATTTGTATTCCTCTTGTTTTCTTTTCAACTGTGTGGAGTAGGAACATTTTGTGCTAGATAGATAGATCTCTCTGGTTCAGTTGAGATTCATAGAAAAGTCTTCAAATAGTTACTGCGAAGTGTTTCATCCATTCGGATTGAATTCTATGCAATGAGATTTTATTGTATTGTAAGTCAGAAGCAAATAAATACTAGAAACTCTACCTACCATTTAATGGTATCAATTCCTGCTTTAGTGTTATTTAAAAAAAATAATTCCTGTCACAAACCAAAGGAATATTTTTAGCATGCTTATTAACAACATACATGAGTATAGTAACATACATATCAATAACTGAAAAATATGGTGGTTTCTTGTACGGCCGCATTATAATTTCGTCCAAAGGGTCCAAAGAAACTAGGATAACACGGAACTCACCCGATTCTGTAAGGATGGAAAAATATCAGGTGGGGTAGGGTAGTGAAAGATTTTCTGAAACTATTTTTATCGTAAAGCAATATAAAACGTTTTTGTATGTCCTATATTTGTTTGATAAACATTTTATGTGCGTGAAAATCTGATTCCGATTACTACAATCCATATTTGCCACCTCATTTTTCTATAAGATTGTAAATCTAAAGATATAGTACAAAAATAATATACAAGTATTACAGTTATTTTATACCAAATTACATTATATTATCGCATTATTTAATTACATTTAAATTAATAACACAATGCAAATTGTTATTTATTCATTCTATAAGATATTAATTTATACTAGAAGATTATAGATAATATATTATATTATATACCCAATAGAATAGAGGCCTCACTAAGTATCTTGACTATTTTTGAGACCTCTATATGTTTTTTGGGGGGTAAAATACATTAGTAAACATTGCTATAGTTCTATTTTATTAAAAAGTAAAGAGAAATTTGTGAAACGAGCCATAAAACTTGCATTTAAAAATTGCAGTTTGCGTAGTTCTACACCTATTTGCACCGATGAAGCATTCAAGAAAAAAATATTAGAGCGCGATACAAGAATATTTAGTTCAGGACAAAATGTCAGATTTGAAAATTCAATTTAGTCAAGTCTGGTGAAAATGACTCATAAGTATTATCGAAAAAAATCAAAATGTCTTCCTGCAGAAGTAGAAAAGTTTCGTAAATTTAATTTGTGAGACTTTTAAACTACTAATTGAACCGAAGAAGTTGATTTTATTTTCAAGAAGTGAATAAGCTGAAAAAAACATTTCAAACATGTAACATAACTTTGGATAATTCAATCAGTTTAAGTCTTTCTACAGTTTACCAGAAAATGTCTTCCGTCTCCTTTGTTTAATTTTTCTGGTTTTCACTTAAAATTTAAATTTAAAATATAGACTCATGATTAATCTTGCATGATTAAAATTGCAAAAAGGATTATTTTCATTCCTCCTGTCGGATATTGGGTGCGGAGTTCACCTAATTTTCTTTTATACATTGTTTCCATAAATTTCCATTAGTAAGTAGTAAATATGATAATTTAATATATTCCGTATTATAATAACTCTCTCCAACTCATTTACTTTCCCAGTCTCCTTACTTTTCTTTCCTTTCGTTCCCAAAAAGTTTTTCAATGATTTATAATGCATTATTCCAAGATTTATTTCGTTTTATAAATATAAATTTGAACTGGTCTATGAGTTTTACTTCAATTTAGATACTGCTATTGTTATTACTTAGTAAATAGGTATTATTTTAATAAAAAACAAAGAGAAATTTGGAAAACAGGCCAAAAAACCGATTAAGCATTCAAGAAAAAAAAATTGAGCGGGATATAGGAATAGTTTGTTCAGGTTAATGTCAGATTTGAAAATCCTATTTTCGCAAGTCTAGTGCAATATTATCCAACTAAATTAAAATTGAAATGTCTTTTTGCAGAAGTAAAAAGTTCCTGTTGGCTTTTTTATAAATTTAGTAACAACTGGAAGCCGCAAAATCCATTTACATTACCTATTGGCATTTCATAACAATGAAGGGATAGAAATATTTATATTTCATCAAATAAAGGATGTCATTTTCAGATATTTCTAGATAAGTTTTTACAATGAAACATTCCGTTGGGACTGCGTAGTAAACCGTATAAGAAACTATACCATAATGTATAGAACTCTTGGGTTCTTAGAGTTACTAAAATGATAAACGTATTGCAATCGATATTGCACGGAGCCGACTCAGGTGCGTTCTCATAAAGCCCGACAGGGGGCACAGTTCGCGGCACCTGGTCACGCATGTAATTAAAAACTTAGGCCACTTAGAGCGCCCCCCCCCCCCCCCCACGGAATTAATTCCGGCTTCTCGGAGGGGGTCGGAAGCAACATCTTGGCCCAAATAATGAGCTCCTCTTCCTGTTTACTGCCCAAATTGAGCAACTTTTAACAGGCTTTCGCTCTTTGGCTAATAATAATAGAAAGTTTGTGGTCTTAAAACTCACCTAAATATCTCTTTCTTCACGCTCGCCTAAGTCCTCCTCTTTCAGAGAAACTTCATCAGGGATCTTTTGTTAGTATAATTTTCAGATGTGACTACTTAGCATAGAAATAAGTTTGTTTAACAGAATTTTAGTTCAATGTGATCATGTGAATTTCACGTTAACATGCACTGAGAACTTACATCAATAATAAAACCCTTTGAATAAATACATTACATGTGACGGTCATGTCACAATTTACAGTTGCTGTAATGAATTTTTATTATGGTTGTTCGATTTATAATCCAAATATGTATTCACTTTAAAAATATTTTAAGGTGTAACAAAAAAACTAAACACAAAACATGTGTTTTAAAATAGTTCCTTACTTGTTTTTGGAACAGTTGGAACAAACTATTCTAGTACGTTAGAGTCTACGATGTTTGAATACATTTACGCTGGCCCAGAACCTTCCAGACAGTTCTTCTTTAGATTAGATGTAAGGAGCGAAGGACAGCAGTGTTAGTCTTGTTCTGAAGCTCAAGTCATGTGGTTATTTTTTTGTGTTACTGTGTCGTTACAAAGTGATACTTTTGGTAACCTGTTTAAATATTTGTATTTTCATAGTTTGTGTGTTCATAGTTTCATTGTAAAACCTTATTTTTAACCGACTTCGAACGAAAGAGGAGGTTACTCAATTCGATACGTATGTGACTTTTTTTTTTTTTTGTGCCTTTTTTTTTTTTTTTTTTTTTCTATGTATGTTCACCGATTACTCAGAGATGGGTGGACCAATTGGAACGAAACCTTTTGCATCTTGTAGAGTATTTTCCCAAGGTGGTCCCATTTAAACCTTTTTGGGGTTCCTAATTTATTTAAGAAGTTATCGGGAAAAAACATGAAAATAATTATTTAATTATCGCTCAAATTGTTTACTTATTGGAAAAACATATGGCATATATAACATAAGGTATGCTCCAACAAGCTATTAAAACTAATTGATAACTAACAAATCCAAATATTGTATTACTGCTGGATGAATCAAATAGGAAAACCAACCAATCAAATTCAGAATCAAAAGAGTGGGGGGAGAACATGAGCAGTCTGTTAGTTATCGATGTGTTTTACGTGCTTGTTGGAACAAACCTATACATAACCTTAACTAATTTTTCAACATTAGATTTAAATGAAGATATAAATATCAGCAGAATATAATATCGCAGTCGTTTTCTGTAGCGATATTAGCATAAATATTAGATTGATGTTTATTCACCGATAACAGTAAACCTTCTTAATTTAGATCTAATCAACGGTTGGACACCATAATCATAAGACAACAAAATTCGTGGAATTCCAAGAAAGACTGAGTATTGGTAATCGTTTTAAAGCAGAATTTAAGACTTCTTCAAGTTCCCGAAGGATCGTTTAAATTTAAAATCGTAGCTATTATTGATTTAAATTAGATTTTGATTTCTATCTTTTATTGACTATGCACATTAAACAAGAATACAATAATTCCTGGAAAAGCTCATTTTCAGTTGACTTAATAAAGGATTCAGATACCTCTGTCTTCTTCCGGATACACTCGGTTACTGTTGAATATCTTGCCGGAGGTCTTGTGCCGATCCTTTATGGGTGACACTTCTGTTATGTTATCCGGATTACTAGTATCGGTTTTTAAATTTGTTTCTACAACTATCGAGGCTTTTGCTGGTGTTCATCCATCAATAAAAACTACAAAATAAAACTTGATAACTACCCGAAAACAATCTCATTGTATGAAAGTCCCCTCAGCAAAAATTTGGCAGTCATGAAAATGATTGTTAAAAAAATGATGATAAATGCTACGCAACTAGAATTGAAGCAAAATTGTTTAGCAATTTATTTTCTGAATAATATTTTATTACGAAGGATATAATTCATAGTACTTCGGTAATAAATTTAGTCAAAAATTCATCGAAAGGAATTACGAACATAATTGAATCAACCTTTGGAATTAAGTCAGTAGTCTAATACGGAGAATAATAATATCCTTCGTAATAATAAATTAACCATATGTGAGTCCCAAACCCTGTTGCTTCTATCCTAGCGAGACAGCCTTTTTGATATCGATAAATTTTATGGTTGTCTCTTTTTTGCAGGGACTTCTATCCAATGATGTAATCCAATGAAGTCATGTTTAATATCGCCATAGTTTTCAGAAGGATATTCAAGCAATCAAAATTTAAAAATTACTTTCAAATTTACTATAGGTCATTTTAGCATCCTCATCGATTCTCCATTAACGATATCTTGTCTAAAACCGGCCAAAATCTCGACTGTTCAGTGACTTATCTACTTCATCTTGGAATGTCCGGATTTATGTATTTATGTATATTTAACTTGACACATCTCGGAACACTGATTCTCTACGTAATTGACAATTACTGACGACATTTAGCAAAGGAAAAATATTGTCATTGTGGAAAAACACTTTATGTGTTCCCTTCCCAATTAAACATTGATCTATAAAAAAAAAAAAAAATCCATTTATAATCATGAAACGTAGTGTGTTGAAAGTTGTATAATACACACACCGCTTTCCCACTTTTCTGTGTGTATTCATAAAATTGAAAAGGTAAAGTGTATTTCATAATAATTTTATATAATTATTGTATAATAAAAAGACCTGGGAAAGACAAACGTGGTAGAGCGTAAAAAGATTTCGAAATTTTTAAACCAACGTTTATTTTATCTACGACCAATTACCAACGAAATTTTTAAACCAACATACGGTTTTCTACATTTGTTATCTTCTCCAACTAAAAATTGTTAAATAAAAAACATTTTATAAAAAAATATTAAACCGACTTCGAAACCTAGGAACCAGTAAAAATAAATTCACTGAAAAGTATGAAATAATTACCTTCTGATTTTTATGAATACACAGCAAAATTGAAAATAGTATAAAAAGTGGAAAAGTGCAATAAGACGAATAATTTTATTTTGATTTGTACAAATACACACTAATTGTTAATAAAAATTATTAAATTTAAATATTAAATACTATGTTCAATACAACACAATCTTTTCGGAGGCGGCGCAAATTTTAAATTTTTTTACACTAGACATTATGAAAATCTTCTAAATGGATCTTCTCTTCCCAGCTATTGATTTCAATGCCTACTAATGGAATTGTATCAGTAACATGTTATTTCTATTTTGCGCCGCCTCCGAAAAGATTGTGTTGTATTGAACATAGTATTTAATATTTAAATTTAATAATTTTTATTAACAATTAGTGTGTATTTGTACAAATCAAAATAAAATTATTCGTCTTATTGCACTTTTCCACTTTTTATACTATTTTCAATTTTGCTGTGTATTCATAAAAATCAGAAGGTAATTATTTCATACTTTTCAGTGAATTTATTTTTACTGGTTCCTAGGTTTCGAAGTCGGTTTAATATTTTTTTATAAAATGTTTTTTATCGTTAAATCAAAATTATATCAACCCACAAATTCGTTAAAATATTATTAATTTTTGTGATTACTTCCTGTTACAACTAGACTTATTTTTAAAACTCATCTGTTTGTTGTTGAAATAAATTCATTTATCCCCTCACTCCGTTAAGTGATTAAAAGAAATCAATTATACAGTCCCGGAGCTCCTGCTGACAAAAAATGTGTCTCATTTCATAATAAATTGTGTTCATATGCATATATCCAATGCCATGATGTTGAAAATGAACTTCTGTCATCTTAAAGCCGATGAAATACAAAATGGGGGGCCTTGGAAATTTTAGGAATGTTTTCAGTTTTTTTTTTTTTTATAACTTAAAGTTCTATTCATCTTAAAAGAAAATAGCATACAATTTCGCGTCGAATGAGTTACGTAAAGCCATAATCCGCCAAAACTACTTATCGAGATAGCCAATTTTTACCTTTTCAACGGAAAAAATGAACTACGCTCATGCTCCAACGATTGCAACTGGAGGAGGGTTCTTCCAAATGAAAAATATTAGGTATGACACAGCAGAAATTTTGTGTATAACCAGATCCCTTATTTAAAAATTGGATTATGTTAGTACAGAGAAACTAGGTGGCGGGATGGCCGAGTGGGCAAACGCGTTAGTAAATACGCGTTGCCCATGGCAACGTCTTATTGGGAACCGAAAGATAGCAAGTTCAAAACCCGGAGCCAGGGGAAATTTAATAATACTCGGCATTAATCCCCACCCTCTTCCCGGGCCCGGGAAACCCCGTGTAGCCTACAAGGCGAGGAAGGGGAGGAACAATAAAAAATAAATAAAATTAAAAAAAATAGTCCAGAGAAACTAATTAACCAGTGAAAGCATACGTAGCGCTTAGTGGCCTAAAATCCCTGTAGATTGTAATTTATCGAATGAGTATAGCCACTTACCGACTTTTTCATATTCTGTGCTAATAAAACTTTTATTGAAAATATTTTTTTTTTTTTTTGTCTTCAAACATTGATTCTGCACCTCTTTTCAGGCTTGAAACTAATTTAGGAGAGGAGGTCTCTCATCCAGCTTCTTTTTAGCCGCCTTCGAACGGGCAAGTCAACCGTGGCCATGTCGTGAATTAATCTGTTTTTATGTCCTTCCAATTTAAAAAAAAACGTGAGTAAAGCGTTCGTATGTGTTGTTGGATAGTCGGTTGTTGTAAGTCTGTATGTAGAGTTTGGTTACTTACGTACCTGGGAGCGTCCATAATTAGTCTTAATACATATTTTGGACTGAAAAGTTTGTAATTGTGTCTTTTTAGCTGAGCCGAAAATCTGTGAGGCGTATGTCCAAATGGGTTTAAGTAAGTAGGTGTATGTATTCAGTTTTTGTCTAATATTCAATTTGGAGAAAAGAGAGTAAAGGATCTTTACTCGGTAAAAGAGAGTAAAGCGTATGCTCGAGGTCTTTTTTTTTCTTTTTGACATGTGGGCCCCAAGTCATCCTTCTGTCGAACAGGAGTCCGAGGTAACGTACAGTTTCTGTCTGTGGAATTTGGTTAAGCCGATATAAACTGGTGGGTATGTATCTCGTCTGAGTATGAAAGTCATGATTTAATTTCATTTTCCATAGTGAGTAACATTTGTGTAATTGAAGTAAGTGGTTCTGTATATTCATTAAGGCAAGACGGGGATCATAGTGTATTGTTAAAATTGCGGTATAGTCAGCGTAAGTTGCAGTCAGAATTTTAGAGTTGGTTGGTATGTCGTGAGTTTATGAAAATTGAATCGAAAAATGATTCGATACGTACATTTTTTTTTTTTGTATTTAATAAGAGTTACTTATTATTGATTCGTGTCATCAGTAAATAAATGAAATGTTATTTTCTTTGAAGAGTCTGGCTACTTAATCTGGTTTTTCAAACTCTATAAAACACAATACGAACACTGATATATTCTGTACTAGTTGTACATACCGGTTTAACCCGGGGAATTTCATTTTTTATAGGAATAAAATGAGACTTTTTTTCGACTCAAACGGTCGATTTCGTAAAAAAAACAATGTAAAGCGAGATCTTAACGATTTTTATAACAATAAAGAATATACCCAGAGATTGGCTGAAATTATGCAATTTTAATATGGACAGTTGTTTGCACCTGGTACGAAAGAACCACTGAGAGAAGTTTGGAGACTTTTAGGACAAACGGTATGGATTTCTATATAGAACAAACAAAATTCCATCTTTATTTACCTAGATTATAGCTGTATATCCCGGTTTCACCCATGGAATTTCATTTTTCTAATGAAACGGTCGATTTCGTAAAAAACATGATAAAGCGAGATCATCACGATTTTTATAACAATAAAGAATATCAGCTGAAGATCGGCTGAAGTTATGCAGTTTTAATAAGGACAGGTGTTCGCGCATGGTATGAAAGAACCACTGTGCGAAATTCGGAGAATGTACAAACGGTATGGATTTCTATAAAGAACAAACAAACTAATAAACAAAAAAACAGAATTTCATCTTTATTTATATATATCTATATTACAAAAAGTCTTCATGCTTATTTATGGGCTAATTTACCAAAAAATATTTTGTATGAATAGTATCATTAAATAGGTAATGATACCTACTAAAAATTGCTTTAATAATAAAATCATTTTCGTATGATTCTTTTTTCCAGGTTAGCAGGGTATACATGAAAAAATCAACAGTCTTAGGATAGGTACAGAAATAGCGGATTCGTGAAAGAGAAATTACGATAAGATCATTTCAAGACAATCTATACCACCATTTCTTCCTTGAATCGCAATTTTAGGCGAAGAAGAGTTTCACCAAAACCTTAGACAAGCGTCGTTTCCTTTCTGTATTACCTGCGTTTATTGAGCAGAAAACGAACTTGAAGGGAGTTTAGGCAAACTTTCCATGTTCTCCTTGATAAAAAGTTCAATATTCCTGACCGAACTTGTTAAAAAAATATTAATCAAATTATATTTAAAAATGAATTATACAACGCAGTTTGAGCAGACATATAGACGGTTAGTATAAAATTGGCTATCTTTACCATTTCTGTCGACCTAAAAAAAAAAAAATTCTCATAGTAAAAAATATTTTTCACCATACTACGATGTAATCACCTGTTTTACACACCTAATTTGCGGTCCGAAAGCTACACTTCGCCGCCCTAGGGCCGAAAATGAATATTTCGCCCTAGGGCCGCAAAATCAGCTGTTTATTATTTTAATTCATTCATTTCATTATATACATTACGTAAGTTTGGTTTGCTCGTATTATTGTTTAGTTAGTAATTATGGCTAATTATATATTAGAATCTATAAATAGAAGAGCAAAAGAAATCATAGCAGATTTGTTACCAGCAAAATCAAAAGATAGGTATGACGAAGAGTATACAAAGTTTTTGAACTGGTTAAAAATGTAAAACCTGTAGATGTGAATGATGAAGTTTTACTAGTATATCTCTCGGTCCTATCAAAGCAAAACAAACCCAGTACTTTATGGAGTAAGTACTCCATGATAAAAAGTTGTTTAAAAGTAAAGTTGTTTACTCGTATATCATCATGTCCTCATAACCTTCTAACAAAGAGGTACACTTAACCAAAAGAAAATCTTGTTTTTGATTAATGTTATATCGTATTAATATTTATTGTAGTATGGTGAAAAATAGCGTTCGTGCCTCGGGCCAAAGTGCTTTTGCAGGCCCTCGAACTTTTCATGACCTCGACTACGTCTCGGTCAAAAAATATCTCGGGCCGGCAAACGCCCACTTTCGGCCCTTGGTACGAAATATACTATTTCTTAATATCATGGAATATATTATACTCCTTAAAACATCTGTTTTTCAAAAAAAAAAAAAAAAAAGATGAGATTCTGTCTGTTCTTTATTGGAATCCATACCGTTTGTCCTCAATTCTCCAAATTTCGCTCAGTGGTTCTTTGATACAAGGTGCGAACACCTATAAATATTGCATAACTTTAGCCAATCTTTTGCTATATTCCTTATTGTTATACAAATCGTTTTGATTCTCGCTTTACATTGATGTTTACAAAATCGACCGTTTGAGTCCGTAAAAGTCTCTATAGATATTATAGTTTTAAAAAATGAAATTCTCCGGGTGAAACCGGCATATACAGCTAGTAAATAAATAAAAAAGTCTTACTTTTAGGGAAAGGAAACATTTTATTCATAATTAATATCCATTTAGAGGCCTTTTAGAACTCATCTTATCTGGATTTCCTTAATACCTCCTTTAAATAATTACCACTGTTGTGAAAAAGGGGATTGGAGTTTTTGTTGAGGGGAAAAGTTTGGAGCTAAAAACTCAGGAGTTTAGGATCTTCGAAGTGTTTCGAACAATTATACCCCTCGAGATTTTCTTCTTTAACAAGACCTATTTTAGTATCAAACTCTCTTAATGTTTTACGCATCTAAAAAACATTATAAAAATATAAAATGTTTATTTGAATCTCAGATGAACAATCTTGATATTTATATAAATGGACATTTATAATAATTTATAAATATGTTCATATTTTTTTCAAAATTTCAACTGACAAAAAATTTTAATAAACAACATAAAGAACCCTCAATACCATGACATATTGACTGAGGCAATTCGAAAAAAACCTTTTACATCTTTTTGACATGGACATTACGGTCAAAATAGAATGGGTTAACTGCGGGATCGCAGGAAACGAAGCATCGGACCGCCTAGCAAAATCTGCCTCGTTTAACAGTCTCCTCCCCATAACCTACGACAAACTCCCCTTATCTTATATTAAAAAAATATTTTTACTGAAAACATAAGTACTTGGAACATACATTAGCAACAAACAACAAAAGGAAGACCGCTCTATAAATTTGTTCCAGAAATCACACTTACTATCTATGACAAAATTAAAAGCTCGCACCACAATTTGACACAATTTTTAAATGAACACGGACAAAGCAAACTTACTTAAAACGATTTCACCTGACGAAATCTGACACCTGCAACTGCGACGGACAAACTTCACAGACATTTCGTCACTATACCACTATACGGCTGCCCAATTTATGACAATAAAAAGTACAGCCTAATAAGAAGCATCGTTTTAAAAGGAGACAGCTGGCCATTAATTGAAATGGACATTTATAAAAATTATAATAAAGAATTGAAAACATTTATAAATGAAATCGATGTGATCTTCTTCAAGAAGACCAAGAGAATTGAAAAGTCGGACATTTTGATGTTTTGTTTTTATTTTCATTTAGTTTACTTTATTTTTATTTATTTTTTCTGATATAATTTTTTTTTTATATGTTATAATATAGTTTAGTATATAGTTTTGCGTTATATCTCATGTTAGAAATATCATCTTTGTATTCCGTATTTTGTATTTTCTTGTTTTTGTTTTCCTTAAATACCCAATTAATTCTGTACCTGTATAATTTATATGTATAATTGTAAAATCCAATGTATAGATAAATGTATTATGCCTAGTGCATGGAGCATATACACATTAACAAATATACAGGTCTTACACACGGTTACTGTATGAGGGAAATAAAAAGAAAAAAAAAATATGTTCATTATGAATATTGAATTGAAATATTTCTATATATCGTTTTTATTACAAATATATAAAATAAATTATTTCAACGTGCTCAAGAAGTGGTTAAGCACATTTAAGCCGTCTTTTAACACATTATTGTCATAAACTTTTTTATATATATATATATATATATATATATATATATATATATATATACGAGAAAAATCTCGTGTCCCGATGTTTGTCGGAGTTAAAATCAGAAACTACTCAACCGAACTTTATAAAATTTGGCTCATTGTGCTTAGTTTGTCCAACTTAAAAGATAGGATGGTTTGTATCTCGATTATTTCTTTAATTTTTTTTTTTTTTTTTTTTTTTTTTTTTTTTTGTTTTACTTGAAATTTCAATTCACACCGGTCACCCAGCGTGACAATCAGCGAATGTGTTGTTTACAATAATGAATGAACTTAGGGCATTTTGAGCATGATGAAAGGAAGGTGCCCAGCAGCACCTCTTTCCGGGCTTGATACCCTACGTGAGCAGGTCTCTCATCCAGCTTCTTTTTAGCCGCCTAGCAACAGGCATATCAGTCGTGGCCATGCTGTTAATTAGTGTATTGTTATGTCCGTGTAATTTAACAAAAAATCGTGAATAAAGAGTGTTGTTCGATAATAGGTTGTTGTAAGTCTGTATGTAGAGTTTTATTATTTACGTACCAGGGAGCGTTCGTTATGAGTCTCAAAATTTTTGATTGAAAAGTTTGTAATTTTCGTAAGTGCGTACTCTTTGTTGAGCCGAAAATTTGGGAGGCGTGTGTCCAAATGGGTTTAAGTAAGTAAGTGTATGTGTTCAGTTTATGACCTATTTTTAATTTTGACGATTTAGAAAAAAGAGAGAACAGTGTTTTCAGTGGTTTGTTAAGAGTCTGCCTTTTCATTTTTACGTGTGGGCCCCAAGTCATCCTTCTGTCGAACAGAAGTCCCAAGTAGCGTACTGAGTCCGTCTGAGGTATTTGATTGTCTCCGATGTAAATTGGTGGGCATGTGTCGCGTCGCAGTGTGAATGTTATATGTTGAGATTTGTTATGGTTTAATTTCATTTTCCAAAGTGAGTACCAATTTTGTAAATGTAATAAGTGATTTTGCAAATTTAGTGATGCCAATCTTGGGTTATTATGTATTGTTAAAATTGCAGTGTCATCGGCGTAGGTTGCAGTTTAAGTCTCAATGCCTTGTCGGATAGAGAAAAATCTTTCGCAAAGGTACGATTAAAGTATCAGGTAATATGTGTGGGGTAGAATGGTTTTGAGTTTGAAGAGAAGACCTTGGCGCCAAACTTTATCAAACGCCTGGGCGACATCCAGAAATACACCAGTTGCGTACTTTTTCTGCTCTAGTGCCCCTGAAATGAAGTCAGTCACTCTGTGTAGTTGATTTGTTGTTGAATGAAATGAGCGGAAACCAAATTGGTGGTCAGGAATTATGTTTTTGTTAGTCAGTATGTCCAGCAGTCTTGTATATAATAATTTCTCAAAAAGTTTAGAGCATACAGGAAGGAGACTGATTGGTCTGTAATCGTTAGCATTTTTATCTTTCTTATGTATCATTTTGATGTGTGGATATTTCCACTGCATTGGATATTTAGTCGTCCGGAGAATGCAGTTGTATATTGTCGTAAGGAACACTAGGGCTTTCCTAGGCATTTGCTGGAGCACCTCGGCTGTTATTAAGTCATAACCCGGGGCTTTTCTTCTAGGTAATTTTCTTATGTGGTTTGCAACTTGTGAAGGTGTAAATGATAAAGGCGGTGGTGTCATCTGTAATGGTATGTCTAGGGTATTAAGTATTAAGGTTTCATGTTCAGTGTTTGTAGAGTCAGTGAATGGTGTGAATACTGATGAGAGATGATCGGCAAACAGTTCAGACTTCTCTCTATCCGACACTGCCCATGAACCATCTCCTTTTCGCAGGGGTACTGACACCTCTCGATGCTTTAACGAATTTTTAGCATGCTTCCACAAGCTTCCATCGTCAGTCGATAGGCTTTTCAAGTAATTAGTTCTGTTGTATTTCTGGATTTGTCGTTTAAGTTCATTGTTAAGTCTGTTGAGCGTACGTCTGTCCGAGGGTAGTCTGTTAGTCTGCCATACCTTACGAGCTCTTCTCTTTGCTGTGATCAATTCCCTAATATATAGCGGATATTTTGGCAAGTCATTAGTTTTTGGCGGTGCCGGTAGACAAGAATTCCATGCAGCTTTTTGGACACTTGTGGTAAATGTTTCAACAGCCTCTTCGATTTCATCCTCAGTTTTAATTGAACCTGGGATGGATAGGTCTTTGTCAAGGAGTTCCTTGTGGGCGTCCCAATCCATTTTGCCGTTAATGAGCCTTGGGATTCGTTCTACATTGTTGGGCTCATCAAGGATAACAAAGCGTATCAGGGAATGATCAGAGCAAAGATCGGAGCTCGTATTTATGTTGTGAGGTATGTTCCGGATTCCTTTTGTTATAAAAAAGTCTAAAAGGTCGGGAGTTTTCCGTTGCGAAGTCGGCCAATATGTCGGTGTGTCAGGTGATATTGTGTCTAATGAAAGTTCGTGGATAGCAGCTTTCAAATTTCTTCCTCTAGATGTGCATAGTCGTGACCCCCATGTTTGATGCTTTGCGTTAAAGTCACCGCCTACTAAAAATCATCGCCCTAGGTTCCGAAAATAATTGCAAAACATCGAAGATGTCAGTACATATCTCGGGGGACAATATACAGAAGCTATGGTAATTGTGTGATGCTTCGTGTGAAGTGTTATGCGCTTGGTTTGAATTTCGGGTGTAATGGGTAGCTGTAGAGGGTTATGTGAGAGAGATGTTCTTATCAGAATAGCTGTACCGCCGTGAGCCGTTTTGTCAGGGTGATCAGTTCTGTATGTCGTGTAATTTGATATATGAAATTTCGAATGTGGTGTAAGATGCGTTTCTGTTATCAGTGCGATGTCAGTGCGATTTTCGTGTAGGTAAAAGTCTAATTCTGTCCTATGTTGCATTAGTCCGTTTGCGTTCCACAGAAGGATGGACAAAGAGCCTACTGTTAGCTGATTAGGGGCCATTAGAATGACACATGCCCTGAGTTAGTTGCGTGAGTTGTTGAAGGAGACTAAAAAGAGGTTGGATGAGTGTGTTTAGACCATTTAACACCTGAAGTAGTTGATTTGGTAGATAATTATCGGCTGAAGGTGGTTGCGGAATAGTATCCCTCCTCATACTTGGCAAACGGTGATTATTTTGCGGTTCTAGTACGGGGGACTGCAAATGAACATGAGTTCCCGCTTGCTGCTGAACTGATGGTTGCGGCTGCATATGTTGTCGATTAGAAGATCTCTGCTGTTGTACTGCTGATCCCTCTTCAGATGGCTGCTGCTGCTGCTGTCTTAAGTTCGGTTTCTTTTGAGCTCGTTGTAGGGGTGAGAAATCCTGCGGGTTATTTGAAGGAGATTGAATCCTCTGATGACCATTTTTCCTCATGGTTCGTTGTTCCCTCAGAACTCGAAGGGTTTGGCATCCCCCATAATTGGCTGGGTGTTCCCCTTGGCAATTAGCACATTTCGCCGGGGTGTCCGGTGTTTTATTACAGGTTGTGCTATCGTGGCCTTGTCCGCAACGAACGCAACGTGGTGCGTGGTTACAGTAGGCTCGGGTGTGACCGTAATTTTGGCATCTTAAGCATTGCGGTATTATTCTTTTTTTTCTCGGCTCCTCAATTACAACTTTTGTGTAAAATATGGAATTAATTTCAAAAAAATTTTCATTGTAGGTAGCTTTTGTTATATCTACGGAAAACATTGGCAAGGGACGTTTGTATCGTGATATATCATTTGTGATATTAACGGCCTCGTAACCATATTTTTGAAGATCATATTTGATTTCTTCTAGTGGGGTATTACGGTGAAGGTTTTTGATAACTATTCGAGGATTTCTGTCCTCATGGAGCTGGTATGTATGAATTCTGCTCCACAGTTTCGCAGACAGCTTACCAGCTTTCTATAATCGTTTGGTGTCTTGGGATACACAGTCACTCCCTTTAATGTGTTCTTTAACACAAAGGAGTTCAGTCCTGAATGTTCTTTTAAATAGGAAACAAAAGCTGCGTAGTTTACTACATCATTAATGTAGATTGGAGGTGGTGTATTGTTGGGTCCATCAGTTGATGACGATGGTGCATTTGTAGATGTTGATTGTTGTTATTAATATTAGATAAAACTTGATAACTATTGCTAATAGCTACCTCGGTTTCTGTCTTTTTCTGTTTTCGGGGATCCCTGTCAGCTGCTTTATTTCTCTTTCGGCCAGTCCCATGCACCTCTCGGGTTATCCACAACAGTGTCGTTAGTGAAGTCCATAGTCCCCTCTGGAGCGCAAGGGACTTCGTCCATATTAGCGGCTGCTTCCGCCTCGCTCATAGCTTCCGCTTGAACTTGAGCCTACCTTTGTCGATACTTCACTTAAGTATGAAAAAATAAGTCTGGAATCAACCCTGTAGATCGTAAATTTATAGAGCTTTAAAAAAGTAAACTTTTCTAATATGCAAGCACCATATGATTCTTTCATCGTTTGATTTCTTTAATTTGAAATCAAATTTTTTTTACTACAATTGAGTGTGTTTATTTGTAAGTTCTATAAATTTCAAACAGATGGTGGTGTAAGTTGATTTGTTGATACATTTTCTTTCTATGTTTAGGGTGGGTAATCATTCAGTAGCCAAATCTATTTTTTCTGGCTTGGACTACGAAAATCTATGTTTTCATGGAATTATGTGTCGCCTTTTCACATGAGGGGATTTGTTTTAGCAAAAGACATTTTGCTAACCTATTTCAGGTAGAACCTACCGATATGACATCTAATCTCATATCAATATGTGTTATATTCTGAATTTAAATAATATTTATTGAGGCAAAAGATTAATTTGGTAAATTTTAGGTGTATTTTGTGATTGTAATAAACCCTATTCCAATTATATGCTTTATTAGTTCATTTTACGTGTGTGTTATTTACATTTAATCTTGCCTCTGCTGGCGAAAAATGCTGGAATAATCCAGTAAGTGCTAAATCAATGGATCATTAATACTTACTATAGTCAAATACTTATGAGATGTAAAAAATAAAAACATTAGATTTTAGATTAGCTGAACCTTCTGTATCTTTATCAGTGAATTTTTATTTGACAGTATTAAAAAGAATAGGGCATAATTAGTTTAACGCATTATATCTACTGAGCCACAGACAGCAACGTATCTGATCCTAGATTAGATTAGATAACAATTTTTGCGGGCGATCAACATCTGGGTCTGCTCGTTTATATATATATATATATATATATATATACATATATATATATATATATATATATATATATATATATATATATATATATATATTATTTAAAGTTTTATAGTCAAACCCTTTAGTTATTTTTTAATTAATTCGTCTGAAAGACTTTTCCAGTCGTTTCCTATTTTTTTTTTTTTTTTTTTTTAATGTTTAAGAGTTTTTAAACGGTTCCTCTTGAAAACATAATTCTGAAGTTCGAATCCAATGTTTCTTACCAGAAATAAGGCGAAGAAATGACCTTTACTTTCATAATGAAAAATTATATAATCTTCAAAACTTAAAAAAAAAAAATAAAATAAAAAATAAAAATACTGCATTCCTCTATTTATAATAAGAGAGGCCGTTCACTTTTTACTTTCTCAATACATTTTATTTTCATAATAAAATAAGATTGACGACTGATACAATTTCCTTATCGATAATTTTAATTTATTGATTTTAAACTAAATAAAAAACAATCACGCTACTAATAAATTCTATGCAATTAAATTGTTAAATAATAAATATTTGAAAAATCTCGCTTGACTTTCTTGTAAGGATATTCAATAATTTTCTATAAAGTTATTAGTGAAATGCTGGGAAGTCTCTTTCGAGATCCCTGCTGCCTCATCAGGTATTCCCCCAACCGGAGCGGCTGTTGACGATCCTCCCTTCGCAGATGGTTGCATAAAAATTTCCCGAGGTAACAAATTCATCGAAACCTTCCGAGCTGGGAATGATCCGGTTTTGTCATTTATGAATAAAAGGGGAAAGTTCCATTATTCATGATCTCTCTTCAGGAGGCGGGCATAACTATTGTCGCTTGTTAAATCTCAGCTCGGTGATTTCGCGTTTGACACTCAACGTGATTGTATACAAGGTTTCTTTCTTTACCAAAAATCTTTCTGGTAGTATGCTGCTCGTTGTAATCGGTATATTTCATAGTTATGGGTGTTTTTCCTGAGAAAAATAATGGCAGAGGTAAGAAGAATTATTATATGAGTTATCAGGCTGAAGGGAGGTAATTAAGAGAGGACATGCTGTTTGGATCAAGCAAATATTTTAATTTTACTCGGTGTAACATAAGTGTATTCTATAAATTAAAATGAAGCAATGAATCATGATGGGAAAAGTGAAAGTAATAGTTAACGTTAAAGTAATGCAATGAACCTTAAATAATAATAAAATAAAGTTAATGTGATTCCTTAGAATAACATATTTAGTCTTTAATATCGCGTGTAGCTGTGACTTACGTTCGAAAGAAGCATGACCTGAGGTCCACATGTTAAAATGAAACATAGGGTAAACCAGACATTTATTGACACTCAGTGCAGTTATTGACCCCCAAACTTTAACTTAAAGAAATAAGTAAACACGTCCTAATTTTAGTTCAAGATATACATGAATCTAATGTTTGAAGGGTCCTCTGGGTCATCTATGAAGTTTTTAGCTAACTAACTATATGGAAAATTTCACAATAAAATCCACAGGGTGTCAATATCTAGTTTTTGCACTTTTTACAATAAATATTGGCATATGGTAAAACTATTGAACTTTTGACCCAAAAAAACCTCTTGAGTCTTTATAAGGATAGGTAAAGAGGAACAATAGGCAGTTTCAATTTGATCCCTTCATAATTTTTTTTTTTTTTAAATTTCATAACAGAAATGTAGTCTTAAGGATGTCAATAACTGTCCGGTTTACCGGTACGACGCTTAAAAAAAGACTGAAACTATATTATCCAATTTTCTGAAAAACTTCTAAACTGAAACTAAAACAGAAATTAAAGACATAAACATATTTACTTAAAGCTAAGTGGACATAATCATCACAGATATATGGAACAGCTAAAAATCCCACTTGAATAAAATTCAAAGAGTTCAATCAAAACTTTTACGACTTATAACCAACATGACTAACCAGACCCTACACACGGACCTCCACCAGCCAACAGTTGATCAGTACGCAGCGACACTCTACAATCGTTTTCACACTAACCTAAATGGATATAACAATCGCCTGATAATGGACATTGGCAACAGCTGATATCCCTATAAATACGAGGAGGAGATTAAAAGGCGTTGGCTGAGAGATCTCCTTACTTAAACAGCTCCAGTAATTGAATCAAGCCAGGAAGGGGGTGCTACTGAGTACTTTTATTTCGCATGCCTGATATTTCAGTGTTTCCTCATAGGTCCACCACATCCGCTGATTGTCAGCATTATGCGACAGGTGCGAAACAATAATAAAAGCCAAAAACATATCTAATTATATGTACATAACGAAATTACCTTCCTATGGTAATCTTAATTCCTAATTACAACGAATAACTGATAACTATGAAACTGATAAACAAATGAATGACTCCTTCACTATAGAATTAAACCCCAATAAAATTTTCTCGGTGACAACTAGTTATAATAATGTTAATGTTTCTTCTTAATATGGATTGATATGATGGTGATAGGGATCTATCGTCTCAATGAAACTTAGCTAGGTAGATAGTTGCTTTATGCCAGTTTTATTTTAAGAACTAGATAACTAAGTCGATAGTATTTAGGCCACACTATTAAACGTTTTTCAGCCATTACTTATTCTTATTGTATTAAACTGATATGCATACTTGAATCTACATGAAGTTGTCGAACTGATGAAGGTTTAGTAATCAAATGTACATAACGACACAACCAGGAAAAATCAGCTATGTTTGTTAATTATTAATTGAAAAAAATAAAATTAACAATACACATTCGATCCAATATTGTATACTTCAGGAAAATTAATTTTATTTAGTTCATTTTCCTCGAAATAGCTGTTAAATCAAATATGTAATTTAATAAAAAAATTTAACTTTATTTAAATACTCTTTTCTTGGTCCGCTGGAATATAAAAAAGAAATTATCATTTGCGTTGCTTAAAAACTTTGCTTTCAACATTTATTTTATTTGTAATCTTTTGAAACAATAGAAATCAGTAATTATTGGGGTCTCAAAATTTAACTTTTGCTACCATTTAACTTTAAATAATTTGTTGTTGATTCACAAAAAACTTACCATTGTGAGTTGGTTAAAAATTTAAAAATAATGTATGCAGTAAAAAAGAAGGCAAGGAAAAAGAAATTTTTAGTAATAAGAATAAAAGAGACTTCATGTGACTAGATAATATACTCTCATCCATTCATAGATTTTCCATATAATTATATATTATATTATTAATTGAACTGGCTTATGAGCAGTCTATGAAGGGATGGAAGTGGTACCACAGCCAAGCTCTAGCTGAGAGAAAGGAGTTGAGTAATTAATCCATGATTAGGAGTACTGGCTCATTCAACCACTCAATGCAGCCATCACTCAATTCTCAGTCCCACATGCCAATTATCTCACACCCAACTCATCCAATTACACTAATTTAATGAACCAACTTCACTATAGTTACTGATCCACAGGCGAGTCCGTCAAATTCGTATCAGTTTGTAGCAGCTACGCAACATAGTCGTCCTCTGTGCGGGTCTAATGCAAACGTTACCAGTTTCATGAGTTCATAACTTAATTTTATATTTAATATCATCTAATAATATTATATCCGATAACTGAAGATGCTTTTTTTTTTCTGATGGTACAATCACAACTGCATTGAGAAATTTTCTTTGACTTCTGTTGAACACTTCAACGGAAGACAGATGATGACGATTATAAGGGGATTTTTCTCAAAACTAAAGCTCGAAGCATAACCATTGATTTCTCGTGCCGTCTAGCTTCAAAATCAAACAGAATTTTTCGTTGAAAATTTGACTGATAAAAAAATTCCTCAAGACGTCTAAAAACAATATTTTTTTTTTAAAGATAGAACATAACTTAGACATAAAATAGGGCCTCGAAGTAAGTTTTTGGACTTTCAGCTATTCGTGTTCAGCATATTTCAAAACCGAATTTCTATTGATTCAGAGTTTTTCGGACGCAGAAAATGTTACTGATGTTTAGTTAAATACATTTGAATAGGCGAGGGAACTGTATCGCTAACTGCAGAGAGCCATCTTTTGCAAAGAGAAAAACTTTTTAATACATTACATAACCACTATTCATTTTTTTGGACAATGTATTTTTACTTTCACCTAGCTATTTATTATATGTAATATATATCATGGGAAAGTTTCGCGGTCGCGAACAATTTCGACTTCCGGTTTTCAACTTAAATACCCATTTTCGGGTCCCCCGAGTCCAAAAAACTAAGTCCCTCGAAAATGTATGTGTGAACAGACATGCTCAAAAAACGATAAACTGTAAATATTTCTCAATTAAAAAATTAAGTTTCGATTTACTATGAACCGTAAATACCCCTTCAATCGATTCCCATTTACGATATATTCAAAAATATGTTTAAAAAAATCAAATATTTATGAAATTAGGATTTTTTTAGGCTCTTTGAAAAAAAAATAAATAATAATGATTCTGTTGATAGGGTATTGGAAATAGTTTGTGATTATTTGGAACAGACATGTTATTTAGATTTAAATAACATCGTCTGTTCCAAATTTAAAAACTATGATTTAAAATAATTATTGATCTTGGCTTTGCTAAGAAAATGTGTATTATTTAATTAAGACCTAAATTTATATTTCAGTGAAAAACCAGTCTTCCTTTTTGATAGTATAAATTTTTTAATTTGTTAAAACATCACAACGTTTCGAGGCTCATTGCCTCATCTTCAGGTGTACTGCAACAATATTTTACATGATATTTATAACTTTTTTTAAAATTTAATTTACAATAATTATAAAATTTGGAACATAAACATTTATGACTTAAAATCATATATTACATTATCCTATAATATATCCTATATTATACTCATTATATACATACCAAATTATATGTTATAATTATAAAATATATCAATTCCTTAAAATCTCGTCAAATAATCAAATAATCAGAATGCACTTCTTATTTTGGCTACCTCACTGTTACTGGCTTTAGTCTGTTGCTACTTAATCCTATTAATACTTGTACACCTCTTGTCCTAATTATTATTATTTCATGATATATACATACAGAACCCATTCATACACACACACACACACACACACACACACACACACACACACACACACACACACACACACACACACACACACACACACACACACACACACTCACATACCCACACATACGTACACAATACATGTCTAATTTATATGTATACATCATTAAATTTTTAATTATGTCCATGTAATGGCTGCCTATGGTTTTAATATCTGTTTTATAAATGACTGTTCTATTGATATTTTTGGTGATGTATATGGCCTCTGCAGTTTTCCTATTGTTTGTGTTATTGATTGTTTCTATTATTTTGGGATTGTTAAAATCAAATTTATGTTTTTTTGTTATGCTATGTTGGGCAAGTGATGTTGTGCCTTCATCTTTTATACTTTTGCAATTGCTAATATGTTGCGATATTAGCAATGCACTTGCCCAACATAGCATAACAAAAAAACATAAATTTGATTTTAACAATCCCAAAATAATAGAAACAATCAATAACACAAACAATAGGAAAACTGCAGAGGCCATATACATCACCAAAAATATCAATAGAACAGTCAATTATAAAACAGATATTAAAACCATAGGCAGCCATTACATGGACATAATTAAAAAATTAAAAATTTAATGATATATACATATAAATTAGACGTGTATTGTGCACGTATTTGTGGGTATGTGTGTGTGTGTGTGTGTGTATGTGTGTGTGTGTGTGTGTGTGTGTGTGTGTGTGTGTGTGTGTGTGTGTGTGTGTGTGTGTGTGTGTGTGTGTGTGTGTGTGTGTGTGTGTGTACATGAATGGGTTGTGTATGTATATATCATGAAATAATAATAATTAGGACAAAAGGTGTACAAGTATTAATAGGATTAAGTAGCAACAGACTAAAGCCAGTAACAGTGAGGTGGCCAAAATAAGAAGTGCATTCTGATTATTTGATTATTTGACGAGATTTTAAGGAATTGATATATTTTATAATAATAACATATAATTTGGTATGTATATAATGAGTATAATATAGGATATATTATAGGATAATGTAATATAGGATTTTAAGTCATAAATGTTTATGTTCCAAATTTTATAATTATTGTAAATTAAATTTTAAAAAAAGTTGTAAATATCATGTAAAATATTATTGCAGTACACCTGAAGATGTATGAGCCTCGAAACGTTGTGATGTTTTAACATATTAAAAAATATATACTATCAAAAAGGAAGACTGGATTTTCACTGAAATATATATTTTGAATAATAAAAGACCAAAAGGGATTTTTATAAAAAGTCTTCCAGTATAGCATAAACTATCAACATTAACCCGGCGCTGGTCGCGCCCCTCCGTGAGACACCGTTGGTCGCGCGTGAGCAAATTGCTCACACCTCAGTTTTTGGCTATTCTATTATTTTTAAGCAGCATTCTTCGTCATATTTTTGTTTCTTTTAATTTAGAATATGTTTATCAATAAATTATTAATCTATTTAAGGTGTTTTCATCAGTTTAATGCATTTATTATAATTTATTTATAGGAGGGGAATGTATAGAAGGGAGTAAACAAGAATAAATGCTTTATTAACACGATTTTTAGTTAAAAAAAGAAGTAGTTATTGTAAGAAAAGTGCAGTAGCATACATTAACCAAAATTAGAAAAAGAAAAATAAGAAATTTTTAGTAGAAAAAAAATATAAAGTTGGTACCATTGGAATAGGAAGAATATAATGAAAACAGTAACGAATAACAATCTAAAAACGAAATACCCCATTTTACTCAAAAATATAAAAACTAATCTTAGCTTTTACTAAAAAATCGAAGAGAAGAGACGAAAATAATTAGAGTCATTTTTTTCTTCCGGACGATCCTCCAAAAGCCGTAATATCTTCGCAGGACGTCTTGTTCCACTCATTTTCCGAACTAAACTACCAAACGGAACAGCTACAATATTTTATCAAAGAAATACAAACGTGTACTGAAAAGATTTGGGCTGATTACAGCGGAGATGGACAAGTCCGTGCAGGTCTCAGAGCGGCCCACACGGTGGCTCAGTTCTGTGTCACGGATGGTCGCGCTGTGAGCATTTTGCTCACGCTCCCGTTTTTTCGAACAAAACGTTTTATTGGGGCTTAGCGCGGCAATTTTTTTTTTCAAAAACAACTTCCTAAAGTGAGTTAATGAATAAATGACAAATAGAAAAAATATCAGAATTAAATAAAAAGAAATAAGTGAAATACACAAGATTTTCGGCAAGTGTGAGCAAAATGCTCACAACGCGACCAACGCCGGGTTAATTAAGACCATTTAGAACATAAAGCAGAATCAAAAATTAGTGAGGACTTTGAAGTATATACCTTATGGAGTTCTGTGCCTTATGCTGTTTATATTATGGAGTTTATGGAGTTCTATACCTTGTGGAGAATAACAAACAAAAAGGGGTAAATAAATTTGGGAAAAGGTATTTTCTGTGAAGTTGCTAAATGACGTTTGAACATTTATTGGAACACCTCTATCTCTATTTTAAGTAGGTTGGTAAATGAAAGTTATTTACAACATGCATATAAACATAATTCGCACACCGCTGGCGGTGGTATTCTTCGAACAATACTGGTCATAATGACTGACTACTAGGATCATATTACCCGAAACTACTTTACTCATCCCATAATCACTTCTTTCAAGTTACATTTATGTAATTACAAGTAAAACGATATATCATGCAAGGACATCTTACAAAATAATGCTCTTCTAAAAAAATAGGAAACGTGGTAATCATAACAAATTTTCCATTGTACTTCTTATGTTTTTGGTTTATTTTTTTGCTATATAGTATAGTACAGTTGTTATTATTTAGCACCAATACAATTACATTTTAAATGAAAACGTTAAAGTTGAGGAGTTGGTCCTCCCTCTCCTACTAGTCTTTGAGAGAACTTGTTGACTTCTCGACAACTGTTGTCACGGTAAATAAAAGGTAATTGAACTTTACCAGATTCCCGGAAACATTGATTAACTAGTCGAATTCAGTTTACCTATTCATTGTAAAGCAATATTGTTTTACTTACACAAGGAAAAATATTTGGTAAGTATTCTAAATCGGAGAATAACAATTGTGACCGTAACCATTAAGCTCTTTAGGTATTTGTGAAATAAATATAAATTAAATTTACTTTTTTAATAAAAACATATAACATTTTTTTTTTTCGTTTCATCGTATGTGCGGTGTATGTAAAAAGGTACCTGTATAAACAAATTTCATTTTAGGAATTCCAATTATATAAATACGTTTATGACGTGTGAATAATTTAAATTTTTTAATAAAATTAAAACATTAAAATATTTTTAGCCTTATATATCCGAAAAATAAAACGCGATTATGGTTATATTTTGTTGACTTTTTCATCCGAAACACTATAATTTTCATTTTTCAGGTGAACTATCATGCGATGTTTATTGCTTAACCTTAAAAACGGCTATTATTACTTCTTTCACTTCAGTTGGGCTTCACCTTTATTCAAAGATAAGTTAAGATAAAAATAAGGAGAGAAACCACTTTATAACTCAACAAATTAGGTCAATTTTTTTCTTTTTGAAAATCCGTTATTTCCCTAAAAGCTTTTTTTTTTTTTTTTTATTAATCCACTTATTTTTGTGCTCGCAACCAAAGTAACCTAGGATACCGACGCACAAGACTTCTAAGATCCAAATAGAAGGCCAAAGGTCTTTCTTTCACTTTAATAATGGAAAGACCCAAAATTTCTTTATTGTATATTAATCTAATTTTAATCTGTGGGTGACCACCTTTTTTAAATAATTTATGTTTTGAAGAGAAAAGATTTGGCTCCGCCGGGAGTCGAACCCGGGTCTCCCGCGTTCGAAAAGTGGTCACCCACAGATTAAGATTAGATTAATATAAAATAATTTAAAATTGACGTACGTCAATAAATACCACAAATCGGACAAACTTTGTCCACCTCCCGTTACTCGCAAAATTTGCGTGATCGGGTGTAGGTATCAGTGAAGAGGAAGGATTGGCTCTACTTGGAGCTGAGCTCTGTGGTGTAGTGGTTAGCACCCGCGCATGTCACGCGGGAGACCTGGGTTCGACTCCCGGTGGAGCCAAATCTTTTCTCTTCAAAAATAAATTATTTAAAATTCTTTATTTTATATACTTAGAGGCGTTCGATTTTTTTATTTTTTGACGTAAATATAACTCTTTATAGAAATTAAATATTATAATAATAATATATAGATTTTCACATAATTTGACAGACCATAAATTAAGCATCCTTGACTAAATAATTTTTGTTGATATTTTTTTTATTTTGAAATTAAACTTAAATCTCGCTTTACTCTTTTTGTACATCAGACTCCTCTATAATGCATGTAATTAATTTATTTATGACGAATCTATAATAAGACCCTACATCCCTGTCGAATATAAACATTTTTAGGTTTGCACTGGGTATCGTATAAATATATCTACAATGGTTATTATAAAGGCCTGACATAATTAATACTTGTTAAATAAAATTAGATTTGGTCTAGATTCAGATGAGTTTCTCATTTCCATTTAGCTTCATGCCACAATTTTCATAGAATTAGTAAAAAGGTCCTCTGTGGAAAAGATTTAAATATTCAAAAGCGCATATTAAATACATAATACATTGTTTTATTGATCGGGCTCCTTCTGTGACCGATACAAATAAATGATGTAGTTTATATAATTGGCAGATTAACTTAGTTTATGCAGTTTCAGTAACGCCCCACTCGCCTTAGAAAATCGGGCAGCCAGAAACGTAGCACTATTACTCTGCGTTATCAGCCTTAACGAAAATCTCCCAATGTAATTTTCTGTTACTAATAATATGCTTATAGAACCCGAAGGTTCATCAATTCTGACACAACCTGTCTTCACCCTTTTATGATTCTATCTGCCGTGAAAACCTAATATCCAAGGTCAGCTTTAATACAATCCTCCCATCTACTACTCGTTCTAACATCCGGACGTTCACCAATCATTGAAGCACTTATTAAAATATAATTTTCTTACGAAATACTAAGATTAATCGAATAAATCGTTGTAAAAACCATTAAAACTTAGAAAATTTATAAAGCCGCATATCAGGAGAACTTCCAGCGCTACATCTAGCCTAATTTAAAGTACAGAAGAGCACTTTAAATCAGTCAAGAACTGCGTGCGTTGAAACAAAGTCAGAGAAAGGCTGGCCGTAGGAGCGAGAGTGAGAAATGCCCCTAATTTGACAAAGCACCCGGGCCCTTTATCTGTTTCCCACTCCTGACTCTACTTTTAAGTAGCCAATGAATCTTTTCGAGGTGAGAAACCCGGAAATTCGGCGGAGTTGTCGGGGGAGCTGGAGTTTATCGGCCAGCCCTCGCGTCGATTCCCAGGGGCTGAATCTCTTTCAGATCTTTACTTCCCAGTTCTACCGATTCTCTAACTCTTCTTTACAACTATAGATTCGTCTCTTTTTCGAGTTATTGGATTCTCAATGTTTCAAAACTATAAGTTCATTTTTAAAATGTATGAAGCTGAGAGTATTGAATACATCAAAATATTAAACGTTACTAAAAAATTGGAAAAAAAGTCACAAAACTGCTTTGTATATTTAACAGAAGAAACAAATTTATACGATTACTGCAAAAACATTAATTTTTCTTAATGCACATTATGACTACTGTGTATGAAAATAAAATAAAATGATTTGGTTTAGTCTCTTTAGTTTATTGCCTTAATAACGTTTCGTATCTGTTCGCGAAATTAATTTTTTTTTCTAGCTTGAGAGACGTCTAAGTATTCAATATATGTATATCTCAAATTTTAATTACTTTTTTTATAAGGATTCATCGATTCTTAGTGCCAAATCGGATGGTATTCTAATATTGCCCCGTATATATATATTTTTTTTTTTTTGTTGAAATGTGTCTAATGCTGAAACTACTATAACACTTTAAGCCTATTGTGGAAAAATGATTTGTAATGAAGAGTACATGTGGTATTCCGATTAGGAACTGAATAAGATACAATGTATATGAATGGAATATTATTTTATTTAATATATATACAAATTAATGTTAGTCTTTTTTGTCATGCTGGCTGGAATCGAGACATGCAGTATTCCAAGAACAAATGCAATATAAGAGAGTTTCTTAATTTAAATCAAGAAAAAAAACTGACTTCATAATTAACTATTATCAATTATGGATTTATACGAGGTGTGGCTATTAAATAACGAGACTGACGCTGTAAAACATTTTATTTTTATTTCATACATTTTTACTTATTATCACCTTCAATATACACCCCTCCTCTATCCCTACAACGCTCCATGCGAATCTTCCATTGTTCGAAACAGTGCTGGAAGTCTTTTTCTGTCAGCTCCTTCAGGACGCGTGTGTACTAAATAAAGTACCCCCTCCCTTTGAGCAATGTTGATGAAATTTTCGCTGTCACATCGCGGGCATAAACTTACGCTAAATAACCAATTTCAGGTTCCCACGGTTTATAGTTTTTGAGCTAGTCTGTTCACACACACACACACACAGACCTTTTCGCGGGACTTGGTTATATCGACTCAGGGGGTCCCAAAACGTGTATTTCCGTTGAAAACCGGAAGTCGAAATTTTTCACGATCGCAATACTTCCACTTACTATATATTTCATATATAAGTAAGTGAAAGTAAAAAACTCCAAAGTGGAATAAATGAATAAAACAGTCTTCGGCAATATTTCTTCATTAAACTTTTTGTTGTTGTTATTATTATTTTTTTTAATAACGGGTGATTCCTCCCCTTCCTTGTATCACAGCCTAGAATCTCCTCGGCATGTTGTGATTAAGCTGGTAACTCTTTTATTCCACTCATTCTTCCACTAGTGCGGTCCTGAGGTGTTGAAGGTCCAATAGAAGATCTACTCGCCTTCGGATAGGCCTCCCTGCCTCATCCCAAAGGTGTTCTATGGTATTAAAGTCGGGGCTTCGGGCTGGCCACTGTAGAGTGCGAGTACCGACATCATTAAGATAGTCGGCAAACACATTTGCAGCATCTGGCTGTGCGTTTTCATTCATTAACATGAAATCATCACCTATGAAAGGGGCGAATGGAACTACATACTCTTCCAGAATTTCGAATATGTACCTGTGAGAAGTTAGATTGCCTCTCTGGAACATACGGAGATCAGCCTTGGCCACTAAAGTGACACCACCCCAAACCGTCACAGACCCACAACCGTAAGGCACCGTTTCTTATTGCAAGGTGCAAATCGCTGTCCTGGCCTTCTCCACACTCTAACCCAGATGATATGAAGCAAATATTGAAAATCTCGATTTGTCTGAAAACAGGACTCGAGCCCAGTCGTTTACTGTCCACGCTGAGTGTTCCCGAGGAAACATAAGACGAGATGCCTGATGTGATGGGTTGAGCTGAACCCCCGTAGCTGGCTGGGGCCCTTCATTGAAGGTGAACTTCATGAAGCCGCCTCCGTACCGTATACACACTGATATTCACATTTCGGGCAATTCTAAGCTTTCGATTGGTCTCCGCGGGTGTCTGAAAGTGATTTCTTTACGTCTGCATCAAAATAAATCTATCGTGAGCGGGAACTGTCGCTCTGGGCCGACCTGAACCTGGCCTCCTGGTTAAGTTACCAGTCTCCCTGTAACTCTGGACTACCCTGCGAACGTTGGTTTCTGGTAGCCCTAAGGACCTAGCCACATAGAACGGCATACCGTTCATAGCGACCGTTTAGGTGGGTAAAACCATTTTTAACAGCAAACAGGATAACAAGAAGAAAAAAAAATTGCTTTAAAAAAAAACAAAGGTGGGAACATGAACGTGAAATAAAAACTACAAAAATTGGAGATGAACTAATGGGGAAATCATTTTTGTTCCTAGAGAAATAAAGGACTTTGTTCGGGATTATTGATATGAAAGTCTATCTAACCAGAAAAAAACAAAAAATACGCTCAGATCGTACTTTAAATACATATTTATTAAAAAATGAAGGGTGCGCCTGTTTTTTCGCTGTTTAGTTTATAATCTACTATATATTTGAAGAAATTGAATTTATCGTAAGAGAAGCTCTATTCGATTTTGAAATCAACTGAACGAAAAAATCACACGCACTAAACTATTCAATCAATAAAAAATTCAGCTACCTACCTTCATTTAGCTCCTACGAGTGTGAGAAAATAAGAATTAATTAATTAGTTCAATCAGTTAGACCAATTCTTATGATTTAATTTAATGCGTCTCTTTTCTTCTTCAAGATTATGGTAAGTTTATCCTCTATGAATAACTGAAATTTCTTCTAAAATAATTACATTAATAAGTTAATTGTTATAGGTAATCGAAAATATAAATATCGTAGCGAAGAAAATACCTGTGGCAAATGCAACTACCTGTCGCAATTGGTAACAATTATTATTTTTTTAACAAAAACATGTTTACTGCTTTAAATCAATCAATCAAAACGTTGAACAAAATCAATAAAAAAATTTTCCTCTTTAAAGAAAGATCGTGTTGATCAAACTCGCCCTAAAACCTAAAGTGTGTTTTAAATAAAATAAATATTCTTTTGCTTTTAAAGATATAAAATACTGACCAAACATTATTATTTCTATGTTCTGCTACTACTTCAAATATTTCAGGAAAATCAAACATATTTCAATGTTTTCGTACTTACCGCAGAAAACTGTTTTTATTTATTTTTGGTATTGAAATAGACTAAAGGGTGACCGGTAGGTAAAGAATAAGTAGGAATGGGAGACTGTTTTAGTGTTGAATAAGAAATAAAGATAATAAATGAATACTAAGAAAAGGGTTGCACAGGAAGGAACTAGGGCAATAATTTACCTCGACCAGTGGAAGGAACCCATTTCATCTCGGAGTAAATCCAGGACAAACTCGTCTGGATGTCGCCTCTGCAATAGGTACTAGTTGAGCTTTATTCAGTTTGTTGCAGAACAGATAAACTAATAGCGGTGTTTATCTCGAATGAATATCATTTCATTAACATTTGGGGAAACTATAGTGGAAGATTACATTGGACTCTCCATTACATTAGTTTGAAGAACTATTAAGTTGAGAAAACTTTTTCCTAAGATTTTGTTTTTTGGAAATTTCGGTAAGACAGTAAATTTTTTGTATGGCGGATTTTAATAACTCAATTTTTCAACCGTAAATCGGATGGAGAAAGAATTTTCCAAGTGTTTAATATCGGCGTGCAGAGTGCAGAGAGTTCATTCTTGATTTCAATAAATTTATTTTTTACATGAAATAATATAATAATATATATTGTTATAAATAAATAATAAATCTAAAGTAATATAAATCGTTTTAATAGTTTCTGAAAATGGCTATTTTGAGAAGTTCCTTTTTCCTTCCAAGGGAAGTTTGCGTCAAAAAGATCAAATAAGGAAATATCACGTTACAAAATTCATGAACTCAAATATTGTTTTTGAACGTTAAATTAATAAGTTTTGAGACAGTTATGGAATGCTCCCCTGACGGCTCAACTCGGTGAAACGAAGTTTAGATAAGAAAGGTCCTGATCAATAGTATCGAAGACCTTGTTTAAGTCTAAGTTTTAAGTAGGGTTCCATTCGTTTAAGAGGATCTTTAAAATGTTCGCTTGTCTCTTTAGAAGTATAAGATATTTCAGTTATAAAGAAATAATAGTTATTCTAAAACAGTAAAATAAAATCTTCTCATCTACCAGCGCGTCTCGTAAGCTCCTTTATAAGTCTTAAGCTCCGTCTCTTGATGATTTTATTTTTACCGTAGGATAATGCTAGAAAACCGAAAATGATATTCGCTATTTTCTTACTATTTTTTTATTTATGAACTTCATCTTCTAGTTACGCTTCACTAAGTTAGTTGTCTCTGTTGCGCTTTTTTTTTTCTCAACGAGAATATATTTTTCATTCTGCAATCTTTAAGATGTTAACTTTCTTCAAGTGGAAAAATGTCTGAAACACAACACACTTTGCAGTAGGCTCTCTTGAATGAAAAATAAGTAATAAATAAGCAAAGTTGTTCGAGTAATTAGTTATTAAAATGTGACCTGTAAGAGATGAGAAAAAATTGCCGATATACAACTGAGTGAAGTGCGAAACACCGAAACTGTAAAATCTGTCTAGAAATTCCTCAACCAAGTATACATTTGCCATTAATTAACGTTTTCCTCTTATTCCATTTTTTTACACAAATGACACCAAAATTATGCTTTCATATGTCTAAATAAAATAAAACAAACATCTTAAATTTACATTACTCGAAATATCAATACGGAATGAAAGCCTTAACAAAAGAGTTTCCTTCGAATACAGAACCAGGTCGTTTATTTAGGTAAACGTTCATATTGTTTAGCTAATTGTCCATGAAACTACTTAATGGAACCACTAAGATTCTGAGAAGGCAGCTTGGCTCATTAAATACACTAGAGTCAGCAAGTAGGGCCATCAAACCCAGGAGTGGAGCCATCTAATTGAGAAATGCCTCTTCCTTGTCAGGTCTTCTAAGAAAAACTCAGAGTATCCCCTAATTCGAAATTTTCGAGACCTGTCAATAATAAAAATAAACTCAACAGCAAAAAAAAAAAAAAAACGGACACTCACATTATCCCTCATAATTCCAGTAAATTCTATTTTATTTTTAATTTGTGGTTAGGGTTACTTTCTTTATAGGTCACTTCAACAAAATCTACCAAAAATTAAAAAAAAATGTATTAATAATCGTGTATAATAAACGAAAATAATTTTTTTTCACTTTTTCAGAAGCTCATAAGTGTTCATTTTTTTAACTTTTATTAAAGGTAAGGCCTCCTAACATCTCGTATTGCCCCCTCTTGCACGGGTGAGTGCTCTCGTCCTGTTAGGCATAGAATAAATCAAATTTTGGATTAGTTCCTCTGGCACAGCATCCCATTCTTCTCAAAGAACAATTTTGAGCTCATTTACATCACTAGGGGGTGTATATGTTATGTCATTAGGGGGTGGATGACGATTCCTAACACGTCTTCCTAAATTATCCCACAAATGTTCTATTGGATTCATATCGGGAGATCGTGCAGGCCAGTCTAAAACTGAATTTCCCACCCTCTCAGTATTGAGAAATCTGTCATTTCACTGCTTCCGAAGTCCAGGTCAGACTTAAAATGGTGTGGAATACCCGTTTTAGCACAGATACTGTACGGCAGAGACTGAAGGAACAAGGGCTTGTAGCGAGGGGCCCCGAGGTAGGGTGCCTACTCCTGGAAAGACATCGGAGAGAACGCCTATTATTCGCTGGCCGGCATCTAAATTGGTCTTTCGAGCAATGGGGGCTGTTTTGTTTACCGATAAGTCTCGGTTTGGTCTGTACCGCTCAGACGGTCGTGACAGAGTGTGGAGATGACCAAGCGAGCAAGTTGCTAAATGCACCCTGTGCGAGTCACAACCTTTCTATAGGCAATCAGGTATGGTTTGGGGAAGAATACATTTCCATGCCCGTACCGAACTGTTTTTTATTGAAAATGGGGCACCTGATTGGTGTACCTGACACAAGTAAATTGAGAAAGTACTCATCGAGGCTGCTATCCCATTCGCCCCATTTATTCGTGATCAGTTTATTTTAATGCAGGATAATGCTCGCCCGCATACTGCAAGTATAGTCAGCGAATACTTGGAGCAGATGGGAATTTTAGTTTTGGACTGGCCTGCACGATCCCCCAATATGAATCCAATATAACACTTGTGGGATAATTGAGGGAGACGTGTTAGGAATCGTCATCCATCCCCTAGTAATGTAAAGGAGCTCAAAATTGTTCTTCGAGAAGAATGGGATGCTGTGCCAGAGGAACTAATCCAAAATTTGATTTCTTCTATGCCTAACAGGATGAGAGCACTTACCCGTGCAAGAGTGGGCAATACGAGATTTTAGGAGGTCGTACCTTTAATCAAAGTTTAAAAAATGAACACTTATGAGTTTCTGAAAAAGTGAAAAAAAAATATTTTGTAAATTGTGCGCAAGTATTAATAATTTTTTTTTAATTTCTGGTAGATTTTGTTGAAGTGACCTTTAAAGAAAGTAACCCTTACCACAAATTAAAAATCAAATAGAATATATTGGAATTATGAGGGATAATGTGAGTGTCCGGTTTTTTTTTCTGTTGAGTTTATGATAATAAATTTTCTTTTGAACAATTTTCATGTGGTCCACAATACTTTTAACTGGAAGGACTTTATTTGTTGAATGTTTGACGGCTTTGTAGAAACCCTTACACCAATCCCGTATTTCTTTATGTCTATGTCTATGTCTATATGTAAATAAAGGTTTAGAAAAATACTGTTAACAATTAAGCTCAAAAAATAAAAATGACATCCTGGTGGAATGCCCTGCCTAAGTAGTTTATATTTAAAATATGTATACCAATAATAATCAAAAACATTTTTACAGCATGACATACATATTTTAAATATAAACTACTTGGTTTATATTTAAAATATGTATACCAATAATAATCAAAAACATTTTTACGGCATGACTTTTGACATAAACTCTAGATCTGCAACGAACCCCTACATTCTACTAAGACGACTATTGAGGTGGTGGACTTGAGATGGATTAACTGCACTACACGGCTAATCTGTATAGAGCAAAAAACGAATAAAAAATAGATGACCTCTTATTCAATTATTGCAAATTTTGCCTCATAAGGAAATTGTCGCTCACACACACTTTTCCTTGGGAAGGAGAACGGAAGTAGTTTCAGGAAGGTCATCGGATTAAGTTACCATGAAGTGACGGATGTTGACGGACAATAACTTTAATGAAGAAATGGCAGGAATATAAAATGACTAGCTGTGTGCCCAGCTCAAATCAAAATGACAGCATCGCAGCAGTGAGTTGTTTTTGCGTATTAGGAACATATAACTGCAGCAAAAATCCGTATTGGCTAGAAGGCAGTGGAGGATGGCAAATAAAAAAACAATATATAAATTGTGAATTTCTGCTGATTGCAATTTAAAAAAATCATTAATTTATATGTATATTAATTTACATTATTGTGGTTAACCACCCATTTTTTTAATTATTTTTGAAGAGAAAAGATTTGGCTCCGCCGGGAATCGAACCCGGGTCTTCCGCGTGACATGCGCGGTATGCTAACTATTGCACAACGGAGCTCGCTTCCAAACGGTACCAAATTCTCCTATTTTATCTTCAAAAATAAATTATTTGAAATAATTTAAAAAATAGGTGGTTAGCATGGTTAGCATACCACGCATGTCACGCGGAAGACCCGGGTTCGATTCTCGGCGGAGCCAAATCTTTTCTCTTCAAAAACAAATTATTTAAAATAATTTAAAAAATAGGTGGTTACCACAATAATGGTTAAATTAATATAAAATGATTTAAAAATTGACGAACGTCAAGAGATACCCAAAATCGGACAAAAATTGTCCACCTCCCGTAAATACTCGCAAAACTTGCGAGATCGTGGGAGAGGTGTCAGTGAAGAGGAAGGATTTGGCACCGTTTGGAATCGAGCTCCGTGGTGCAATGGTTAGCGGAAGACCCGGATTCGATTCCCGGCGGAGCCAAATCTTCTTTCTTCAAAAATAAATTATTCATTTATATGGTTAACAATACTAAATTTTATTGCGACATTTAATCTTTCACTGGATCAGTTTCAAAGTCTCGTTTTTTTCCACGCTCATTTTCTGATGTGGGAGTAGATTTGTTGAATAAGATCAGAGGATTTTCAACTTTTCTACCGAAGGTGAAACTGACGGAAGGGAAAGGAAAATAGTTGCCTTGGATGTATGTACAGGTCCAAGAGCAATCTGTATTCACTTAATTAGTGTGATTCGCGCTTGTTTCAAGCAGATCCTCGTCGTTAGCTGGAATGATAGCTGTTTCATCTTACGTAAGGATTACAGAGTTTGTGCGCCATCTGATTATGAAAATGTACTTCTTATACTACGTATTATTAAGTTTGGAGAGCAATGATTTTTTCTTTACTTTCAAATTAGCTTATGTAGCACCTAAGGGTTTACCCTTCTGCTTATTTTTAATTCAAATACCTTTATTTTACGGTAATCCTTTCGTGAAAAACACCAGGCTTCGGCTACATAAATGAATATAGGTTTAACCAATTTTTTATACAACTTTAATTGAAGCTGACCAATAGAAACATTTGATGTAGGAGAATAAATTGATGTTGATTTATATACTCATATTTAAGATCAAAAAACTAATTTAGGACATAAAAAATAACTTTGCTTTCTGAAACTGTAAATAAAACAGTTGTATTTCAGAATGTGATAAAAAAGTTTTTTATATACCTACATTTTAAAATATGATGATATTTCTCTCCTCCTATAATGCTTTCTAGTTTAATGTCAATAGATTGAAAGAAGTATACAATGTTTTTATTACAAGTGACACAAGAGGGATTTTTTTATGTTGATCAGAATTAATACTAATTTTGTATTCCCTTAGCTTAGCTTCCACTTACTGCCCTTTATGGTTAAGCTAAAGCCTTTGATAGTTTAAAACTCTGTGTCATTAAAATGGTGGCTTTGATACACAAAGGTAGCGACCACTTTTTTTTTTTTTCTTTCTAAAGAGAAATAGATTTGATGCCATTATAAAGCACTCTTCAAGCTAAAAGTGCTGTTTCGTCAATAAGTCTAATTCATTCCTATGGAATTTTTCCGTGTACCCATCTACTTCTGTAGCCTTCTTCATCCTATATTGACCTAATGCTGCGAAAGGAATAGTAGCTTCAACTATAGTGCAAGAGAACAATATTTGAGTCGCTCAATTAGTATTATTATGATTTATGAACCTCGACGGAAGAGAATTGAAAAAAAATCTTTATTGAAAACAAAAAAAGGAAAATTTCCGAAAAAAAAGTTCCGTTTATAGAAAAGATTTGTCGAAGTATTTTGGATCATTATGGAAATTATTTGTTTCCATCATAACTAAATGAAGTTTTCAACAACTAAATAGAGAAATATAAAATCGGACGTGATGGTATTCTCGTAGTATCACAAACAAATACGTTTATTTAACAATAAAAATTTATGATGCTCAAATTATTTCAAGCATTTTTCGTCGTTAAATAAGTTTAGCACAAGATAATCTTTAATTAATTATATTTTCGTTCATCTAAAATTCACCACATGTAAAGTGGTTTTAGGAGAACAGTAATCGTTCCCGGTTTCCGGCAAGGCAAAGAGACAAACAATTTTAAACTGTTTTAATTTACTACGAGCCGTTAATACAGCTTCTATCGATTCACCTTCACGATATATTTAGAAATAGCAACTCGCAGTAGAAAACAATCAAGCCGTAAAAACAAAACAAAAAAACTTGCCTGTTACTTAAATTAGGATTTTTTTAGGCCTCTTAAAAATGTTTTAATTTACTACGAGCCGTTTATACAGCTTCTATCGATTCATCTTCACGATATATTTAGAAATAGCAACTCGCAGTAGAAAACAATCAAGCCGTAAAAATAAAAAAAATAAAAATAAAAAAAAATAAAATAAAAATAAAAAAAAAACGCCTGTTACTTAAATTAGGATTTTTTTAGGCCTCTTAAAAATGTTTTAATTTACTACGAGCCGTTTATACAGCTTCTATCGATTCATCTTCACGATATATTTAGAAATAGCAACTCGCAGTAGAAAACAATCAAGCCGTAAAAACAAAACAAAAAAACTTGCCTGTTAATGAAATTAGGATTTATTTAGGCCTCTTAAAAAAAGAAATAAACGATAATGGATCGGAAAGTAAGGAGAACTTTAAAGTTTTGTAATTCAAACTATAATACTCAATAACTTATGGGGACAAAACAAATAAGTAAAAAAATGTGGGAAATGTGTGAATTTGAGGAATGGCGTTTATTTACCACATTGCGACATATTTACCAAAACACATCGATTTCTAATCTAAGCAAGTTTTTTTGTATAAGTGTTGCATGCATATCACCAGATTTTTATATATTAAAATAACAATATTTTATAATTTAATTGGGCATATTTTTGTTATAATTCATAACATATTTGGATATATACTTACGTGACAAAATCTTTTTTCTGTATAAACCTCCATCTACCAACGTTTGACTAGCACATGGCGACGCTTTCAAACGACATACGCCAGGATTCGAGAAGACTAAAAAGGCGTTGGATGAGGGATCTCTACCATGGAGACAACCATGGTCAGTGAATCAAGTAAGCAACAAGGGGATGCAGCTGGGTGCTTTCCCTCCTCGTGCCTGAAATGTTATTATTTGCTAATGCGGTCATATCATTCGCAGATTGTCAGTACCTTGCCGACAGCTGCGATTTAATGATTAAATTTCAAAAATAAAATTCACTAAATAAATTAATTTTTGTCATATAAATTATTTAAGAGAGAGAAATTGAAGATTCCATCTACTTTCTGTTTAAATTCGGAGAAGCTTTTAAAGATTCGTGCCTTAAATAATGGGGAAGCGGGGAAACTACGAGGGAGCCAAGAATAACTTTAATAAAGTGATTTGTCCCTCTGGCAGGGACCCTCCGCCAACTGAAATAAATAACTGCCGGAATAAATCCTAAGTCTATATGAATTCGCCATCCTTTAGCCGCAGTGTTTGCCGAAGAAGAAATAAGATCAATGAGAGAGGGATGGAAGGGGAAGGATCGGGGAGAGAAGAAGCAAAGAAAAGGAGGCGAAGATGGCCTTCTCGATGACTTGTAAAACAATCGGAGGATGGTCAGTGGAGCGAGAAATGACTCTTTGATGGATTCTCTTCTTCATCCGCGTCTGCTCCTGGCGTTCACCTTCTCCTAATAGAGTCCATCCCTCAGCTTGTCCAGGCCTACCTTTATATTATTTTTTCCTCGTTTTCCTCTCGAATCACATATTGACCACCTTTGACTTATGTCACATATCTTCGGCAAAAGGCCCGCAAACGAAAAACAAAAAAATGTTTGCAAAGAAAGGATCGTTGCCGATATGACAGATCGTTTCCTTTACATCTCCTTTCAAAGAATTTGTTAACCCCCTCTCCCTCTCCATATCTACAATGTCACAATCGGACAATCCTACATGGACATAACAATCGCCTGATAATGGACATGGCTACAGCTGATATCCTTATAAATACGAGGAGGAGATTAAAAAGGGGTTGGATGAGAGATCTCCTTGCTTAAACAACTCTTGTAATCGAATCAAGCCAGGAAGGGGGTGCTGCTAAGTTATTTTCTTTCTCATGCCTGACATGTCATTTTTTATCGGGCCACCACATTCCCTGATTGTTAGCCTTATGCATACAGGTGCTATAATGAAATTTAATTTGGCCCAAATTACGTCAATATGATTCCATTATTTTGATTTTGATTTTATTCAAATTCATATTTCTATTTCTAACTGTCACTACTATCTGACAAGAATCAATTGAAAGAGAAAATTAGGATACAAATCAATAAAAATCATCAAAATCAACATTTGTTGGCTATCAGATTAATATATTTTTTAAAGCGATTCTAATAGAACAAGAACAACAGCTTTTTTTTTCCACAACAAATTCCTGAACTTTAATTTACATTTTTTGCTATATATACATCTTTTATAAATGGTATTAAATATATAAAGCATACATGTTAAGAATCAGATCCTTTAGATAAATATGCCAGATCATCTTTTATTAAGGCATTTTCCTGAAATCAACCAGTATTTCTATTTATGTGTGTTTTATTTATAATATTTTTCAACATTCACTTGTTTTCTCTTGGAGCTTTTGGCATGAAAATTAAAAGTTGTTCACACAACGCTCCATAATATGAATTATAATTTCACACTATATTTTTTTTAATATATATATAATTAATTCTTAAATAATATATTGTATTATATTTCACATATTAATGAACGAATAAAGGACTAAACCTGCATTACCCTAAAAAACTTAAAAGCCTGCTAAGATTATTACCTATATGATTTGAAAGGTAATTAAATGGGCACACTTTCGAGTAAATTTATGGTTGTGTGATGTGGAAAGAGAATTCAGTTATGTTTATTCATATGCCTAGGTATCTTTCAAATTTTGTTTTGTTCGATTTGAATGGAATAACTTCAAATATCTCAAAAGTTGAAATGACTATAATTCTGAAACTACTAGTTGATTGGGAATTGGGTAAAATTTGGTATTTTTAAATATTTGTAGGTATGGGGGGAGGGTATAATATTAAACTTCGGCTGGATGATTTGGCCCCCATGCTCTTACTTGATTGTCTTAAAAGCCAAAATATTAGCTAATTATAAACATGTCGTTCACAATTTTTTCAACTCACATAAGTGTTACAATATATTACTTTAATAAAATATATTATTACTCAATTTTCGTACGACATGTTTAATTAGCAAATGGAGGTAAAAAAATAATACATTATATTAAAGTAATATGTTGTAACACTTATGTAAGTCGAAAAAATGGTATTCAAAGAAAAATAACAATTTTAAAATTGTTATTTCTCTTAGAATAAAATTGAATTGAATTCACTCAAATGATGATAACTCAAATATTTATTTGTCATTTATTTAACCAGGCAGGCTGGTCAGCTTATCATTTATCTCAATAGACAAACTGCAATTCTGACTGATTATTTCCTCATTAAGCTCAGCGGACTGGCTGGTAAATTTGTAATTTAACCTATTGATTTCAGAAGACTGGCTGTTCGACTTGTCATTTAATTCACCAGACAAATTAGACAATTAATCATTTATCTCTGCTAAAAATTATTTAAAGCAGCCTTTAAAGAGCTATCCTCAAACTCTAATGTTTCAGGATCTACGCCCTGACTCAAGTAATACTCACGTAAGCGATAAGATCGCTTTAGTACGATCGCAGTAGTGATAGTGTCTAAATCCAGCACTTTTAATTTCCTCCTCAGTCCCGCTACTAAATGTCTCCAATCCTTTGCCTTGATTTTTTTTTTTTTTTTAAGCCCCACACCTGATGTGTGCTAAATTTTTTTTTATTGAACGATTATAACAATTTTCAATGCCATGCAAATCATGAGAACACAAACATTTAAACAGGTAATAATCAAAGTATCACTTCGTAACACAAAAGTAACCATAAGACTAACTCTCGATCAATGTGGAACGCTGTTTAAATATAGTCGTAAGGAGAACAATCCAAACCCTTCTGGACCTGCGTCGATGGTAGTCGAACATCGTTGTCACAAACATGTGCTATGAGGGTTTGTTTTAACTGTTTGTTTGTTTAACGTCCATTTATGCTACTAAGGCTAATCGGACGATGCCACAGTGGGACAGTGGGAGTCCTATATTTTGCCTATCCAGGTATAAATAGAATAGGGATCGCTAACAAGTACCTGACACCGCACAGACTCGGGACCTCCATTTTACGTCCTATCCGAGGGAAGGCATAGCCAAGGATTTTTTTCTCCCTTTAAAAAAAAAAAAAAAAAAAAAAAAAAAAAAAAAAAAAAAAAAAAAAAAAAAAAAAAATGCTAATCATGCTAACCACTACACCATAGGTGACCCCGTTTCAACTTTAAGTTCGTTCCAACAATTATAAATCATATGTTTTTATTGTTTTTGTTTAACGCTACAATATTAATATTAATATATTAGGTTTTGTTAACTTTCCCTCTTTGATAATTTTTTTTTAGGGGGTGTACTTTTTGAAGACACATCAATGGGATCAGCAGAGCGCGACTGTCTTTAAATGCTATAAGTTAAAATTTGTAGGGAAGTATTATTTATAAAAACAATTACACACAGACATTTTGTTTAAGGAAAGAAAATTACCCATTTTTATATAAATCCTTTTTCCATTAACATAAGTCTCAATACCCAGTTTTAACGACGAAGATACTTCTGCTTCTTAGTTCTTTGGGAGTGATTAAAATGGTTACATTTGTCAGGGAACTGTAGCTGAGTAGTGGAAGGGGCTGCGATTAATTCGGTTTGAGAAATGGGCCTAGACCTTGTGTTCCATACTCCCATTGTTGGCAACTTCAAAATGTTTCAACACAAAGTTTCAAAACATCTGCGACTTTAAATACTTTCTTCATGTGTTTCACTCAAAAATTGCAATCGATTATACTCATAGAAATTGATGAAATTAATTTAATATAAGTATAGTTTATTGTTTTTTATTTAATATTTTGCGCCTATTGTTGTTGATCTACAAACAGTTAATGAGTTGTATCAAATCTGGCATTTTCAGGCATGAGGCAAGATCGTGCCCAGCAGCACATACTTACGATCTTCATTCAGGAGAGGAGGTCTCTCATCCAACTCCTTTTGAGTGGCCCCTTGCATGACATATCAGTAGAGGCCATATAGTTATCATGTCTATGGCTATGTCCATGCAACTTAATATGACAGATGGAATACAGATTTCGTATATTTTTGTCGATAATTAGCTGTCGTAAGTTGGATTAAGTAGTTTTGATACTAATGTACAGGTGCGTCTGTTATTAGTCTTAAAATTTATGGATTGAAAAGTTTGTAGTTTTTGTGAGTATTCAATGCGAAACGATGAATTTGTGAGGCGTAAGTCCATGCAAGTACATAGATGTAGATATGTGTTTTTACTTTCTGTATCATTTTCAATTTCGAAAATTAAAAAGTACAGTAGTAAAGTATTTTCAGTGTTGTATCTAGCGTCTATAATTTCATTTTTAAATCGTACTCTTGTTAAGTATTAGTCCAAGGAATCTTACTTTGATTCAAAAGTTTGAAGTTTTTGTAAGTGTGTCATTTTTGCGGAACCATAAATTTGTGAGGCGTTTGTCCATTTTTGTAGGAAGAATTTTCAGTGTTTTTTTTTTGTTTTTTTCAACATCTGTCTTCTCATTCTTTGACATGATGGTCTCAAGTTACCCTTCCATCAAATATTAGTTCTAGGTATCGTACTTTGTCGACATAAAGAATCTGATGGTCACAGATAAAAACTGGTGGGCACTCAGTAGTAAGAATATTCTGTGCTTTGATTTGTCCTGATTTAATTTAATCTAAATTTAGTAAGTGGTTTTATAAATTTAATGAAACTAGTCTGGGGTCTTTTACTCAAATTTGTTGTATCGTTTGCTTGATTTGAAGTCAAAGTCTCGGGGTATATGCAATGATTTGTAAGAGAGCAATTATTGAGCCTTGTGAAACTTCTGCTAGGATTGGTCGGAAATAAGACATCTCTGAGGCCTATCGGATCGAGCAAATTCTATTGAAAATGTAGGATTTTATTATGAGTTTTTATGCGTTAGGTTGATTATTCTTGAGTTTGGCAGACTTGGTCAAAAGTTGAATGACATCCAGAAATACACCACTAGCATTGTTTTTGCTCTAGTGCTTCGTTAATGTAGTTTGTTACACTGTGATGTGGCATTGTAATAGTTTTTATTGTGTGAGCCGTTTTGTTGTGGAAGGAAAGTAAACCGAATTGATCATCAGGAATAATTTTTTGGCTGTTCAATAGGTCAACCAGTCTCTTATAAAAAAAGGTTAGAATAAATTTGAAAAAGGTGATTGGTCTGTAGGGGGAATGATTGTTTAGTTAAGTATTGAAACCGTCATTAAAAAAAAACATTGATGCCAAACTATAATTCTAGCATTGTTATTACACTAAATTCTATGACTTTCAAATAATATTGTAATGTTAAACATAAAACATATGGTCGAAATGAGTTCTAGACTCTTTGTTGGAACAGCTAAAAACTGTTCTAGTTCCTGTTTATGACTGTTCGAGAATCTTCTACGCTTGTCTGGAACCTAGACTTTTCTAATTCAAACCAAATATAATGGGCGATGGACTGGAGATTTAGTTCTGTTCTGACCAGCAAACAATTTTGTTACTGTGTCGCTACAAATTGATACTTCTTCTAACATTGTTAATTATTTTGTGTTTTTATGTTTGTCTGACATTGTAAATCATTATTTTCGTTTAATAAAATCTATTTAAACCTACAATAGTGTTACGATAATAAAGATTGGCATTATAGATGTGTTTTTATGTTGTATGTTAACATAAGGGGCTTCATCCTTCCCTTTACAACCAGCTGAATACGCCGTTCCCTCCTACAATTGATGCAGTGCTTGAGCAACTGAAAAGAGTGTATCTTAAAATCCAGATATGGCTAGGTAATGAATACTGGTGTTGAAAGTACAACAACAATAATCAGCATCGGATATTCTATTGCAAATCCTATTTTATATTTACAAAAAGGTTTGTAGAGCTGTTTGTGGGTGTTTAAAGTGTGATATTTACTGTTGTTTTAACATTACATCTACCATTGAAATAAGTGGTCAAAGTAAATACTTGATAGTGACGAAAAGTTCCTTTAATTTACTTTTTTTTCCTGATTACTACCACTATGCAATGAATATGTGTACACATTAACTTAATTTTTACAATAGAATATATTATCCTTCAGGCTATGTATTAAACTATTTTAATTCTTACAATTATCAATTTTTTACCAATCAAATTCAGATCAAAATTTACTTGTTTTGTTGACGTCCATTTATGCTATAAAGGCTAATCGGCCTTTACTAGTGGTGGTTTTTTTTTTTTTTTTCAGCATTTTTCAGCATATCCAGGTATAATAAACATAGGGATCTTTAACGAGTATCTGATCGCACAGACTCGCGAACTCCTTTTTCGTTCAGAGTTGGGCATTTTTATATTTATAAATACGAATATGAATTTATTTTTATCTTAATTTTAATGTGAATATGAATATAAATGTATTTATATTACAATATTTGTGAATATGAATATAAATAAATTCGTATTTACAAGTGTGAATACGAATTTATTCATATATATAAATTTTTCTGTAAAAAAAAAAAAAATTTACAGGGAAAATTGTGAATATTCACAAAAAAATGTGAATATTTATATCTCAGCTGTGAATTCATCACTGAATACATCTGTGAATACATCAGATATTACCCGATATCAGGTAATATCTGATGTGATTTCCATAAAAAGGGTTAACTCTATAATGTGTACCAATATGGAGAAATCGGATCGAATAAATAAATCGATACCTGACGGCGGAATCTCAAAATCGATATCATTTTCATAATCAGCACCTCAGATAACACTATAGCCGACACCAAGATCGATTATATTGCGTAAGTTGTAATAAATCGATAACTGACGGCGGAATCTCAAAATCGATATCATTTTCATAATCAGCATACCAAAAAACCTAGTAATCGATATCAGGTAATATCTGATGTGATTTCCATAAAAAGGGTTAACTCTATAATGTGTACCAATATGGAGAAATCCGAAAAGAATTTTATAAATTTATTGGGAAATTATGAATTTAGTAGAAATTCACATCTCAATTTGTGAATTTTTTCCATATTCACATCTCTATTTGTAAATACGGCCGAATTCACAGCTGAGATATAAATATTCACATTTTTTTGTGAATATTCACAATTTTCCCTGTGATTTTTTTTTTATTTACAGAAAAATTTATATATATGAATAAATTCGTATTCACACCTGTGAATATGAATTTATTTATATTCACACTTGTAAATACGAATTTATTTATATTCATATTCACAAATATTGTGATATAAATAAATTTATATTCATATTCACATTAAAATTAAGATAAAAATAAATTCATATTCGTATTTATAAATATAAATATGCCCAACTCTGTTTTCGTTACAGCCCAAGGAATGGGTGTACAAGAGGAAGGGATACTAAACCCGCACATCTATTTGGTAATGCGGGTAATGTATAAACCCCCTAGGATCAATTTCTATGACCACTTTTAGCAAATTGGTGAGATCTAACATTCCCAACACCAGTGTACAACTTTCGATATCCCTGAAAGCATATTAACAATGCCTTATTTTAATTTATGAAAATGAACCATGGTTTAAAATTCACTAAGTAATACTAATAAATAATTTTAGATTGCTGCTCTGCTTGGCTTACGACAAAGCTTTAAAAAGTGTTTTACTATTGAGTGTATTCTACAAGCAACAAATTTTAATCATAGAGTTAATCTTGCTATGTCAGTTACTGGATAGCATTTGTGCTAGTTTTTACCAGTATTTCATAAAAAGTAGCACTGGCAGGTAGGGATGTATGCTTTCATATATTTTGAATATTTCTTTTTTTTATTATTACTTTCCTATTATTTAGATTAAATATACAATATATATAATGAAAGGTTTTAAGAAATTATTTTTTTTTTTTAAGATATTCTTGAAACATCAATAATTTAGAGTGAACTTTCAAATTACACATTTCTGAAGTGTGCATTTTTCAATTCTTCAGGTTCCCTAAAAGATTAAAAAAAAAAAAAAAAAACATCCTTGACTATTACCTTCACTAATTAACCCTTTAACACCTGTAGACTGATATATCAGTTCCCCCGCTTCAGCAATAGAAGATTGTAACTGCGGACATTATTTTAATTGATTTCTTGACTCTATCCATTATAATAGCACTAGGATAAAACCCCCAGTAGTCAGTACCTTAACAGATGTTTATTTACTCTTCGCTATCGGATTTATCGTATCATTATTGAGAAATGCAGCATTCATATTGCAGGTAACAACTAGTAAAAAAATATAGTACATAATTTAAAAATGTTATAAAATAAACAGATATATTAAACATTTAATATAAAAGTTCTAAAAATTATATGTAAGTATGTCTACTTAAGTACGTTCCTTCACGTATTTTTTTAATTTCATAAATATCAGATAAGCATGCCGAGCAGACAAAATAGTCATCATTTTCTTATTCATATTTTGGACGAGTGCAGGACATATGAAAATTATTTTCACATTAAATTTTTACTTTCACTTACCTATATATGAAATATATAGTAAGTGGAAGTATTGCGATCGTGAAAAATTTCGACTTCCGGTTTTTTTTAATTGGCATTCGCGTTTCTCCAACCCTTTTTCCAACCCGTCCGGTATTTCCCAGTGACGAGGTTTATGGTTTTCTTAAAAATTTCCGAGGGTTGTAAATTTACAATCAATCAATTAGTTAATTGACATGGGGTTCTTTTCGGGCTCTCCCAAATTAATTTTACCTGCACTTTCAAAGAAATTCAAAGGAGAGACAGAAATGAAACCAGAAGCTTAAGTAGACTATAATACTTGGGCTCCATCGAAAGAAGTGACATGCCGTTATCATCTATCGGTTCAATTAGGAAGTCGATGGTCCACCAATGCCGGTCCAATGTTCGGATGAAAAAATATGATAGAAAACTTTAAAAGAAAAATATGAATAAGGAGATAAAGAAGAGTGAATGTGGTAAAAAGTATTCAGGCCACTTGGCACGAAAGCGGGTCGAAGGTCTCAGGCCACAGGGCCCTCAATATACTCGCATTGCTCAGAATAAGGAGTTAAAACCGCAATAAAAAATAAAACAATAAAATTCTTAAAAAAATATTAATATTAGAGAACGTATCAATGTGACAAAATTTGTACTTATTTTACTAAATACTTAGTTATTTTTTAATGTTAGCGATATCAGTATAGAAATCGCAAACAGGATTATTTTTTAAATTTACAAGTACATTTGAACAAAATAATAACTCTTTGTCTTGCTGATTCTAGTTTACTAAGGGGAGGGGGTCGGGAGGAAAAGAGGATGCAGTAACAGGTGCTGATTAGCGGGCGCTAGTGACATCCACCCTCCCATCCTCAGCAACAGGTACCTCCCCTCCCCAATCCTCCTCAGCACCTCCCCACCTCACTGATGTACTTGTTTATTTCAAAATAATGTTAACGTAGGCTATCACATTAAGTTCCTACTTCCCTCTTAGTAATAAAAATATCAGTGACTGAATGTAAAATAAATAAGTTACCTCTCCTTTATATTCGATATTCTCACCTTTTGTCAGACTGACAATCGTGCCTTATTAATGCATCGAACATTTTTTTTCTTCATATTTTAGTTAGCGCCTATCAAGAAACCATGACAATCAGCAAATATTTTTGCTTCTATGCTGATCCAATGAGGGCAACTATGAGCGGTTACCTTATGTCATATCGGTTGTCGAAGAGTCGAATTAGTCGGTTATTCACACGCAATAACTAACTATCCACTACCTCTCGCCGACGTGCCTTTTTATAAATTCTATGTCCATATGGTATATTGGCGGGTGAAGACCGGAGAAATGAATCATTCATGGATGAAAAACGGGGATGAGTCGAACAAACTTCAACGTAGGTGGCAAATGAAGAGGAACGGCGCAAGAAAGGCCCTCGGATAACAGAAGTACCCATCCAGCATGGTCCTCGAGTAGTAGATCAAATACTAATGTTTTACTTGCAGGAGTGTAAGGTTGCGCAGTCATGCGTAACAACCTATTACTGATATTCCCCATGTTGCCTGTTAGGCGTGGAAGGGAGGAAAATGAAATGAAATTGTACCTCATTAACATCCATGGATCAAAACTGAGCTTCTACTAAACGGTTACTCTGTAATAGCATTGACAACGAGAAAAAAAGATTCAGCGTGAAAATTTTCAAATCTTATTCTTGCACAACCTTTGACCAAGAAGCTGTTTTAATTTTTGTGTTGCATTTAACTTGTTAATTTATAGGAAGTAATACGTTTTATTAAATATTGATTTTTTTTTGTGTGTTTGTAATCCTATTCCACAACTATGACAGCTGTGTATGCACCAAGAAGAAATATTCAGCCTGTCAAAAGGAATATTCAGAAATAAAATAGAAGAAAATATCAAAAAGGGAAGTGATATTATATTAAACCCAGCATCGTTTCATGTCGAAACAGGTTATTTGTCTGAAGGTGGATAGCTGTCACATAGAGAAGGGCAACCCAAGCTGGCCATTTCATTTCAAGTTGGAACAGCAGACGGATCTGGGTGAATCTATTGGATCTCCTACCCGTTTTCTTGATTAAAAGGAAGTAGAAACGTTTGGTATCCAAACACCCCTTCGTTCGCACTTTTATTTTTTAACTCCGTGATTCCATTCATTATTAATACTAATAAACATTGCACATTTATTTTTTAAGCTTTTCAAACTGAAAATAAAATTTCGAATCCTACTGCCAATTAGAATTAACAATTGTTTCTTGGCGAACTTTCTTAAGGACATCAGATATATAACTGCCAGCCAGGTTCTTATCCAATTTAAATTAACTATCTGGAGATTAGACACGTGATGGATCTCAAACATCATAACAAACTACAACCCACGTGTTAGTCGTCCTCTTGATTACTCAGGATTTTCTGATCTTTAAATTATAGATCAAGTCGAGAACAAAATCGTGGTAAAACGATCAATTCCTCCTTAGAGTACATCAATAATTTATTACTTAAGGAGTATTTTAAAAAAGTATAAATAAAAATACTCCTCTCCCATTCTTGCAGTGATCTCAGAACATTTAACATTAGTTAACATTCTTTTAGTTCCATTTGACCTACGAAGAGCCAATGTTTCAGGAATCGTTTAAATCGAATAAGCCGGTAAACATGTAATAATTAACCCTCCCGTTCCAGTTTATTTCCATATAAAAGCACATATGAGGAATTAAAATTCTCATAGCTCCATTTTATATATAAGCAATGAAAAAATCGATCGCTAATTTAAATGATTATTAAAGAAATAATAAATGATCCCTTTAACCCTAAATTTCAGTTACGGTATCTGAATAATGTCTACGGAATTGGTTAATGGTACGAGATTTTTTTTTATATCTTTGTTTATTGTTTAATGGTTTCCCCTAAAATAACTTCTCATAATATTTTCAATACAATGCAATAATTTTACTAAAGATTCCTGAGGTTATCTTATCTAATTGGTTGTTGGTGTTTTTTCAGATGCTCCAGAAATTGAAGTAGAAAGGGCGTGGGTCCACACTGGAATTGGATCTGAAGCTCAACTCGTTTGTATAGTACATGCACACCCAACAGCAGACGTGAGTACAAGTACCAACGTATCAGTATGCAACGTATCAAGTTATTTGTAATGAATGTTTTTTTTTTTTGGCGCCCAAACTTGTTTATTATTTTTTCATACTTTACTTATTAATTTTTATAAATTTTATATTAGTTTAGCTCATATATTATTAGTGTGTACACCTTTTTTATTCATATATTAGAGTTATATTATTCCGAAAGGAAAAGACTGGTAAATTAAAAAATAAAGAAAGCCTTAAAATTTAAGGAATTTAAAAGGGTAAAAAAGAAGAATAAAATAAATAAACAGATTTCGAATAGCAGTCAAGCTAATTTTAATTGTAAATAATAGTGGAAAAAAAATAAAACTGTAACTTTAAAAAAAATACAATAAAAAATATTTGGTGATGTTAATATCACATTAAGAGTAATGTAACACTTAAATCAAACGTTGCAAATAACTAAAATTAATACTGCTCATTTATTCTTAATTTGTTCATTAATTCATTAATTTCATTTTTAACCTGTTTTTAATAGTTTATTAAATAAAAGGAAAAAAAAACTCTTTCAACAAGAAAAAAATTCATAACACAGAAGTAGTTGGCAATAGTCTATTAAATTAAAGAAAAAACTTTTCCCTGGAAGATGGAGACTGCTGGCTGGAAAAAAAAACAATTCTTCGATCTGGTCAGATCAATAAAAGTTTTCATATATGCTGCTCTGCAATGGCCCAATGTGGGCAGGCTTAATAAGCAGAAAATAAACTCTTGATTTCCCCGACTAATACGCCTTTTGTGTACGTGGCCAATGTACTTAAATGTACACACGTGAACAAAAAACTACCGTAATCCATCACTGCAAATGCTGTACTACTGTGGCATACTGTATATATATATATATATATTAGTTTTATACTGACTGTAGACATGACTGAATCTAACAAATTATGGTTATCCCATATATATAGAAAAAAGTCATTTTTTCAGAAAATTTCATATGAAAACATTATATAGGGTTTCCACGTCTATTGTTACCTTCTCCACGTCAAATATAACCTTGTCCAAGTCAAATGTAACTTTGTCCAAATCAATTGTAACCTTGTTTGAGTCAATTTTAACCTTTTTCAGGCTTGAATAAATTCTTAAAATATTACAAAAAACTCTCAATTTATATAACAATAAATTAACAATAATAAATGAATAAATTAGTTAACGATAAATTTTTTGTTATTTAATAGTACAAAAAATATTTAATTAATATAACAATATAGATTTGAAAATCATTGCTATTTTATTTTTATATCTTTTTTTTTCTTTTTCAGATAACTGATATTGAGGTAAAACTATCAAAGAAGTGTTTCAAAATTATTTTAAAAGTGATAACAGAAATTAAACTAATTATTTTTAATTAAAAACATAAATAAACCATAATATTCAGGAATTTAATAAAGCCTGAAGTTGAATTGGAGAATGTTATATTAGATTTGAAAAAAGTTACTTTTGACCTGGACAAGGTTATATTTCAAAACATTGAAAAAGTTCGCAGCAGACGTGAAAATGCAATATTTTTCTCTTGACCATTTTAATCACATTACAGTACTGAGAATGGTATAAAAAAAAAATTGTGTTTGACATTGGATACGGAATATTAAACTCAGTCATTAGGAAAATCATCTTGCATTAATTTGTAGCATTATACCATGATGCCTTCCAACAACAACTGTTTTTTTAATTGAAGTAAAGTTAAATATTTATTTTAAATTAATAAAAGGGGGTGAATTACCTCTGGGGACCTTATTGTTACTTGTTCCTTATACTTTAAGCTTTACATTCCGAAACAGATAAAGATATCTCATGTTTTTATTATTGAATGTGAAAGCACTTTGAAAGATAGTAACCATTCTTCAACACGAGATGATCATCGTTTATGAGAGACCTTTCTGCCAAGAAGAAATTTCATAGCAAACTAAATCCTTTAGAACAGATTTATGGTATTATGGTTCGATAAATGTCTGCTTCTTAAAGGGCTTGAAGTGTCATACTGAGTGTTGAGTTCTGTAGTTATAGTTAGCAGATGGACTTTTTAACAATTATCACCTTCTTGAGATCGAAGCAGACAATGGATCCCAAGTTCCTTTACTATATAAATTATTTCTTTTCCTGATGTTATGAGTATTACCTTGATGGGCGAACATGACATCGTTCCTATGGGGTCTATACATGTTACCCTTTATTAACAAAAGAATATCATCCCGTACATGAATAGAAAATATGATTAGAAATTCCCTCCTTCTTTCCCTTATAAACAGCTAAAGTGATCCAGGACCTATACCTGCATAAATACCCTACATTTATTTCTGCAATATAATATCCTATTTTAGACATAGGCCTCTTTAGAAATAGAAATTCTCTTTCTTTTTATACTTGGGTCTAAATGTTGAGAACTGGCCGGAAGAAGCAACAGTGGAGAAGAGTTGCGGTTAAACGAGAGAGGCTAGATCTGCTTTGAGTTAAATTATCATTTAGGCTAATGCCATTGTGGCTAATCCCGACTTGCCCGCTAAGGTAGCCAGCAGCCACCTTCACCCCAACCATGAATTATTCAGTTGCGGGAAGGGAATAACACCTCATAACAGGCCACCACCCCTCTCCGACCCTTTTGTTGCCACTATTCTGAATTAGAGACCGTTTTCCTGTCCCCCTTTTTTTTTTTTAATATCTTTTTAAGTGTTAGGAAAATTTTAAGTATCTGTACTTTAATTTAGTGACAATTGTCGAGATTCAATAACATCTCTAAAATACTTACAAATAGTGCTATTTGGTCAGTGAGAATACTTCTTATAGGATTCTAATATCTAAAGCATTAGAGGTAAGGGTAAAATTATAATCATCACAAAAAGTTCTATAATTCTTCAATAAATCTAAACGCTTACAGAAACATACCATGACATTTCTTAAGAATATAATGTTAATAATAGCAGTCCAGATTTACTGCTTAACGGGTTGAAAAATAATTTTTTCTATTATGCACGTTTTGAGAAAATTTTCAGCTGTGCTGTTAACATGGGCACCATAATAAAAGCAAAAATATATACAATTTTATGGATATAGCGAGGTTTTAAGAGAAAAAAGAAAACTAATAATAAATTGCACATTTTCGCATAATAACAAAGAAATTCATGGGGTCACCTTTGGTGTACTGGTTAGCATAGAAACTTACTATACTAAAGGTCGCGGGTTCGCTTCCCGAGGTGGCCTTAGAATTTTTTAATGGGCGTAAAAAAGCGTGGTCTATGCCGTCCCTCGGATAGGACGTAAAATGGAGGTCCCGAGCCTTTACGATGTCAGGTACTCGTTAAAGATCCCCATCTTAATTATACCTGGATAGGCAAAATTTAGGACTTCCACTGTAGCATCGTCCGATTAGCCTAAGTGGCATAAAGTGACGTTAAAACAAACAAAGAAATTCATGTTGAACCTGAAACAAAATCATATGATTTCTTCTGTTCCATAACTGTATTAGTACCTCTTCTGGATTTTACGAGCCTGTTTTAATTCTAGAATTTTGATTTCTGTACAAATGTAAGAAGCAATGGACCAAGGGCTTAGTCTTGCTCTGTATATCGAAATAGAAGATTAATTTTGTGACACTGTATTATCACTAGTAGTTACTTCTAATGTTGTCAATAATTAGCGCTTTTATTATCAGTCCTACATTGTTTATTATATTTTTTTGTAAATAATAATTATTTAAAACCACTTAAGTGTTCCAACATTTTGAGGCTGCTATGCCAAGTTGAGGCTCCTTCTACTAATATTTGCATGCGATTTTTTACTTTCACTTACCTATATATGAAATATATAGTAAGTGGAAGTATTGCGATCGTGAAAATTTTCAACTTCCGGTTTTCAACGGAAATACACGTTTTGTGGTCCCCTGAAACAAAATAACCAAGTCCCGCGAAATGATCTGTGTGTGTGTCTGTGTGTCTGTGTGCCTGTGTGTGTCTGTGTGTGTGTGTGTGTGTGTGTGAACAGACTAGCTCAAAAACTATAAACAGTGCGAACCTGAAATTGGGTATCTAGCAAAAATTTCATCAAATTTGCTCAAAGGGAGGGGGTACTTTATTTAATAACTTTTTAAGTTTTTTTCGATTTTCTCAAAAACGGCTCTAACGATTTTGATTAAACTGAGTATTTGATCTATTTATATGCCTGAAATATGACTGTAAAAATTTCACCAAAATTGATCAACCGGAGGGGGGACTTTACTTAATAAATTTTGTATCATTTTCACATGTTTTTTTTATTTACTCAAAAACGGTTTTAACGATTTTGATCAAACTTAGTATTTGATGTATTTATATGCCAAAGATGTGATAACCAACATTTCATCACAATTGATCAACCGGAGGGGGGACTTTACTTAATAAATTTTGTATCATTTTCACGTGTTTTTTTTATTTACTCAAAAACGGTTTTAACGATTTTGATCAAACTTGGTATTTGATGTATTTATATGCCAAAGATGTGATAACCAACATTTCATCACAATTGATCAACCGGAGGGGGGACTTTACTTAATAAATTTTGTATCATTTTCACGTGTTTTTTTTATTTACTCAAAAACGGTTTCAACGATTTTGATAAAACTTGGTATTTGATGTATTTATATGCCCGAGATATGGCTGTAAAAATTTCATCAAAATTGATCTACGGGAGGGGGGACTTTACTTAATAAATTTTGTATCATTTTCACGGGTTTTTTTTATTTACTCAAAAACGGCTTTAACGATTTTGATCAAACTGGGTATTTGATGTATGTATTTGCCAAAGATGTGATAGCCAACATTTCATGAAAATTGATCAACCGGAGGGGGACTTTACTTAATAAATTTTGTATCATTTTCACGTGTTTTTTTTTATTTTCTCAGAAACGGCTTTGATCAAATTCGTCGTGTTTAATAAAAAATAGGTGTTCTTTAATATCAGGTAAGCTTTATCATTATTAAAACGTTCTTAGGGGGCTTAAATAGCGAAGGGGCTTTATTTGTTATACTATAAAGTACCTTTGTTTTTGTTTATATGGAGAAATTAACGATATTCGTTACGCCTAAAAATAAGAAATGGCTAAATATGAAATATGAAAAAAATCAAGTAAACATCTAGTGGAGAACAAAATAAAAATATTTAGTCAACTCATAAAACTCGTTGAGCCCACGCATGCGGAGTACGCATTTAATGACAGACAATTGTTCATAATTAAAGCCGTTCTGTTCATTTGAGAAGTGGCAATTAACAAAACGCATTAATTTCTAATCTAAGTAGGTTGGTAAGTGAAAGTCGTGTGTTGCGCGCACGCACCAGATTTTTTTATATATTACTTGTTGCGTAAGAAGAAACATCGAGAAGTTGGCGAAGAATTATGAATAACTTTGAGATAAAATACGAAAAATATATTAAACATTTTTTTTTCAATAGTAGCCTGGTTACTTAAACATCTAACTACTAGTTTAATTAAAACTACAAAGCTGCGAAATTTCAAAGGATACCTTTAAATGTAATCATCGTCCGAAAGCCAACTTTAAAATGAACTAGTGATGGAATTAAAACCTCAACCTCACAAAGAGCAGTTTTAAAGTTAGATTACCTTTCAGAATTCTGACATTTGAGAAATGAGCTTGTCATTTCACACCGAGATGTCTAACCAACACTTTTGTTTCTGGCTTTTTCATTTCTATTTGACGGAAAATTTAACATTTTACATCCCGGTTAGTGAGGCTAAACCCGTTGTTCTAATCAGAAGAGTGTAATAACGTTTTCATGTATTTTACCTCTAGATAACTTTATTTCTTATATAAATATCATTTGAAGGCGTCGGGGAAAAATAGTGCCAAGCAAAATTTTTCACAAAAATAAACTGTAGCTACCGTCTGTTGTATATTATGTAGTATTATATGTCTATGATGGAACTGCCACCTAAATATGACTATATAGAGCCTCTAGACAGGTGGCAATTCCATCATAGACATAAAGTCCTACGTAATATACAGCAGACTGCAGCTACAGTTTATTTTTGTTAAAAATGTTGCTTGGCACTATTTTGCCCCGACCCCTTCATTTAGTCTATAAGGAATATTTTTCTTTGAACTGTTCTATACTATTTAAATTTTCGCATTTGTGTTTTATACTGGGTGTCCCAGACCTAGTGTAAAAAAAAAAGATGGGTAATACTGCATGGTAAACGGGGTAGAATGGCGCAGAAACGAGTTTCTTATCTCAATCTGTTGAGGAGATAGAATTTTTTTATTTTTTTTTTTAAATCTTACTTTGTTTCTGAAAAAATACAGTTTTCTCTACTTTAATTCAGGGTAGCAACAAAAACAATGATATTTTCTTAATCAACATTAAATTTTCTAATAAGCACCCTAGAAGCTGTCAAATTCCCTAAAAACTGCGGAATTTAGTTAGCTTTTTAGTGGTGTAACCCATGATACAATTGCCGTTCACCTTTTGAATCTAAAAGAAGTTGTTCTGATGAAAAACATGCTAGATAATGTCACAGCTGGGGCAATGAGGAAGCGCGCTAGAGCCTGCAACCAAAGTAATGGATGCCGAACTTCCCATGAGTTAGAGGTAGTTTTACTTTTTTAAGACTAGAAAGAACAATGTATGAATTCTAAATAGTATAAAAAGGGTAGTAATAATCTAAAATTAAAAAAAAAAAAATCCTACATAAAAAATGTTGAATATAAGCCTGCATCCAAAGTAATGGAGGAAATTTTGAACACGCGCTGCAATAATCCATGTTAATATGGTTCTACAATAACATTATTTTTTATGTAGGATTTTTCAAAGTTTAGTAGAAGAGAAGAAAAAAGTTTAATTTATTTTAAGAAAGTATTTTTTAAATTAAAACTAAGGAGTTTTTTTTTAATTTTAGATTATCAACACAAAAAATCCTTAGAAAATCCTAAATAAAAAATAATGTTATTGTAGAACCATATTAAAATGGATTATTGCAGCGCGTGTTCAAAATTTCCTCCATTACTTTGGATGCAGGCTTATATTCAACATTTTTTATGTAGGATTTTTTTTTTTTTAATTTTAGATTATTACTACCCTTTTTATACTATTTAGAATTCATACATTGTTCTTTCTAGTCTTAAAAAAGTAAAACTACCTCTAACTCATGGGAAGTTCGGCATCCATTACTTTGGTTGCAGGCTCTAGCGCGCTTCCTCATTGCCCCAGCTGTGACATTCTCTAGCGTGTTTTTCATCAGAACAACCTCTTTTAGATTCAAAAGGTGAACGGCAATTGTATCATGGGTTACACCACTAAAAAGCTAACTAAATTCCGCAGTTTTTAGGGAATTTGACAGCTTCTAGGGTGCTGCAGTGGTGAGTGAGGAATTTTCAAAAACGTTTAAGAGTTAAAAGTCCCACTGAAAGTAGATTTAAAATAAACAGACCTGTTTCATCTTTTAGAAAATTTAATATTGATTAAGAAAATATCATTGTTTTTGTTGCTACTCTGAATTAAAGTAGAGAAAACTGTAATTTTTCAGAAAAAAAGTAAGATTTTAAAAATAAAAACAAAAAAAAAATCTATCTCCTCAACAGATTGAGATAGGAAACTTGTTTCTGCGCCATTCTACCCCGTTTAGCATGCGGTATTACCCAATTTTTTTTTTACACTAGGTCTGGGACACTCAGTATATCAGGAGCAGAGATAAGTATTCCAATTTCATCATTTTACAAGATACAAAGTAGAAAGAAATTTAGAATGATAGTGTAGTAGACTATTCATGGGGTCGAAGGACAGAAATTGTACTACTACTACTTTTTTTTTGTTCATTGTTTTTTTGTTGTTTTTTTGGAGGGGGTGATTCTCAGTTGTCCTCGGTGATTTAGTACTCAAAATTAACTCGCTATTACTGAAAGTTTCATATGATTAGCATCAGAACAAAGACTAAATAACATGTGTGTATATATATAATTATTTATTGAGAATTATTGTTTTCTCTGTGATGTTAAGAACCTTTTTGGACGAGATAATGTCAGATGTAATTGATTTGAAGCGATCTATCCGTGTCCGCTATCGAAGGCGGTTTGGCTCGCCCCTGATCCAGTATCTCCGAAGAGTGATGATGTCTCCCTTGCAAAATAACAATCCTCTGATAAATAAGGCTCTCCAAGAATTTTTTCATGATTTATATGATTGAAGATGGAATGGTGGAAGCAAAAAAAAAAAAAAAACACTATTTTTACTACACTATTTATAATATTTATTTTGTTTTTTATTTAGTTAATTTGAAAATGCCTAATTTATTATTAATTCAAGATCAACAACGTTTCTTTATTTACCCTTGGCACGTGGCGTCTTTCCTGTCCAAGTCCATTTTTCAACTTTCTTCCTTCTCACACACGCAACTTACATCGTTTAAATTTCATGTACTGATTAAATTTAACTGAATCGATTCATTTATCTCCCTTCCCGCCTCCATCTATTACTTAAGTACCTCTTACTATTGACATTTTTGTCTAAATTTGTAAACTTTTCAAAGTGAAACTTTCAATGGGAAGGTTTACCAAGCGTTATCTGTGATAACGATAATTATACAGTGGCTCTTTGAGGTGGGTGGAATGGTGTACGGTTTCGGTCACACAGCTGCCCCAAAATATAAAATGTTTATTTTAACGATGCTTCTTTTTGAAAATGTAATATGTACAAATATGTTATTATAGATTTTCCTGTAATTTAAATAATTAATATAAACAACGTGTTACTGGATTTTAATATGGAGTTTTTAAAGTGAAAATACTTATATTTTATATTCAAAGTGCTGGATTCAATAAACATGAACGAACAAGTAGATATTCTTTCTATTGATAACAATGAACGAAGAAATGATATCTATTACTTCATATCCAAATCATTATTTGACCTTTGAAAGAGAAATCAATCTTAAGTAATCATCTTCGGGAATTAATCAATAAGTTAGCTATATATTTACTCATTAAACGGCTTACTTTTTAGCTTAGTTCTAATGTTTGCCACAATGTCAGTAGAGGTTTACTATATCAGTGTGTAAAACCTACCGCTGAATTCCCTCCTCAGCTCCGCAACTACAAGTTCTCTAATCTGTTTGCCTGGCATTTTTTTTTTTTTTACTTTTAACCCCACTCCTGACACCAGTTGTAACACATATGTGGGTTTGAATCATTTTTATTAAACGCAAATAATAATCAACAATGTCAGACGAACAATACAAACTCAAATAACTAATAAGATTACAAAAAGTATCAACTGGTTACGATACTGGAACACAAATGTATGATTCCATCTTCGGAGTAAGTTTAACTTACCAGTCCTTCGCTCCTTTTATTTAATCTGAATTAGAAAAGTTCCGAAGGTTCTCGACAAGCGTAGAAGTCACGAACATGTAATAGAACAGCCACAAAGAGTTCTAGAATAGTATGTTCCAGCTGTTCTAACAAAAAGGCTAGAACTCTTTTAAATCATAAGTCTTGTTTTTGTTTTTTGGTTTCATGTTACAATATATGTATAAACCTGCGATGTAGGTACTCGTACACTATAGTTATCGGTCGCATTCTCAGCAAAGTCATTGGTCCCGTATATGTAATCCATTCTGGACCAAAACGAACGCAGCAGAGATTTCTAATTTTTTTAAAAACTACTGATAATGTAGTCAAGCTCAGTTACTTTTCATGTAACTATGCTGTTTATAAAGCAAGTTGTTCGCAAAAAATCGCTCTGGAGAGATTCCAGGGAATTAAATAACTAAGCAGTTCCTGGAACAGTTCCTTTTATCATGGTTAAATCTGGCTATTGTAATTGGTTCGCGGTGTTTGGTGTCAACTCAGCAATTTGGTCTACTCAAATTGACACTGGTAATGGATTCGCTTACCGTTTGAGTGAAATATATTAATTCAGCCGTTTGTATTAGATAATTTGTTAATTAATGGTGAATTTAATGTCGTGTAGCAAGCATGTGATAGCAAAGGGACATTCTTTTCTTCTATGCTATCCTGCATTAAAAATAGTCACACATTGAAAAGGATTAAACTTGATAAGGTGAAAGGTTTTTCATTCCAACTTTACAGGAGAGTGTTATATAAATTATACATCATGTAATACACATAGAATATGATATAGAATTTGGCATATATATGATATAGATTTTGGTAAAATACGTAAGAAAATAAAAGTTCTTTAACATTATAAAGAAATCATATCTACTTGAATTCATTTTAATTTCATTATACAGTCTAAATTTTATCCTTTATTAATCTGCAAGTTCCTTCGATCCGGATTCGACACGTCAGGAGGTGAGGTATAAATTTATGATTTACGGAGTTTTTATAATAATTATCAGTTAATTTATGAGAAATGTTTTTAATTGTCGCTCAGCAGATTTTGTGTATTCTTTATCATTTTACTTTTAACACTAGACCTTAGTCACAGGAATTTCGGTATACATAAAATCCTAAACAATGATGGTAAATTAGTTTATTACCTATGGATACCAATATGTTTGATGTCAACTTGGATACCTACACATATATGAGTACATTTACATGCACTTAGGGGGAAGAAATAAACATGAATCTCCCAACATATTTAATTAGCCTTGGATAGCTAGTTAGTTGTTTGTCTAATGTCCCTTTAATAGTAACTAAGGCTAATCGTTGGTGGGATTACTAAATTTTGCCTGTCTAGGTCTAATTAGGAAAGGGATCTATAACGAGTATCTGACATCGTACAGGCTCGAGACCTCAATTTTACTTCCTATCCAAGGAACGGCATAGTCAAGAATTTTTACTACCTTTAAAAAATCCTAGGGCTACCGCGGGACCCAAAACCGTGACCTCTAGTATTATGGGCTGCTATGCTAACCACTACACCACAGGCCTTGAGTAATAACAACAATAACACTGATAAAATAATGGCATTTTTTTTATACATATTCAAAAAATGAAATATGATTTTTAAGAAGATAGATTTAAAAAAGAAGGCAATTTTTTAGATCATTGTTTATAATATTTTAGGATTTGGCCTTAAAATTAGAAAAATAAACAGAATAACGTGTATTAACTAAAATATTTCATGATCCTGGGCGCCCGTAAGAGTAAGTTCACCCCGCGCGTCTTGTTAAGGGTTAATAATATAATGCTTAGTGAACCGGAATTTCAATTCAGACACGAGTAAGCGCTGCTTACACTAATGGCACTAACTGAGCAAGTACAGGGAACCAATAACCTTGTTGTGAACCCGTTGGAACTCCTAACCTTTGAAAAAAAATAGTTAATGAAAACATTATTCAATATGTCGGGTCTGCGCACTATAATATTTATGTTTAGTTATAAAGTGTTGTAGAATTGGACTTATATCAGTCATTATTTTACATATGCTCAATGTCTGTGGAGATTGAACGGTATGCTGTGTGACTAGCAATCCTATGCAGTAGGGCAACACAACTTACTTTACAACATATTTTACAAGTCCATTCATGAAACCTTTTTGCATCTAACAGTCTATCGACTAAGTCTATCGACAATATATAACATCATTTGTAAGGTAAGAGCCTTGATTTATTAAATTGATTCAATAATTTTGATTATGTAATGCGTAAAAGAAACTTGGAGCGTGCTAAGGAATCTTAGAGCACCACATAAAGGAAACATTCTTTCACCGATTTCGGAGGCTACTTGGAAAAAGTATTATGAGACCCTCTTAAACGAAAATAGAGCGCAATTTCTAACCCAAGAAACCATTGCAGAGGAAAACCCCAAGCTGAACCCTATGCAAGTAACAGAGGAGGAAGTAAGAAGTGCTCTAGGCAGAGCTAAAAGCGGAACAGCCCCGGGACCTGGAGGCCTACCTGTGGAGCTTTTGAAGGCCGGAGGTTGTAAAATGGTCACACTCCTTACCACAATAGTGAACATGGCCTTGAAAGGGGACGATCTACCTGAGTATCTTCGAACAGGATACATCTGCCCCGTATTTAAAAAAGGGGACAGGAGGGAATGTCAAAATTATCGCGGCATTTGCGTACAGAGCTTGGTGAGCAGAATAATTGGGAGACAGATCGGAGACAAGCTCGAAGAAAATTATGTAACGCCGTTGGAGCAAGCAGGGTTCACTGCAGGAAGATCCTGTATGGACAATATTTTTGTACTCCGGCAGATCATTGAGGAATGCAGCGCAAGGAAGGTAGAGCTTCATCTAGCCTTCATAGATCTTGAGCAGGCCTATTATAGTGTCCCAAGAGAAAGAATATGGCCAGCGTTGAGAAGAGAGGGTATTGATGAGCCCATTATACGAGCAATACAATACTTGTATGGAAGCGATGTGTACAGTGTGAAAATTGGAAACCGCCTCTCCGCGCCATTTTCTGGGACAAAGGGCCTGAAGCAAGGGTGTTGCCTGTCTCCAAGTCTCTTCAAAATATATTTGGCTCACGTAGTAAAGAGATGGATGAGGCAATGTCGGGATTACGGAATCTATTTCGATGACGATGAGCTCCTGACACTGTTCTTCGCCGATGATCAGGTGGTGATGACCCGGAGGAAAGTTTTCTTGGAGATGGTAGTTCTCCAGTTGAAACAATGTTATGAAGCTGCAGGTCTCAACATTAATTTCCGAAAGACGGAGTATATGGCTGTTGGTGATAATGAGGAAAACGATCTGCGCATAGGAGATCAGGTGTGCAAAAGAATCAATGCCTTTAAATATCTCGGATCCTTTCTGGAAGATGTGGGGACATCTGAGGTTGACGTCCGCAACAAGGTGGAACTTGCCAGGAGGGCTACTAGGATGTTACACCCTGTTCTCTGGAACAACACCATCTCAAGCGAAAACAAGCGACGGATCTTCTCGGCCATAGTCGAGTCTATATTAACTTACGGATGTGAAGCATGGTCGATGAATGCTCGCTTGTATACGAAGGTTCGGGCCGTTGAAATGGACTATTGGAGAAGATTTCTCCAAATAACAAGGCTAGACAGAGTCCGAAATGAAGAGGTGAGGCAAAGGATGGGTGTTGTGGAGACCGTCTCAGAAAGAATCGGGAAACGGCGGTTGAGGTGGTACGGGCACTGCAGGAGGATGCCGGAAGAGCATTGGCCGTACCGAGTCCTGGACTGGCAGCCGCCCGGAAAACGTAAACGAGGACGACCGAGAACGACCTGGATAGAAGGAGTCCATGAAGAGATGACTAACCGAGGTCTACAGGAGGGAGACTGGGCTGATAAAGAGGTGTGGAGCTCAGCTCTGATCTGAAACGGTATCCCTTTCGTTGGAGCACCGAGAAAAGAAAGAAAAGAATTTTGATTATGTAATTCTAATCGAAGATATGGCGAGAACTAACTAAATACGATGTCATCATTGTAGAAATTAGTCTGGAAATAGGCACAGATAAAACGTTATATGTTTTACGTAACGATAAAAGATATATGTTTTGCTACGGAATTGGAGACGTTGTATAGGAGATTATATTTGAATAAATGCAGGAAATGTTTGCCACTTTTCACTTCCAAAACTTAAAACAAAATTATTCTTTTTTTTACGGTCCCGTAAGGATGCAAAGCATGGCGGTTTACATTGAGGAGGTTAGAGGATTCGGTTAAGGCGGATCCGTTGAAGATAGGTTCGGACGGTGTTGGATGGAAAGAGATGGGTTGGGAGCGATTGGTGGTCTCGGCATCGAACCTCAAGAATTTATAAATTCTTCCAATTTTTTTAACACCAATAACAAGAATGTGGCTCTAAAGAGGTCTGTTATCCTTGTCTTTGCATTATTGCTATCAAAATCTCTCTCTCTCTCTCTCTCTCTCTATCTCTCTCACTCTCTCTTTCTCACTCTCTTCAATAGCTTAATAGAATTTCAGGTTTAAAAAAATTTCAGAGGTTGTTAATAATGCATCTTAAACACTTCACTGTTTATGCCTATATGGAATTTTTTTCACTTTATTTTTTTTAAATTGTATTTATTTTTGGTTTTCTATAAATATGTATATGTACATCTCATAAAAATTTTAACAAAGTTACTTTGAGGACCTGAATCATACGCTGGACCCAGATTTCCCAGAAGTTCATTCTTACCCTCAGCTCCGGAGAAGACTATAAGGAAGTGTCTACCCTTGAAAGAAGTTGCTGAAGGTAATTGCCTGTCATATGGCCCTTGACTGTTGGGGCAATTCTGTGAAGGGCGGTGGCTTTATAAGGCTCTTTCCTCTCCCCTCTATATTAGCTTTAGATTGAAAGCTCACTTCATCTGCCCTTGGCTATTGGGACTGGATTTTAATATTGTCTTGTTTGCATTTTCTCCCTTCATTTAAATGTTTTCATTCTTTTGAGAATTCAGGGTACTCAGTAGTAAAACCGTTTGAGTATTAATTTATTTTATTTTTTTATTTATTCATTCTTGTTTTATCATAAAAGTGATCCCTTTTTTATATTTTCACCATACTGCATCAAAAACATGTTTTTTCAATACTCGGTTTGAGTCAGTAAAGTAGTACTTTTCGGGCATAGGCCTGAAAAATCTTTTTGGCCTTACCTGCTACTAATATATATTAATAAACACGTGTTTAAAGGAGGTTACTTGTAGCTACTTTGTGCTTCATTCTAATATAAGTGGTATGTATGAAGTGCAAAATAACATGGATATACAAGAATATAATGTATAATAGAATATAATGAATAATCAGAATTGTACTATAAATATTAATGTAAATATATTAAGTACTTTTCTTCTATTATAGGTTAACAAACATATGTTTAAAAAAAAAAAAAAGGAGTCAATTTTATTTCTTATAAAATTATAAATTCTATCTTTAAATTATTAATAAACGTGTTTTAATGTACTCAAGTAGGAGCAGTATGATGAAAAGTATTGTTCATAATACGTACCAAAAGTGTGTTTTCGATGCTTGGTCTAATTTCTCCATCTTTAACACCACCGCGCACCGAAAACAACAACTTTTGGTACTAGTAATGAAAATGACTATTTTGTGCTCAAAAGTAAAAAAGGTTGTTAAAATGACCTAAAAGAAACCATTTAGTTCTACTGTAGATAAAAAAACTCTTCATGTGTTTTCCTTATTTATAGAACAATTAGTGATTTTGTCCATGAGAAAACGAAAGAGTGGCATAACGAGCGAACATGTGATAAATTATTTCAATACCACTATTTCGCTGAAAATGAATGACGAATTGTAAATAATTCTGCAAAGTTTTTTTCTAATTAACGTTTGGAGCGAAAAATATTAATAGTACACTCCCGATCATCCGTGTGTGGTTTATCCGCCCTGAGGATAGATAATCGGCAATTTTATAATCATACACCTAATACAATTTCGGAGCGATAATTACGAAAGGTGTAAATTCAGATAAAAAGACGAAAGACAGATCCCTGCATTTATTTATATTAAAAACAAGTATTGCTTTCACAAAAGCAAAAATGACGGATTTCGTCCTTTTTTACTTTCACTTACCTATCTATGACATATATAGTAAGTGGAAGTATTGCGATCGTGAAAAATTTCGACTTCCGGTTTTCAGCGGAAATACACGTTTTGGTGTCCCCTGAGTCTAAATAACCAAGTCCCGCGAAATGGTCGGTGTGTCTATGTGTGTGTGTGTCTGTGTGAACAGACTAGCTCAAAAACTATAGGCCGTACAAAACTGAAATTGGGTATTTAGTAAATGTATATGCCCGCGATGTGACAGCGAAAATTTCATCATAATTGGTCAAACGGAGGGTGTACTTTATATAAAGAATTTTGTCTAATTTTTACGTTTTCCTCGATTTTTTCAAAAACGGCTCTAACGATTTTGATTAAACTCGGTATTTGGTGTATGTATATGCCAGTGATGCGACTGTCAAAATTTCATCAAAATTGATCAACTGGAGGGGGTACGTTATTTGAAGAATTTTGTTTATGTTTTACGAGTTTTTTTTTTTATTTACTCAAAAACGGCTTAAATGATTTTGATCAAACTTAGTATTTGATATATGTATATGACCGTGATGTGACAGCAGAAATTTCATCAAAATTGGTTAAACGGAGAGGGCACTTTACTTAATAAATGTTGTTTCATTACAACGTGTTTTTTTTTTATTTACTCAAAAAAGGCTTAAAATACACCTATCGATTCACCTTCACGATGTATTTGCAAAAAGCAACTCGTAGTAAAAAACAAGCAAGCAGTAAAAAAAACTTGACTGTTGATGAAATTAGTCTCTTCATAAATAAATTAGCAATAATGAATCGAAAAGTGCTCAGAATTACCAAATTTTGCTATACAGATACTCTATAACTTATGGAGATATACAAATATAAGTATATACTTAAATGTGGAAAAATGTGTGAAGCTGAGGAATGGCGTTTACATATCGAAACACGTCGATTTCTAAACCAAGGAAGTTCGTAAGTGAAAGTTGTGTGTTGCGCGCCTCGCACCAGATTTTTTTTATATGTAGCGTGCGGTGTTCCTATAATTAGCAAGTAGTGAAATGTCTTAAAATTAGAACTAATGTGTAAATAGGTATCAATTCCTATTTAATGTTGGTCATGCCAACCAACGATAATTACTTAAAACAAGTTTGTTTGTTTGTTTAACGTCCATTTTTACTTTCACTTACCTATATATGAAATATATAATAAGTGGAAGTATTGCGATCGTGAAAAATTTCGACTTCCGGTTTTAAACGGAAATACACGTTTTGGGGTCCCCTTAACCAAGTTCCGCGAAATGGTCTGTGTGTGTGTGTGTGTGAACCGACTTGCTCAAAAACTATAAACCGTACGAACCTGAAATTGGGTATTTAGTGTATGTATATGCCCGCGATGTGACAGCAAAAATTTCATCAAAATTGCTCAAAGGGGGGGGGGTACTTTATTAAATAACTTTTTAAGTTTTTTTTCGATTTTCTCAAAAACGGCTCTAACGATTTTGATTAAACTGAGTATTTGATCTATTTATATGCCCGAGATATAACTGTATAAATTTCATCAAAATTGATCAACCGGAGAGGGGACTTTACTTAATAAATTTTGTATCACCTTTTTTGTTTGTTTATTTCCTATAAAGTACCTTTGTTGTTGTTTATATGGAGAAATTAACTGTCTCTTGTTACGCCTAAAAAAAAGAAATGGCTAAATATGAGATATGATAAAAATAAAGAAAACATAAAGATGAGAAACAAAGAAAAATATTCAGTAAACTCATAAAACTCGTTGAGCCCACGCATGCGGAGTACGCCTTTAATGACAGACCATTGTTCATAATTAAAGCGGTTCTGTTCATTTGAGAAGTGGCAATTAACAAAACGCATTAATTTATAATCTAAGTAAGTTGGTAAGTGAAAGTTGTGTGTTGCGCGCACGCACCAGATTTTTATGCTACTAAGGCTAATCGGACGATGCTACAGTGGGAGTCCTAAATGTTGCCTATCGAGGTATAATTAGGATAGGGATCTTTAACGAGTACCTGACATCGTACAGGCTCGGGGCCTCCATTTTACTGAGGAACGGCATAGCTAAGGATTTTTTACTCCCATTAAAAAATCCTAGGGCCACCGCTGGAATTGAGCCCGCGATCTTTAGTATTGTAGGTTGCCATGCTAACCACAACACCATAGGTGACCCCACTTAAAACTAGTGCATAGATCTGTGCGATATTAAATTGTTAAGTTAAACGAAATCAAAATATGGATTGAAATGGTTTTATACTCATTGTTGGAACGAACTAGTAATCAGAACGAACTGTCATAGCACATGTTTGTGACTAAGAAGTTCGAGTAACATCGACGCAGGCCGAGATGGTACTGGAATGTTCTCCTTACGGCTATATATAAGGACCGATGGGACTGGAGAGTTATTCTTTGTCATGGTTGTGAGGCTCAAGTCATATGATTATTTGTTTGCTAGAAAGTGATAATTTTTGTAACCTGTTCTAATACTTGAGTTTTTATAATTAGTGTGGCATTGAAAATTGTTATTTTTCTTTGAATAAAAATTGTTTTACATACAGAAGTGTTACAATATACATATACATTTTCCCCTCGTTAACACTAATAGAACAAAAAAAATGGCTACTGTTTCAGCTACGAATAAAAAAGATATTTTAGTTTATTTTCCCATCCAGGATTTTTATTTAGTCCTTTATCTTAGCTTATGGTCTATCTTATGAGAAGAATACTTTTTTTTATCGTTTTCCATTTTTTTAAATCAATCAGTTATTAGTCCAGAGTGTTACCTTGTAAAAGTTTAAGTAATTGTTAGTTTTTAACTGATATATAGGTGGGAATTTTCTTCAGCTTAGAAATCGCAATATTCGTTGACGTATTTGGGCTTACTAATTTTTTTTTTTAATTGAAATTTATATCTGTACTTTAAAATAGATCCAGTAAATGTGTTTACTACCCCATAAGTGGGGAATAATGTCATAAAAAGTCATGTAGAGTAACCATTGGTACTATTTCTAGCTTAGGTCACGAGGCCATCTCCTATTCAGACTCCTAGGAGGATAGTCAGGAATAGAATAGACCTTAATAGTTCCATTATACGTAAGGAATAGACCTTAGTAGTTCGATTATAAATCTTTTATGAGCAATATAATTACATAAACAAATATAAATAACAGTTGTATACACTAAAATTCTAAGTTGTTTTTTCAGTTCAATATGTGCAAATGTAATTTGTTACTATACATATGCTACTCGTGATTATTTATGTTTAAAAATATTTAAAATAATTTTAATTCATTACAATGAATGAATGAGATAAAATATTTATTCATTCATTGCTGGTGAGAATCGGTCCTAGCCGATGCGGAATGTTCTTACCTAACTGAAGTATTTTTTTATTCATGTCAACTGAAATTTAAGAATATTACATCATTTTTCCTTATAGGAATGTTTTTGCCTCCGACGAAGAAATAATCTGAGGTATAGCCTTTGGAAGAGGATTGAAAATAGCTATATAATTTCATAATTTTAAAAAATAAGAGAGAATAATTGGAAGGGGGATCCAATTAGTGGGCTGACAGTTTAGAAAGTGAATTGGCCTGAGGAAGGAAGGCAAATTGAGTTAGGTGCTCAAGCGGTTTCCACAATAAAAGAGGAACCCACTGCTCATTTTTCACACCGAGCAATCTCATATTTCGACCCGGCTCCCCAGGTTGCCTATGCTCGCGTCACTGTTTCCTCTCTCTCACTCTTCATCAATTCAAAGGGTTCAACCTTCAACCTTTAATATTTTTTTTTTTGCGTGATTAATTAGCACGAGGTGAAGAAACAAAACCGATCCGAGTTATGCATGCATTCCCTAAGACCTCTTGTCTCCATTCTTAGGTTAAAAAATAAAAAAAAAAAAACATAGACCCGGTTCAGCTTTATTTAAAATTACATATATTTTTTAATAAACTCAATCACACTACGACTCCAATGTTTTACTACTAGAGGTCATATACAGGAGTAAAAATGAAAAGTGCTGCTACATGAGACCATATAACATTTCATTATCACATTAAACCTTTTCCTTTTCAATGTTAACCTTCTCCTAGTTAAACTAACAACCTCATCCAATCATCCATACAACCAGAAATAGATATAATCAAGTATTATTATTATCAATATAATTTTAATAAATACCAGGATCCATGACTTTAAAATATTAACTAATATTTTAGAAGTCCAAAACGTAAAAAATGATCAAAATGGTATCGAATGAATCCGAGAAAACTTAAATTAAATAACATAATCCCCCCCCCCCACACAGAAATAAGACATAATATATTTTTTAAACATCGCCCACATGCATGGTAATAGACCCTAACATAAAAAAAAAAAAAATCCGTAAAGATCATATTTTCCTAATATCCCTAATGACCATATTCCAATATGATTTTTTTTCATTTTCCCCCACATTTTTTTCAATAACACAATCCTCGATAATGTAATAGTGCACCCCCGTGTTAAAATAATTCGAAAATCTATCTTATTTTTCTATCTTATAGTTAGATAATATTAGACTCTCGATAACATAATATTAGACGCTAAAGTGAAAAAAGCCAGAAAAAGTTAATTTTTCCATACCACAGCGACCCCTCCAATACCAAAATAGATATTTTTTCAAATACACTTTCCTCTATAACATAAGAATTGACTCTTATATCATAGAAATCCGAAAAAGATAATTTTTTATTATTGTGGACCCCCCCCCCTCACCTGAACTTTAAAATGATTATTATTCTAGAGTAATACGTGATCATGGTGTAATACGTCATAATATGCCTAGGTAGGCGGTTAGAACTTGATTCTGAAGAAGTCGAATTTGACTTGGAAAAGTTTGAAATTCAAATGGAAATCGGTTGAATTTGACTTTGGAATCCTATAGCCGTCTCTTCACTCTTGCTATGTGACGTAAAATGCTTACCTATTTAAATATTCATGGAAATTTGAGTGGATGAACGATCTCGGAAAAGGGCTGTACGAGTAGAAAATCGACAATATAGTTTCAGGATTTCTTAGAAGACGATGGCCTCCTTTTACTGAAATCTTTCTACTGCGCCTCAAATCGTGATAAGGATTGTGTCATATTATAATCTACCAGCTCCAAGCTATCTGAGATAAATTATCGCTATATTCAATATTAAGAATAACACATAATTGGAAAGAATTTCAGAGAAAATAATCAATCCACAAACAATTCAAACATCAGATTTAGACGGATTCAGAACATTATTTTTAATGGAAAAGAAAGTTTAACCATATCTTAGTTCATACACCTATCTACTATGAAAACTTTATTTAAAAATATATTAAAAAATAAATAGGGGATTTTTGTTTATTTTGCTTTACAATAAAGTTTTTATCTAATCCAACTATTTGAATCAGCATAATTGTAAGTTGCCTTCAACAGAATTATATTAGGTTTATGATAAAAAAGGAATGTTATTTTTTTCTTTAATGGTTCCAGATTTTCCTATTCCCCTTACCTTTTATTGGACTTGTACACAATACATGAGCGATGTAGTAACTATTATAACGTAAAACCCGTTCTTTGTACGTTTAACAAGAACCGCATATAATACACAGACTTAGGATATATATATATAACTTAAAATGAGACATACAATCAGTTAGAAATAGTAACTTAAATTAGCATGTAATTTAATTGAACCATTTATTTATTTATATATTTATTTAGTTTGGTTATTAGTGAAGGTTTGAAAATAGAATATAGATTGATTGAGAAGACTCACTTTAGTTTGAATCCCATTCCTTTGTCTTCACAAAAGCTACTTCAGGTTAAATAGTTAATTAGCTAGGAAGTAAGGGAAGTATTGATGAAATACTTCGAGGAAATTTATGCTACACGGTCTCTTACTGAAAATTGGAGGAAGTAGGAATTGCTCGTAAGTTGGGAGAGGGGTGATGTAGGACTCGTGGAACACATCTTCCAAATTGACGTTAGTTCGGTCAGCATGCTCACAATCCGGACCCAACCACTGTTCCCCTTCCCAGAATATCCAATCAGTTGGATTTAACTCACTGAAAGGCTAATTCTCTTGGAGGCACTTTAAGTCCTAGACATAACTCTCCCAGAAAGTTCAACATAAATGGTTGATGAGAGGAAAAGGAATGCCAGGGTAATCCCGTTTAGGTCACCAGGACATTAGCTAGAGCTACTATAATTGACTCAATTTATGACCTAAAGATGGCTGAGGAAGAGTCATTGGATACCTTACTTGAAATATCTACTTTACAACTATAAAATTCGTTTTATCGTACGAAACTAAATGCCACAAAATTTATTCATTGCAAACATCTGTTTCCCCTACAATCACTGTATCTTTCCAGTCCATGTTCTTTTTGGTTTTGATATTTGACTCTTTAATTTGTAAGATATTAGCCTAATTAATATTGCCAGAAGTTCCCGGTAATTTCATGAAATATGTACCCCTTGACTTTATGTTTAGTGTCATTTCGTATTTTAGTACATTTAACGCAATATCTTCTGAATCCTGTAAAGATTTCTCATTATGTTATACGTAATATTTTTGTGTCTTGCCCTGTGAGTTTTTAGTTGCCTTAGTTCATTATCAGTTAGTTTTGATTTTTCTTTCATAGTAGATACATTATGATTTATTCCCAACAGTTTAGTCTTTACTCTATAAAATTCCTCTTTCAAAAACACTGAATTATTATGAGGTTGAGTTTAGAGGCTTCTTATTACATTCTTAATCTCATCATTAGCCTCTTTGAGGTCTTTTTGAAATGTTTCTCCCAGAGATACATTTCATATAATATCGTATTTCATCGTATTTCATATAATAAATATAATATAATATCGTAATATAATAATAAGCTTTTCAAAATTTTCATTCTCGTGACAATTTAAAGAGAGTATGTTTAGAAGAAAAAGAACAGAAAAGGTAAAATAACTAATTAGTAATTATCAGAGAAGCATGTCAAAGCAAAGGTATAGTAGTACATTATCTATATGTCAAATTAGGTGGAGGGTGCAGTTAAACTACAGTGCAACAAATGTGCATGCAAAAGAGTGATTTTACAGTGAAGTGAAAATTTTGCTATGTTTAACTGATTTTAGAAGAAATATCTATATAAATTACTAAGTATCAAAGAAAAAGCTTATGCATAGTAGGAAGTTTATACTGCTTGAGTCCAATCTCCCAGTTTTTTTATGGAACATTGAAGTACTTTATTTTAAAATTTTATTTTAAAAACCTATTCCACTTGAAAATTGCTTTGTTTATTTCAGAACGTCAACACTTTTATCACTGTGAGTGTGAAAATTTTGAGTAGGAGGAAGGAAAATGTAAAGAGCACATAAGCAGGCAACTGGTCGGTAACTTAATACAAAGAGGTCTCAACTACATGTGTTTATAAAAAGTAGTCGTGGGTTGATTGGAGGGTTGGCGGTCGAGGGAGCTTGATTGGTAGCTCAATTGTTAAGAGCTCCGCACCAGAAATGCGAGAAATCTGGGTTCGATTCCCGGGCATGGCCAATATTTTCTCTTCACATAAAAATTGAAACGCATAATGATAATTTCCAAATTGAAATAAATTAATGCTTTGATTATTTTTTTTTTTTTTTACTTTGAGAACCTGTTAAAGTCAGAGAAGCTAAATGAAAATTAAATTGTATGTGCACTCTTGTAAGTTTCACTAAAGAAGGAGGTACACCTATTATTAAAAGGAAAAATCCAAAGTCTATAATTGAGTCTTCATTTTTTTCCCTTTCAAACTTTTTTTTTCTTTAACTAAAATTCAAATCGCTAAAAGGTTTAATACATTTTTAATGAAATTCCCATTGGCATGAAAGGGATCCCCCCTCTTTCCGTCTTAGATGCAATTAAACATTAATCTTCCGGCGAAGGGTTAAGTTCTTCAGCCCTCCGGAGGCCTGAGTAGAGTGCGCCTCGGGACTTTAATCATAACTAGAGTCAACTCTATCCGGAAGCCAACTTGAGATAGATTGGATGGGGCTCTCAGTCTGATTACAGAGCTGACCAACGCGATTACCTTCTTCCCTCTAATTGATGTTATTGTATCCCCTTTCCCATCCAGCTCATATTCCGTCCCGATCCAGATTAACGCCCTACAGGTGTAAGCCATGATGTGCACCAAGTAATGAAATTGGTAAAAGTATTACGACTTTTATTTATTAAATCTTTGCCGGGAAGGAAGTTTAAATGGAAAAGTAATGTAGAAAATTACTTTTAAGGCTATTGGAAGAACTTAAAATAAATCCGAATACTCTAAAGTTACTGAAAATTCGATTTGGTCAATATACTATTATATATTATAAGAAAATAGAAAAAAGAGAGCTGCAAGAGTTGACTTTAGTCACTAATTGGTTTAACTGAACCAATGTGCTGTTGAAAACTTTTTAATACTTGTTGTCAAATGCATCTGATTAAATACGAAATTGCACCAGTTGAATATTAAAACGCTTATACTGAATAATAGCTTGAAGTCAAGTAAAATATTCATTTAGTTCAGTTTTCCTTCTTGGCGTTTTATAAATCTATAAATATTAATAGGAAATGAAAGCTAAAATTGTTTTCTTATTATCTTTTTTTTTTTTTTTTTTACAAAAATTGCCTTACATGTTTTTATGAATGGTTGGATAAAAAAAAACAAGTGCTAGGTCGCATAGATCACGATAGATAGATTTAATCACGCATAGATTCAGGACATTCCTTAGGCTTGATTGAACGATTAATTAAAGGTGCCATTGAACAAAGATGGAATCCGAAAAATATTCGGAATTAGCCTCAGAACTCCTTCCAAAGACTGTATAGAATCCTTTTGTTTTTCTTATGCTAAATTTTCCGATTTGAGGCAAGCCACAACTTGCTCAAATTCTAAGAAAATTTAATCTAAAAAACAGACCCATGTGTGAATAGACATAGAAAAACAAACAAATTAACCTATCACTACACGTTAATTATATATTAAAGGTTTGGAGATTTGGAAAACACATGGGTAAGAGAAGAGGCTAAGGCCTCTTACCATGTTAACTAAAAGCCATAGAAGAAAATGTATCTTGGTTTAAGGACTTAAAAGAGATCTGCAAGGAGGCTGAGCTGGATGTGTTCCATCTTTTAGAATTACAGGATAAGCTGCGAAAAAAAGCTTTACTGAAAATCGCTGCTATTGAAAATCACGAAAAAATTATGGTTCACAAGAATCCAGCGATAACAGAGTTTCACCATATGTACAAGCTTTTGGCATTTGAGGACAATAATCTCTCCTACATGAATGACAGTAACTCAACAGATTTTATGAGGATCGTCACGAGGACCACAACGGAAACTTTAAATCTGCATAAGAAACCGTGAAATATTGACGGTACCTCACTTTGCTCTCTTTGCAACCTCCACGAAACTGAGGATATTGTGCACTTCGTAGCAGTATGCCCTATTCTGGCTGAAATCATAATAGGAAAATTTTGAAGGAAGGCGCTTACTCTACAGGAATTGATTGAGTATTTAAATGACAAAGACATTTTAGTTTTGTTCAATTTTGTAAAAAGAGCTTTCAACTATAAATTTGATTATGCAGAAAAATAAAATTACTATTTTCTATGTGCATTAGAACAATAATTTTCTAATTGATAATAATAATAATAACAATAATAATGTCTTTATTGGAATACAAAATACAAAACAAAAAAATAATTAGACACATACCCTTGGCATTAGGCTATTAGAGGAGAGTCTTGGCTTGTTTAAAAAATAAATATGTACATTTAAATCTTCAGCATTACGTTAGTAAACTGTTGCTTATTTACATATCTCGCTCATTTTAAATTTTAATACTCCTTTACAAATATACAATTAAGATAAAGTATATGAAAAATTATATAATTACATACAAACAGAAAAAAAATAAATAGAAAAAGAACAATAATCAAAAAATATAAAAAAAGAATTAAGAAGAAAAAAAAATAAGCAAATACAAATAATATAAGATAAAATACAAAGAATACAAAGGTGGCCCTCTATCAACGGGAGTCAATTATAACCGTGTACCTGTATTTCCAGGCTTCTTTCGCCTATCCGATTAGAGAAATCCAATTTTTCCCATTCAAATAATTAATCAATTCTGTTCTGTTTAATGTATTCTTTCCAAGCCATTTCCGCCTGTGTTCATTTAATATCGGACATACACCTATAAAATGGAGTATACCTTCCTTTTCTTGTTTGTTGCATAAACAGCAATTTATTTCCGAGTTTGATGAATACCTCCAGTAATTCAGACACAACAATTCACCCCTCAGCTTGATAACCCATTGAATATCATTTCTTTTGAAATTGTTGAAATATTGTACGTTATCAGGTAGTTCGAACATTAGATCTTTATACAGGTACTTCTTGATGAATTTTTAGCAAAGTCTTTATGGTAATTTTTTAAGCTAACCCGTATACTTTTAATTAATCTTTTAAAGATCTCTGGCCAGTCGTTTAAATTATCCAGATTTATCAGCGGGATATTATGTTTCTGCAATAGTGAATATTTGTTTTTAAACCAAGAAAGGTCTTTTTTTATTACCTCGATCGCGGTAGCTTGTGTGAGCCTGTTAGGGGTATTCATAACTTTCAAAATATAATTTAAATGAAGTTTAAGACTATGGATAAATCTATCTAAACTGGTACTACAACTCGTTGCCGAGTCTTGACCTCTTGTAACAACCTCCTCCAATTGTCACGATCTTGCGCACCCTCCATCCAATTATTGACACCTAAAACACTCCGGGCATCAGCAGCGACTCCATCCACCCATCTTGATCTCGGTCTTCCTCTCCGTCTTTTACCATAAATTGGCTCTTTCAGTGTCCTCTTGGGGATTTCACTATCCTCCATTCGGGCCAGATGGCCCGCCCATCTTAGACGATTCAATTAATAAAAAAGAACGATGTCAGGTTCATTGAATACGCTATATAGCTCCTTATTTGTACGTCTTCGCCACTGACCTCCAACCTGCCGTCCTCCCAATATCCGACGCAAGACTTTCCTTTCGAAGAGACCAAGTTCCTGCTCCATCGATTTTGTGGTTGCCCAGGATTCCGATGCGTACAACAAAACTGGCCTGATCAAAATCTTGTAGAGACTCATTTTGGTTTCTCTGGAAAGAGCTCAACTCCTGTAGTGACGCATTAACCGAAAATACGCACAATTAGCTGCCTGAATTCTTTTCTTCACCTCCAGTTGGGTCTCGTTATTGTGTGAGACCAGTGATCCCAGGTAGACAAATTCAGATACCTTCTCAAACTTGTACTCTCCGAAGATAACCATTTCACCTGGAATTGGGGCTTCCTCTGCTACCATGTATTTAGTTTTCGAAGCATTGATCTCAAGTCCAAGTTTCCTGGCAGGGCCAGTCAGGGCTTGAAAAGCTTCTAGTACAGCATTGTGGGAGCGACCAACTATATCGAGGTCATCAGCGTATGCGAGGATCATAGCAGTTCGGTTGAATACTGTTCCTCCAATCTGGATCCCGGCCTCTCTTACAGCCTTCTCAAGCACGAGGTTAAATAGAAGGCACGCCAGTGCATCCCCTTGTCTTAAGCCCTTATTTGAAGTGAAATCCTGTGATACTTCATTTCTTATTTTTACTGCACATCGCACATTTTTCATTGTCATCTTCACCAGTCTCACCAATTTTTCAGGGATTTTTAATTCATAAAGAACCTTATAGAGTTCCTCTCCGTTAACATTATCATAAGCTGCCCTGAAGTCTATAAATAAGTGGTGCGTTTTAATGTTATATTCTCGTCCTCTCTCCAGGATTGTCCTCAAACTAAAGATTTGATCAAGTGTTGATTTGCCTTTTCTGAATCCACGTTGACAGACACCAAGTTGGCTCTCTGCAAATGGTAACAGTCGAGCAAATAAAATATTTGAGAATATTTTGTAAGCGGATGGGAGCAAGGAGATACCTCTATAGTTGGAGCATTTTATTTTATCTCCTTTTTTTATGTATAGGGCAGATATGAGAGAAGTTCCACATTGTTGGTATTACTTCTTCGGCCCAAATGGTGATTATTAGGTTCTGCAGTGTCTTAAAAAGTTCGTTCCCACCACTTTTGATCAGCTCGGCCGGGATACCATCGGGGCCTGTGGCCTTATTGTTTTTCAATTTATTTATAGCATCCATCAGTTCGTCCTCATCTGGTGGTTCTAGGTCAGCTGTTTGGGCTTCGCTTGGTCTCTTGCCAACACTTGATATACTACATTCCTCGGGAGAACTGTGGGTTAAGGAGACGTGAGAAATGGTTCTTCCATTGCTCCAGAACTTCCACCTTGTTACAGAGGAGAACATTGGCATCATTCAGGCAGCAAATGTTCTGTGGTGAGAATGGTTTCCTGCTTCTATTAACCTTCCGGTAAAAGTCCCGGCTTCTTTTATCACCTCTTAGTTCCTCCATCTCCTCAAAGTCTTTCCGTTCGTATTGCCTCTTCTTATTCTGGTGCAAATGTTTCTCTTCTCTTCTCCTTTGTCGATAGACCTCTACTGTTTGCCTTGTGTTTCTTTGTGCCATGGCCCTATACGCTTCATTCTTAGTATTGGTTGCTTTTCGGCATTCATCATCAAACCATGGAGATCTTTCTTCTCTGCATTCCTTACCAAGAATAAGATCAGCTGCCTTCAATATTTCCTTTGAGCAACCATTCCAAAGAGATTCTACGCAATCCTCAGATACATTATTGCATAAATTGTTACTGATAGTCTCTAAGTAACTGTTTTGCACATCAGGGGACTTCAGCTTCCTTAAATTGTACCTTTGGGTTGTTTTTTGCGATGAGGTATTCCTCTTGGAGCTTATTCGCGCGTATACAGTGGCCATTGAGAGAAAATGGTCCGAGTCAACATTTGCACCTCTAAATGTTCGAACGTTTTCTAAACTCGATTTGTGTCTCCTCCCAATTAGGATGTGATCTATTTGATTCACCGTAATCCTATCAGGGGAGGTCCAAGTTCCTTTGTGGATGTCTTTATGTGGGAAGAATGTGCCTCCAATAATGAGATCTCTAGATGCTGCAAAGTTAATGAGCCTCTGTCCATTAGCATTAGTTATTTCGTGAAGGCTGTGTTTTCCAATTGTTGGTTGGTAAATTTCTTCTTTTCCAACCTTCGCGTTAAGATCTCCGGCGATTATCTTCATGTCATACCTGGGACATGAGTCAATGGTTCTTTCTAAGAGCTCATAGAAAGCATCTTTCTCATCATCATCTGCGGCTTCTATCGGGGCATGCACGCTAAGTATACTAAAATTGTAGAACTTTCCGAGTAACCGTATTACGCATATCCGTGGGCTTATAGCATTGAAGCCTATGACTAGGTTTCGAAGCCTACCTCTAACAATGAATCCTGAGCCGAACAGATGTTCTCTGTTATCACAGCTATAGAAGACCTTACAATGTTTCTTCTCGAGTATGCCTTGCCCTGTCCACCGTATTTCCTGTATGGCGGCTATGTCAACTTTGTAGTGGTCTAGTTGCTCTAGTAGCACTTGCAGTGCTCCAGGTCTGTGCAGGGATAAAACATTCCAAAATCCGATGTTAAATTTCCTTTTGGAGTTGCCGGGTCGTTTCCGTTGATGACTTTTACAATCCGAGGCTTTGTTGTTAGGTTTCGTGATATTTATGCTTCGGGTAGTGGGGCTATCAACCCTCTCTACGTACCATTAGTCCAGTGGGGGGGCTGCCTCCTCTGAGCCTCTGGACTTGCTCCCCCATCCGGGGCGGCTACCTAGGGGAGGAGACCCTAGGGTGTGTACTGTTGGTGTCCTTTGTCTGTTGTGTGGTGGTGAATGTAGTGTGCTGTATGAGTGTACTGTGTGAGTGTCAGTGTACTGTACTATGGATAAATATGGGGTCTAAATTGGTTTCAATAAATATTATATAATTAGGTGTATTAAGAGGCAGATTGTATAACTTTTTGATAAAAAATGTTAATAAGCTTTCAACCTTCCTATTATCTTTGTCCTCCCCAAACCTGCGCCCCGTAACACAAAATTGACCTAGGGACTGTATTAAATATATGTAGTTTAGACGAATGCGAAATATCATTATTCATTACATATGTGTGCCAGAGAGAATTTAAGCCTTGTTTTGCAGCTTGTAGTCTTTCACTAAGATGCTTTTCCAAAGAGAGACCAGAAGATAGCGTTACGCCTAAATATTTATAGTTGTTTACTACTTCGATACTGCTATGTCCAAACTGCCATTTTTCATTTTTTGCTGGTTTCCCTCCGTTACGGAAAACAATTATTTTGGATTTATTTAAATTTCTTTTCAGATTCCATTCTAGAAAATAAGATTCAATTTGATTTATCATAAGCTGCATTGTAGCGGGATTTGAAGATAATAAAACTAAGTCATCTGCTTAAGCCAGTAGTATTATTCTAAAGTTATGCACCTGTACGCCCCCATCAAGATATTCATCTATATCATGTAGGAAGAGGGAGAATAACAAAGGCGAAAGAAGAGCACCCTGTTTGACACCCATAGAGATAGGAAAACCTTCAGAAATTCCTGTTTTACCCCAAACAAATCCCTCGGTATTTTCGTGAAGGCCAGGGATTATGTGAAGCATTTTTGTTGACGTACCTAGCCGCATTAATTTATACATTAACGAATACCGATCAATACTGTCAAATGCAGACGATAAATCAACAAAAAATGCATAAATTTTCTGTTTCTTAGTGGCTAGTTTCAGATTTATTGTATTAATTAATACAAATATATTATCTACAGCAGAATAGCCTTTTCTAAACCCTGATTGAAATTTCTTAAGTATATTATTCATTTCTACCCATTGAGTTAGTCGCTGTAAAATTAGACCCGAGAAAATTTTAGCTATAACGTTTTCGAATGCAATAGCTCTGTAATTGGTAACAACTCCTTTATCATATGTAAGGGAAAAATTATAGACTGATTATAACTGCTGGGAACTTTACCAGATGAAAAAATATTATTATAATGAGACAGTAACAGATATATGAATTTGTCCGGAGAATTTTTAAAGAACTCGTATGGAATTCGATCAATTCCAGGAGCCTTGTTATCTTTAGCGATATGGATTACCGTTCTTAATTCCTCTATAGTAAACGGGGCATCGAGAAACTCATCGATTATAAATGGCTCACATATCTGTATCCTTTCTGCTTTTAGTGGGAGGTTATACATATTTTCAATGTAGATTACCCAATCCTCTATTTTTATTCCTACTAGGTTGTTACAAAAGTCCTTGTGCATATCAAGTTTTTTACATTGAGGTCTCTAAGTTAATCCTTATTTAATCTCTGACGAATACAATTCTAATGTCAATGTTTACATTAACTAATCCTCTAATTATCCATGTACGCCAACCGCCCCTGCCTTTCATTCAGTTTATTAAATTTCACTAGAAATGTCGGAAGAAAAATTTGTCATCCGCGGCCTTCTTAGGCATTATTGGAGAAAAGGTTTTAGTGCAAAGGCCTCAGCCGAGGAAATTTGTGCAGTGGAAGGGGAAAGTGTGGTGCATCGAAACACGGCCGCATTTTGGTTCAGGCGGTTTAATTCTGGGAATATAAGCCTTGAAGATGAACCTAGATCAGGTCGTCCTAGATCACTTCGAGCTGGTTCCAGAGGGCAGGGGTATCAACGCTGAGCTATACTGTGAACAGCTCGATAGGGTATATGAAGTTTTAAAAGTGAAATACTCCGCTTTGATTAATAGGAAGCAAGACAACGCCCCTGCTCATCGCTCACGATTAGTTAAAGAAACATTTTCAGAAATGAACGGGATTATCGTCTTGCCCCACCCTCCTTACAGCCCAGACGTCGCACCGTCTGACAATGGACTTTTCAGGTCAATGGCGCATTTTTTGAAAGGTCGGCGCTTCGAAAACTTCGATGATGTCAAATCTGGATGCGAGGAGTTCTTTGCCTCGAAAACTGCAGAGTGGTATCAACATCAAATACAACTTTTTGCTGAAAGATGGGTTAAAGTAGTTGAAAATGATGGCCTGTATTTTGAAGAATAAATTTGATTTGTAAATGTTGTACTCACATTTGAATAAAATTAATTTTGTGAACAAGGACTTTTGTAACAACCTAGTACATCTATTGACCAGAACTGTACACCTCTCAAATACCTTACCGTTGTCCAAAACTCTTTCGAATCCTTACAGTTCTTTATTCTATCTATTTGTTCTAGGTAATATTTCCTCTTAGCTTCCTTACAGATTAATTTATACTCCTTGCCTAGGTTTAAATAAATTATCTTATCATCTACTATGTTCGTTTTTTTAAAGATTCTAAGACTTTTATAAGATTGTAATCTAGCCCTAGCGCATTCTTTAGTAAACCATTTATTATTTCTAAACTGTTTTTTTTTTTTTTGTGAGGAATTCGAAACTAATATTGTGGCACTCCTTTTAATAATGTCAAGAATAGATTTTACATTTTTAAGGTCGATAGAGTTTTTACAGTTATCCACCTTTTCTTCAATTGACATCCTATATTTTTTTACATTCCCTCCTTCCAATTCAATTTCGGCAACAAAAATAACATATTAATGAGATCATAATACTCTCTACACTCAGGCTTATGGAGTGAAAATAGCTGGGACTCTACCTTAAATGAGACAACTTGGTTAATGCATTCCCTTGACACACAACATAGGTCAATAACGGAGGAACCCCCCTGGTTATATAAGTTAATTCACCGTTAAGGTCCCCAGTTGTTCTTCCATTGAGTATAATCATATCTACCGTGTCAAACAATTCTAATAATTTTCTACCTCGTTCATTTTCAATAAGGTCTTTTGATTGTCTATAATCCCTTATGCCAGAATTTGTTATTCCTAATTGGTTATTAATTACCTGAGAATTTGGATTTCTACCCCCCAATCAAAGTGAATAGATAGCCTGAATATTCATTAAAAATTTAGAAAAATCATATTCCCAGTTGTTGTAATTAATATAAGCCGGAACTAAGTAGTTTACCTTAGTTTACTAAGGAAATGTTTACCTCCACAATTTAACCTGAGGACTCAATAATCAGATAGTTCACAGAATGAAATTACTCTATTTACGTTCCTTTTAATACCATAAAGTGAACCTACTGTAGCTCGCTCTAGCCTATCGTTTCTTATAGCTGGAATCCATTTTATTAGATATTCGGAAAAATTATTTTCATACAACTTAATGTCTCCTATTTCAATGAATGTTTCATATAAAAGAAACATTTCATATTGCTTCACGAAACTTAAAAAGTTATTGTCCTTTATCTTAGTGCTTAGGCCACCTATATTATAACTTAAAATTCTAACATTATTATTAGAGTCCATTGTATTGTTTACATTACTTAAATTATTATAATTCGATATTTTACAAAGTTCTGAGTTTTTTTCAAACCTACATTTATTTTTATTAAGTATTGGTTCTCGAACGAAAGGCCTCTATTTTCAGGGTCTGTTGTTTTAGCTTTTTTTTGTTGCTAGAATCTTGTTGTCCAGGGTCCTGTGAATATACTACTACATTATATATCTACATTAAATATACTACTGCTTGTACTAGTTCTTCTACTTCTTCCATGTTATAAAAAATGCCTCGAAATTTAAATCTATTACTGCGATATGTAGCATTTTTGTCCATTTTTTTTTAGGTGGTTCATAAGATTGAATATTTTCCTGCCATGCTCCCTATCTTCTGGTTACCTATCGTGGCTGATTGGAGTGTTGAGTTTGGAAAAATTTTCTTTTCTGACCATTATTAAATTTTTAAGTAGTTTACAAGTCAAGGAGACGAGAATTGGCCGGTCTTTAGTACCTGTGCCCAGTCTAAAACAATTATTAATTGAAGTTTCTTTTAAATCTATGCCCGCAGCTTCACAGCTCTTTTGAACGGTTTTAAGACATTTTCTTGTGCTCTGTCCTCTTGTTCAGGAACATTATATATAACAAAATTATTATTGCGAGAATGACGTTTTAGCAATCTGATTTCGCTTTTCAGTCGACTGTTCTCCTTTTCCAAAGAAGTACACTTCGTTTTAAGGTTGGATATTTCAACAAGAGCTTCTCGTAGAGCTGCAGCTACATTCCCAACCGTAGCTTTAACTTCTCTAGTCTCTTGGGTACCCTTCTTTATTTCCGCCATTATGTCATCAATTGTATACACCATTTTATTAATTTGCGTTTAGTAAGGTGAGAAGAATAAATGAATATTAAAAATCCTTTGATAATTTACGTGAGATATTACGTAAACGGTTGTTACTAACCAAAAGTGGCGTTATCCTAGTTCTATTAGACAGCAGAATGGATTAGTAAAGCAAAGTTACTGGCCCCCGCCACTTGAACTAATACTGATAAGCGAACGTACCTGCACAGACTGGTTCCTGTTAAATATTTTACTTCTTCAAAATTACAGGATAACCACTGAAGATATTCACTTCAAACTTCACAGCACGGTTATTGGTATTGTAACTAACAACTATGAGAAATTTCAATACAATTGGATGAAAAAAACCCACTATTTTCACAATGTACAGTGAGAGCGATCTTTACACTTCAGGCAGCAGAGCCAGACTCTCTATTTCTACTTATTACTCTAATTATAATTATTGAAAGTTAAATATTTTCCTCAATTAAAAAATAAATCACTGTTATTTTTAATTGGTTTTCACTAATATTTTGTTTTGTTTTTTGTTAAGTCACTCTGCTGAAGAAAATTTCCAAGAACTTTTGAATTTGTTGTATTCTCATTTGTTTTAATAAATTTACTTACTACTACTGCTATAAATGAACCTGTCCTCCAAATTTGTACCTTTTATAAAGAACCTAGAAAGCAGAACCATATTGGATTAATGAGAATTAATGTTGGTTTTCAATATTCATTGAACATACGTCATATTTTCACTTTATCTATATATATTTAGTCTAAGTAATTTCCGTCAGAATCAATGCACTTTTGCCAACTTCAACAAACTTACTTATTCCAGCAGGAAAAATGTCTGGATCCATGGATGTGTTGTCGTCTTGAGTTACCAGCGGGACTTCCGATCAGAAAGCGACGATAACTTGCATGACAGGATTTAAGGAAGAGGGATGGCGTCTCGAGGGTAGGTAGCTATGACGTCACGGGCGCAAGCCTAGGCCAGAGCCTAGACCTGTGACGGACAAGATAGGAATTTTATCTCGGAGGTACCTGTGGTGTCACGGGCACTGGCCTCGACCGCAGCTAGACTCGTCACGGGTGGTAGAGGAGTGTTCTGCTAAACTTCTGGAACCAACGCTGCACCGTGCATTAGTTAATAGTCCCCTGACTCCGAACTTTATAAAAATATTTCGCGCTGTTGGCTGCGCCCTTATTTAAATTCGTAAATGTTAATTTGACGAAAATTTCACATCGACGTATTCAATTTAGAACATTTAAACAGTCTGAATATGGTATAATGATTGTAATGATTAAATTCACTCTCAAAGAAAGGTTGTTAGATAAGGTTTATTATTTATGGATAAGGAATTAATGTAAGGATTAGCTTTGTTTTCAAAATTGGTATTAAGATAATGCAATTGAGGAAACTGCATTAATATCGCATCAATCTATCATTTATTGATACACATATCAATCGAGTAAATCATTCTGAGAAAATAATATACAAATATTGCGTGAAATGGTTTCCAACAGTGAAACTTATTTCACACAAACAAATACATTTATTTTTATTTATTTATTAAACACGCTTCTCTGCCTTTCGGCAACATTAACATATAACGCTCATGCGTACGTTAATGTTGCGCAATTCTTCTTCTGGTGGCCTCGCAAGGAGTAGTTCTCCTTCTACCTAGATTAAAGATTTCTGGACCTATTGCTGTTTTCCACCCGTACACAAAATCCTTATTGGGTAGTTATTTTCAGTGACTAGCTGAGGAAAATCAGTCTCCGACAGGACAAAAAGGTTCAGTTTTCCTCAACAACCTATAACGATATGCTCAGCAGTTTCCAAGACACCGCAGCTAGGGCATAGTGGATCGATATCCTTCCCGAAGCCAATTAATACATCATTATTATCAAATTAAAACATTTATTAAGATTACATTATTAAGCCACAGAGATACCCCCATCCAACATCATTGCACTTTATCATCTGCTATTCTTTCACAATCAAACAAGAACCCTCCCCCCTGCTGTAGATATAAGCCATTCTGATTGAAATATAAATTTATTTTGGGGGGATCTGTTTAGCCCGGGAAAGGTACTGCTAATCGATAGGTTTATTTTGGTAGCGCTTCGTCGATGAGACAAAGTGACCATGTTATCGTTTCAGGGATGCCTAATCATCATGTAAATGCAGGATTTATAATAATTTAAAACATACATTATTTACATTTACACTTTTTATGCCTTTTGTCAATAAGAAACTAAGAATGGTGTAATTTCCTTACTAAAAGTTAAGGTTCAATATACGTAAAACACTCATTTTTAATGTATGATTTATTGGAAAGAATAATTATTTCATAAAAAAAAAAACCACAAAGAAAATGTCACAAAAGCAAAATATCCAAAGAAATAATGAACAGTAAGTAGAATAAATAAACTACGCAAGCATATCAATAGGAATACGCTACACAACAAACTAAATAGGAACAATGAGTTACAAATAATAGGAAAATTTACATTGGACTTATGTTCAATAAATTTTCTCATTAATTATTGATAGTATATAAGTCACAGCCTGGTTTTACAATCCGGACAAACTTGACTGTTTGCGCTCCACAAATGCACTGTCAACAAATACAGTAAGATTGAATGACATTCTTCTCTTCTGCCAAGGACAACATTGACACATTTCTCAAGGTCCAAATAATCCATAAATATTCCAACTACAGATAGAATTAGCTTTCAAGACGAACATTAGGTACCACTTCGTTTCCAAGACTCATACAAAGATACATACTACACACAAAGAGGCATGGCTTTATCTTGCAGACGGCGTTACTTTAGACAAATAAATTAAATGATTGACTTACCTAAATCGACCGACCTTCTACCTACAGAATCTGTTCTAGTACTAAGTGGAGATAGAATTACCGGAAGGAAGGCCAGCTAGGATTGGGGCTTCATCTGTAAATAACAGAAATGTGCGGTCTCTTCGTCGCTAAGGCGAACGCTACCTTTCCCGGGGTAGTGATTCGCGATCATTTGATTTTATTCTAATTCAAGTTTTCGAAGTTACCAGATAGAAGGATTGTTTGAAGGACTAATTGATAAGAAAGCTGTTTAGAAGAGAGATGACTTATTTTTTTATTTTATTTGGGCTAATCTTATGTTAAAAATGCTAGATGGTAAAATCGATATGCGACTAAACAGTTCTGGCCATTCTACTTGCTTAAAACCTCCTTCCTTTACCGTAGTTTTCCTTAACCTGAATCAGATTCTCAGGTTGAAAAATGTATGTTCGTGCTGTCTTTGTGATACGTTTTCCTGGAAGAGGAAGAATTCTTATATACTTATTTTCTTATAGATTATAGTCATCTCATTTCGAGAAGGGATTTTTTTTTCCGGTAGCGGAGAGGATTCTGGAATCCTCCTAAAGACGTGCTTCATATCGGGAGCTGACAATTCAATTAGCGAATCGCTGAGGCGGCAGAGGTGACATCGGCGGTGTGGGGGGGAGGCGGGGGGGCATTCGTCCCACGTACTGCTCCGAGCTGTAGCCTATATCCAATCGATTACACTTCTTTTACTCTCTGCGGCTTTTTCGTCCAGCCAAACCTGTAGTACCTCCTGTCTTAGGGCTTGGAATGCTGAGTAAAAATCGGATAAATTACAGTTATATAATGAAAATAAAGAAAAAAAAATAATATAACTGAAAATGACAAAAAAAGAGGCACCTAACATTTATTATAAAACTGTTGAAATATAGCAAATCCATAATATCCAACATTGCTATTTCTCACATACTCGTATATGCGATTTAGGCTCTTGTTTTATTTTTTCTCCATCTGATGTTTCCTAAATCAGTGAAACGTTCTATTCGGTACTTTGAGAAATTAGACATTTAGTTTGAGAAAATTGCAATAGTATTTTATAAAATATTAATAAATATGATTGATTTAGATAAAACATGATTCTTAATAAAACTCCTTCCGGCCATTATATTGGGTCTGAAATAAAGCTATAGTAATAAGCAAAAATTAAAAAAAAAAAAAAATTCTAAAACACTCAACACAATAAAAATTGATGCGGAACATTTAATTTATATATTTTGTTTCTTAATATTTGTGTTTATCAATTTATTCTGTTCAATTAGCATCCTCCTCAAACAGGTAAAGAACAATAAACTGTAATATAAATTAAATTTTGATAAATATAAAATAAATTATGTTAACATCGATTTAACAATATTACAGTTTCATTCATTTAATTAACCTTTCATGTAAAAAAGGCATTGTTCTAATGAAGGTAAAATAAACAAAAACATGTTCAAATCGTTTGCAGTAAATTTTTGTAAAATTTTGGTTGGAGAGCTGTCTATTTTTAAGGAGTGCTTTTGTCCAACAAGAAAGGAATTCACAGACATTAAGCTAGAAATCAAATCATAAATTATTTAAGGTTCAAATTAGTAAAAAGAACATATCCTTTTTCAGGGAAGTATTAATGTCACTAACTACAAAAAAACATTTTTTGTAATAAATTTCAAAGGAAATAACTAGGAAAAAGGATTCAATATTTATATGAAAGACGCAATGTCTAAACGACAGTAAATAAAAAAAAAAACACTACAATAATATCTCACTAAAATCAGGTATTAAATAAATCTTAAATAATTTTTCTTAATTAATTACTTTATTTATGTTTAAGATTAAATACCTGATTGTAGTGTTTTTTTTTTATTTACTGTCGTTTGGACCTTGTGTCCTTCATATGAATATTGAAACCTTTTTGCTAGTTATTTCCTTTGAAATTTATTACAAAAAATGCGTTTTTGTAGTTAGTGATATTATTACTTCCCTGTTCTTTTCACTAATTTGAACCTTAAATGATTCATGATTTGATTTCTAGCTTAATGTCATCGCATGACTAATCATGAATAAGTGTTGTCAATAAACGCTATGACTAATTGAGACAGGAATAGCCGAGCTGATTACGACGACAAGCGGAGATGCTAAGTGGATCTGCATGGCTAACGGATAGCTGGAGGGGGGAGGGGTGTGAGTCCTTTATCATAATGCGATTGATCCTCAGAACGCGGTCTCTGATAATTTGCAATAGTTGAAACCAGAATCGATACTGACTTTGCATAGCAGTCGTGGAATTCCACTCAACCCCGCTCAATGGGAGAACATCCAATATGAAGCCGATACTGTACGCAAAAGATCATTGCCAGCAGTTTATATGGGGCAGGGCCAAGATGGTGAAATCAGCTATGAGAAGTCTGCCAAAATTCAAAACACGGAAATTTTATAGGAAATGTATGTCGTGATCATTATTGCTATCTATCAACTCTGTGGCAGAATTCCTTGACCTCTCCACCGTTAAATATATAAAATCCTAATTGTTTTCTCAAAGAAAGATAATGTGATTTGAAGTATTTTTTTTAAGAAAAAAAAACAAAGAAGCAAAATAAAAAAATTCCATTCTATGGCATTCTTTTTCCAAATGAGCGGTATATTTTTCTCAATCAGGAGCCCCAAAGCTCGATTCCTCATTAATATTGAAGGTATTACGAGAAGAATTAATTAATTATAATGGATAGAGTCAAATTAAGTAAAGATGAAGATTTGTACACAATAACTAGATAGAATAAGAATGATGAGATAGTAAAACCAAAATTGTTAAAAATAGATAAGTAAGATAGGCAGAGAGAAGATAGATTAGATGTTTTTAAGAAATCCTTCTTTGGAAAGGAAAGCCAAGACCATCTTCAGAAACTTTTCCTCCTTCCCCAAAGTCAAAAGTTTTTTCTAATACCTCTACTATTTTTTTACTACCTTTTTTCGTCATTAGCATAATCTGAATTTTAGTAACTAGTGAATTTTCTGTCATACGCGCTCCGAATAATGTAGGATCTTTTGCGATAATAAATAGAAAATAGAACTTTATCCTGGGACTTAAGGACCCCCAAGAATAATAGAATGAACAGCAAATGAATGTCGCATTTATTTGGCTATATTAAAGAGACTTGATTAAATATTAAACTAAATGAGAAAAATGTGATAAAATTAGTATAAAGAATAAAATAAAATATAAATATTATACGAAACAAGAAAATAGAATAAATGCATCAATAGGTGCACAAACATAAATATATTGTGACACTTGAATTAATAAGGAAGAATGACAATGCAGAAGGTAAATTCAAATTTGCGTATATAAAGTCATCTAATACACTATGTATTTTAACCCACATTGGTGTTAATATGTTTTCAGCTAAACCTAACAGAAAAGACAAAATTAAAATAAAATCATATGGTTTTTTGATAAGATTTTAATAAAAACGTTTCATTCTTCGTGAATTGATTTGAATACCCCTTACATTAAAGGGGTTGACGTAAGTTCGCGCATTGCGGCCATGTTTAATCAGCCTGAGTTCTACGGTTGTTTAGTCCTTTTTTGGTCTAAAGATTCCACCATTATTTTTTTTTAATTTTAAGACGTTAATCATTCCTTAAAATAAGTTATGTTAGAAGTATTATAGATTTTTAAAATCCAGTTTTTAAGATTAACGACAAATCTCGTGAATCAAGAAATTTTGTTATCTGATGATGAACAAGACTTTTACCTCTTTAAAAGCTTCCTCTTCATTTCAATTTTTTTCAGTTGATAGTAGAACCTAAATATTTAAATCTTTGTACGTTTTCGAACTTTTTCCCATTTACATAAATATTATCGAAATCGCAGCAAGTTTCTTCAACTAACCATTGAGTCATATATAAGTACTTTATTATTTCTCTTTGTAAAGTTCTTAAATTTTTATTTGGTATGTATATTCTACTAATCGTTTATGTTTTTATATTTCTGTCATCCTTTTACAGAATTCAAAGAAACGAATTTTCCAAAGATAATATGATTAAAAGTGCTTTCATGAAAAATTTTGACATTGGAGTAAGTCATTCTGACAACTGAAAGTCTCATTTAACAGAAATGGTAATTTTTTTCCTTTTTGTAAATACTATTTTCTAGTGATATATGTTTCTAAATGATTTTATTAGAGAGAAAAGATTGGCCAAAGGTCTTTGTATTTTTACGAATTCTGATCTATTTCCTAAAATCCGAAATTAAATATAACTACTACAAAGTTATATTCGAGGTTTATATGTGGGTTTTTTTATTTACTAAAAAAACAACTATATTACTAGTCATCAAAGAATAAGATTTTCTTAGCACGCATACACGTAACATATAGAGAAGTTCATGTGATCGCGAATAGTTTATAGAAGAAGGATAGCAACGTGTTCATTGCTTTTCTCAAGAATTTTCCGGTGGGTTTTCTAAAGGCCCGTGGCTTAGTTACCGCTGAGGTAAGTAAAGGTTTTCTTTTTAGGTTTACTTTCCATTAATTCTGTCTCTCTAAAACTTCTTCCTACAAAGCATCTGCTTATATCTGCTAAATATTGATGAGCACTTCTAAACTGCTGTTAAAAAGATTATTTGACTCAACTTTTAGGCATAATCAAAATAAATACTTTAGAAACTTCATTGGAAAAAAACCTAATCCATTTTTTTTTTTTTTATTCAGTTTAATAATTCTTTGTTTATTGCCTTTCATTAACTTACTACACGCCTCAAAGTTCTTCGAGTTTATGCAGGTCTTTGAAAAAAATCCTTTAAATATGAAATTATCCAGGAAATGCTGTTAAGATATAAAAAATAAAAAAAATGGAAACCACGGTTTTGGCAGGATTCGTTAGGTTTCATGAAAAATAGACTTAAATTATCGATTAGTTTATACAAAAATTATCTTTATTTAACAAAATAATTTAATGAAATGATTAACCAAACAGCATTTTGCTGTTCCAAATGTAGGTATAATACGAAACTCCAAATATTTTGACTTTAAAATGTTGTGAAATTAGTTTTATTATGCTCATAGGCTCAAAAAACATTTAATTAAACTTTGTTCATTGCATAAGCGCAGTTACAAAGTTCGAAATAATTTCTTTTTTTTGCTTTAAATGTCGAAATGAATATTTACATTTGGGCTATTATAATTTTTGACCAACGATATATCAACAATATTCTACTTACGCAATTATACTAATATGCTAATTATGTCTTTTTTAATGCTACAGACCAAAAATCCTTGTTAAGGATTTTGTTATCAGAGAGGACAAAACACACTGCGCGATAAAGGCATAAATGGAGGTAATGAAAAACAACCATAGATTAACCAAACTCGCTGTTTTAGAATATATATAAATAAATTTATTTACATAAACGAGGAGTAAAGAATCAATTACAACTTTTATATTGAAACGTTGAGCATCTAAGAGACTGGCAAACAGACAAGATGATAGTAATACAAATGTTCGCGATTTCATTAAGCTTGACTAAAATAGATTTCCATATTTTATTAACGTTTATTATCAGTTATAACATGAAAAAAAATATACATATATATTTTACCTACCTACTACTAAAGATTCAATTTCATTTGTTTTTCAAAGAAATAAACTGCTGGTTTCTTAAAGAAAGGATTTCGTATCACCATATTTCATCCATATTTATAAATTAATGATATAATTTTAGTCAATAAAATTTGCTGGTGTACTCTTGTAACTTTCTCTTTAAGATTATAATGTTTTCCTGAATTTGTGAAATAGAAGTATTTGATTACAATTTAATTTTCATCTCCTTGTAATGAAAATCCTTGTAAGTGCCTTCCATGGAGCGGCTTTTTTTCTTTTCTAAGATATTATTATTTTAACTATCCCTTTAAATATTTAAAAATGACAAAATCAGACTAAACCGCTTATTATTTTTAAATGATGTATCTAATATATAATTTTTTTTTTAAACAAGCCTAAGAAGTTCTTATAAGTTGTACAACCAAAGTTTAACAAAATCATATTAAACGTTTGTGAGCCGACGAGCAAGCGCTTTCCATTTTAAATTTTATGATAGAAGAAAATTTAAAAATGTGCTTTTTTTTTAAAAAGAACATACCCTATTTTTTTAGTCCGTCTTTCCCTGAAACAAATTCGGAGACATCTACTTTTTTTTTTTTTTTTATTGTTAAAGAAGTAATACAATCTGTCACTCTTAAGGGCATTTAATATTAGTGCTCAAAGGATACATTCACAAAAGATAAATAATAATAATTAGAAAGGAAATATATAAACTAAAATATATACAACTAAAATATATACAACCTAAATATAAAATAAATATATACAACCTAAATTGAAACTAAAATATATACAGCCATCCATTGAAATAAAAATAGAAAAACAATATTTTCACCCAGGAGACATCTTTTTTTTTTCTATCTACTAATGTTTTCAAATTAAATCGGATAAAGAAGTTATGGTTCCATTTAAAACCGGTTTTTCCTTATTCAAAAAGGTTTATCAGCATATATTGCACTTTATTGGGATTTTTATTTTTTTTATTAATAAATAGTAAAATAAGTCACACTTTCGAGTAGTAGTTAAAACAACTTCAAGTGACTCTATCTATATGCTTAGCTATTAGCTTTCTTCTACTAGTTTATCTATCTATTATCTAGCAAGATTTTGTATTGCAAAAATTTAGAGAGGCCGACTGTACACTGTAGTGAGGGCATGCAGGTGAAAGGTTTCCCTTATTCATAAGCTCTGCCGCTGGGTCGTCATAAAGGGACCGCAACGGATATTATTTACAGCCCCACTCTTTTCAGCTTATGAGCATATAAAAATGTGACTTACGGCGTTCTAAAAAGAAGGATTTTATATATCGTATAGGACGCCAAAGGTAATTGAAAGATTTAACTAGGTATTTGTGATTGACTAATTGATAATATTATATCAGGGCAGAAAACAAATAAAAAACGAACTATTTCATTATCAACGCGTTAACCCCATAGAACTAGATCTCTTATTAAAATATTGTTAAGGCCAATCGACAAGGGAACATCACAGATAAAAGGAGCTTTCAAGTCGAATTGTCACAAAAAGGTATCTGCGATGGGGAGATCGAAAGCTGATTTTAATGATTTTTTGGACCTTTAAACATCCAATTGAACCGGCATGCTTCGTCATACAGACGGCCAGCAAGTATTTACATTACATATTAGAATTAATAAATTGTAGTTTTAAAGAACTTTTATTCATTTGTTTTAGTGACCCATTGCCCTCAAGAATAAATTTTGAAAAAAATTTCTTGAACAAAATAAAATTCGTAAAATAAGCAGATGTGAAAAGGGTTTGAACTATGGAATTTTTACAGTCGAAGCTATACCCACTATCTTCTAAATTTTAATAAAACTATCTTTATGTAAAACTATAGTCCGGGCGGTGGATGTTGTGACATGGAATAAATCCCACCCTCGGCAGAGAGTAGGCGGAGCCTTCCCCTTCCCTGCCACCCATACCACTGTCAATTCAACCCAATCGAATCGATTTGGGACCAAGTAAAAGGTAAAGTAGCTAAAGAGAACTCATCATTTAACTTAAATGAAATCGAACAACAGACGAAAGTAGCTTGTGAGTCAATTACACCTGAGAACTGGAGAGAAGCAGTGAAACATACAAAAGAAATTATTGAATCGGCTTGGGTGAAAGAAGGAATCCGTGAAGAAGAAATTGAGCAAATGGTTAACGAGGTTACAGACAGTTCTTTGTCATCGTATGTAGATTCGGATACATCAGGTTCTGAGTGGGGACTTGAAGAAAATAAGAACAGTGAAGATTTGGGCTGCTCTCTTTTATAATAAGATCAATAAAAATAATTTTTTTAATTTTGTAAATAGATCACCTTTCATTTTAGTTCCTTTTGTTCATTTTTTTAAAAATAAAAACAGAAAAAAATAATTTAACAAGATTAATAAGAATATTGTTATGTTTTATAAAACAAATTATGTTTTAACTGTTTTAAATTGTATTTTGTAAATCAATTATCTTTCGTTTTAGTTGTTTTTGTTTTTATCGCTTTTAAAACACGATCAATAACAATTTTTTTTTTTAATTTCGTGAATAAATTAACTTTCTTTTTAGTTGTGTTTGTTCATTGTTTATCAATTAAAAATGTTTAAAATTAAAAATATTCAGCGTTTTTCGACGTTACAATAAGAAAAAAGTAGTGCCGGGCGGATTTGCGATTAAAGTGTTGGAGTGAAGTCGACTAATCACCTACCCCTCCTGGAGGGGGTAGCCCGTGGAGGGGTGACCCCCAACACCCGAGTCGCAACATCCACCGGCCGGACTATAGCTGTGGTGCACGGCTTCGCCCGGGGAGTTGTGGGATAAGTGGAATGAAAGAATAACTTTAAAATATAATAGTACAGAAAACTAGACCAAAATTGATCATGATCACAACAAAATTTGTACCATCCTGAAACTCCAGTTTCAGTATCAGTGGTAAGTTTCGAAACCTCAGAGCCCGTATATAGTTTGGGTAGAAGAGACTCTCTTAATGCGTTTTCTTCCATTTTCTCGATTAAGAGAAATTATTTTGGCAGCAAATATGTCCTGGTATGTACCGTTTTTTTCTTTCTATTTTCTGATTCCATTGAGACCATTCTCATGACTATGCCGTTAACAGATAAAAAGTTATATTAGATTATAGTTGAAAAAAGTTTTTTGCGGCTGTACGATGTTACATTTAAAAAAAAATATTACCTTCTTCGGTTCAACGACGTAAAAACTGCTTATCAACTGGTTTTTTACCTCACATTATCTACAATTTTTAGGTTAAAATTTTATATTTTGGGGGCCATAATTACTTTGCAAACCACGAGACAAATAATGCAAGTTATTATTTTCAAATTCATTATTTTTCCTATAATCTTATATATTTATTGAAAAAATAATAGATTTTTTCTATTAAATAAAAGTTTTTGATGAAGTGTAGGCACGCCTCTTTATTAACTTAATTTTCTTTCTCATTGTTTTGTGATTATTTTATACACGGGCGTCACCGCAGGGGGGGACAGGAGGGACGCGTCCCCCCCAATATTTTAACAGGAGGGGACTGTCCCCCCCAATATTTTGGCAGGAGAGAACCCAATGTAAAAAATTTAATAAAAATGCGATTTTACGAATTTATCTGAGTTTAACCTATAAAATATAAATATAAAATATTAGCACAATCTATTGTTAAAAGCTAGTTAGGCATATTGTATATTTGATTAATTATATAATTTTTATTTCAGCTCGAACTGTTTTTTTATTACTCTACATTTCTTTTTTAAACCAAGCAGCTTGGTCCCACTTTCCATCAATTGATGAAGCTTATAGAAGTTAATGAAACGCAATGAAATTATTGGGATCAGAATCAGAAGAAAAACTTTGATAAAATTCAATCAAGAAATTTTGAAGAAACATCCTTCAACATTAAGCCTTAACAATTTCCTATTTTAATGTATAACTGAGGCATAAATTGAAGTTTTAAGAGACTATAAGTACCTCTAAAATACAGCGTTGGTGGATAAGTTTAAATGCCTCAATAGTTGTTTTTAGGGGTAATTATTTCAACTTTTAGCACCTCGAATTTCTACCTACCCTATCTAGGAAAATATTGGGCCGTTCCCCCCAATAACTTGGTGCTGGTGACGCCCATGATTTTATAAAATATTACTCACATTTAGACAGATTCTCTAAATAATAGACATGAAAATCTGAACTCCATTTATTTTTTATTATAATACGACTATAATCAAAAAGCTCCGGGATGGGCAATCGTTGGAGCAATGGGAGTCTTTTTGGAGTCCTCTTAGAGTTCATAAAACAACATATTTTCTGTTGTGTAATATATATTCTATTAAAATAATGATTGAGCAAACATAAATAGAACAAACAAATATTATTCAATGAACATATCATAGATATATTTCTAAATTAATAGTATTTTTTTTTTCATACCTTGAAACTATATATCTCTCCTGAATTCGTTAAGCCGATTATGAATCATTCGAGACTCAATTTTCTATTGATTATTCCTTGTAAACTAATTTAATATTGATTGCAAATAATAAAAATTGTAGGGCTTATTAATGACATAAATTGAAGCGGTGATCGATGCTAAGGATTTTTCGTTAAATCTTTCTTAGGTAAAATATTTCAGGGCTACCATTAGTAAACCCAGGGATTTTGGATATTTTTTCCGCAGGTGCCAAAAGCCGAGATGGGCAAAGAAGCACGGCTTTAAGACTCCACAGAGCGGCTAATATATATGCAAATATTATACAGATTGGCTATTTGTATGCCCAGGGCAAACGAATAAATTAATGTCCTTATTACTCGGCGGGTGTTGCAGCGCCATGGCCTGTACTCGATGAAAAACTCCTAACGTAAAAATGAGTCGGGACGGGGAAATTGCGATATAATTCCCGGCAACTGGTGCTGCATTCTCTCCGAAAGCCCCTGACATGAATTTTCACCCGGAAAACGGCCCCTTAACTTCTTGTGTGGCATATTTAACAATCCCAATTAATTACTGTTCTGAAAACGCCATTAATAACCGCTAGCACTGACCCAATTCGGAAAGAGTTATGTTTTCTTGGATAAGTTACTTCAGAACTACTCTAGAGTTAGCAATGGAGTCTGATTTCTCCACAGAAAGAATCAAATTCGTTGAATATGGTAAACGATGGTTTACATCAAATGAAAATGTTCACTTAGCAAATTTACTTTACATTGTATGCTTTACATGTTTTCTCCCTGGTTTGCAAATATGTGCGGAAAGCGACATTATGAACTGGATATGAGACAGGAATTCGTCTGATCAGCAGTCGAACATTTAATTACATTGTAGAAATTCAAAATATTAAAATTGTGTGTGTGTGTATTGTGCTAGAGATTGTTTTAGTTAGAACCTTTACAACTAGGATAAATTGTTTGTAGGGTTCATTTCATTGTAAGAAAGTATTATTTATGGGGAAAAGGTTGAATATGACCTTACCCAAAGGCTGCCAACGGCTGAATATGCCCCGCGGCCTAGATAAGCACCAAGAGGGTTCCCGAACCTCAGGTTCGAATCCGGAACCTTAAGAATAATAAAAATACCGTTGAACTTCATTTAAAGTGAAACTTATCACTAGATAGAGGTTTAATAATAAAATTATCTTAATATCTTCCAGGAATTTATTTTTATTTAAGGTTGAGATTAAACGAAAAGAAAGTTAAAAATCTGGTGCGTGCGCGCAACACACAACTTTCACTTACCAACTTAGATTAGAAATTAATGCGTTGTGTTAATGCCACTTCTCACTCAGTTACACATTTTTCCACATTCATTTCTTATTTTTGTTTTCATTTGCTCTATAACAAACACTAATTTCTTTTATTATTAAATAAAAGTTTTTACTTGCGAAAATTCGGCAATGCAAGCATAATACTCTAAGTCGATTGATTTTATAATTCTCTATGTACTTGTTGAATATTTCATTTATTTCCCATGAAACAAACCATTTCCATTACATGAACAGAAGGGCATTAATTATGAACAATGGTATGTCATTAAAAGCGGCATGCATGCGCTCAACGTGTTTTATGAGTTGACTGAATATTTTTCTTTTTTTCTCCTCTATATGTTTACTTGGTTTTTATCATATCTCATATTTAGCCATTTTTTATTTTTAGGCGTAATGAGAGACAGTTTATTTCTCCATATAAACAAAAACAAAGATACTTCATAGGAAACAAAAACAAACCAACATAAAAAGACTCCTACCCCATTTAAGCCCCCCCCCAGAACATTTTAATAATGATAAAGCTTACCTGATATTAAAGGACACCTAATTTTCATTAAACATGACGACTTTGATGAAAATCGTTAAAGCCGTTTCTGAGAAAATCGAAAAAAAGGTAACAATTGCAAAAATAGTTAAGAAATAAAGTGCCCCCTCCGTTTGAGCAATTTTGATGAAATGCGGGCTATCACATCTTTAACATATACATACGTCAAATACCCAGTTTGATCAAAATCGTTAAAGCCGTTTTTGAGTAATTAAAAAAACACGTGCAAATGATACAAAATTTATTAAGTAAAGTCCCCCCTCCGGTTAATCAATTTTGATGAAATTTTTACAGTCATATCTCGGGCATATAAATACATCAAATACCCAGTTTGATCAAAATCGTTAAAGCCGTTTTCAAGTAAATAAAAAAAACACGTGAAAATAATACGAAATTTTATAAGTAAAGTGCCCCCTCCGGTTAATCAATTTTGATGAAATTTTTACAGTCATATCTAGGGCATATAAATACATCAAATACCCAGTTTGATCAAAATCGTTAAAGCAGTTTTTGAGTAAATAAAAAAAACACGTGAAAATGATATGAAATTTATTAAGTAAAGTCCCCCCTCCGGTTAATCAATTTTGATGAAATTTTTACAGTCAAATCTCAGGCATATCAATACATTAAATACTCAGTTTAATCAAAATCGTTAGATCCGTTTTTGAGAAAATCGAAAAAAACGTAAAAAGTTATTAAATAAAGTACCCCCTCCCTTTGAGCAATTTTGATGAAATTTATGCTGTCCCATTGCGGGCATATACCTCAACCAAATACCAAATTTCAGGTTCGCACGGTTTATAGTTGTTGAGCTAGTCTGTTCACACACACACACACACACACACACACACACACACACACACACACACACACACACACACACACACACACACACACACACACACAGAAAATTTCGCGGGACTTGGTCATTTGGACTCAGGGGACCCCAAAACGTGTATTTCCGTTGAAAACCGGAAGTCGAAATTTTTCACGATCGCAATACTTCCACTTACTATATATTTCATATATAGGTAAGTGAAAGTAAAAAGATGTGACGACTGACCGTACTATCATTACTAGCATTACCGCTTTAGCACTCGGAAATCTATTCAATTTCGATTTAAACACTTCGAGCACAAGCTGGACATCCAAGGGTCAGGCCGAGACGAAGGTTGGAGGATTGCATGAAGGCAGATCTGGCGTAGGTGGGTCTGGACGGCGCGCCGTCGCACAGTGGGGCAAACTAGGAAAAAAAACCAAAATCCAATGTTTATATCTGGAGTTAATTTTTATTGTTTTTCATTCTTTAATAGTCTACACATAAAAAACGATTAGTTCCTATCTTATCAAAAATTTTCTTTTAACCTTAGTTTTGTCGTGGTTGTAAAAATGTCATATTTTTAATAAAAATATTTTGAGCTAGTTTCAGCACATTTGAGTGATAGTTGTTTTACAGCCTTTATCAGAATATACAGACGTACCACTTTATAACAGTAGTCATCCTATATAAACAATTAAATAAGCGAAAATCTTTCACACAAAATAATTAATTTGAAGCATAATTATAGTTTCGGGCTTATCCTGGCTTAAGATAGCAACGATTGATCTAGGACCGGGATATATTCCTCCGATATCTTTTGCCTTTATTTGCATTTCGGTAATTATTGTAATTTTTATGAAAATTTTCGTGGCGCAAACACGTGAATTTCGTGGCAAACGCGGGAAAAAACCAAAATCCAATGTTCATATCTGAAGGTAATTTTTATTGTTTTTCATTCTTGAATAGTCAACAAATAAAAAGCTCAATGTGCGCCTTACCTTATCCTGGCATAAGATGGCAGGGATTGATCAAGGACCGGGATTTATCAGATAATACATTCCTCTGACTTCATTTGCCTATTTTTCCCTGTTGGGTAGTTATTTTCAATTATGTGAGAAATTTCGCGGCGCCCAAAAAGACGCCCAAAAGTAAAATATCTTAACTTGACTGTTTCCAATTTATTCAAAAATCATTGAATCACATCCCCACATACCTACACAATCATGGTTTAATTTTTTTAAAATTTGAAATATAGTATGGTTAGTGTAATAATCAATGAAACTTGATAGCTGCTTCAGCCTCCCCCCAGAGAAAAATTGTTGAAGTACAATTTTCGAAACTGGTTATGGTCGAGCTTTTATCCAGTCAAAACTGTCTAAATATCATTATGAGGTGATTAGAAAGGCAATTAAAGACAGTGGTCTCAATATTTTCCTATAAAAAGTTGCAAGACATTAGCTGACAAAAAAAAAAAAAAAAAATGCTACCTTAAAGGAAATTTAAATTAATATTGAGTTAAATCAAAGTAAAATAAGCTAAATTAAGTTTGTTTGTTTATTGAGGTTTAAAAGCCATAAAACCCTAAGGTCATCAATGTCTTTGTTTATCTGTAGCTAAATTAAGTTAAAAGTAAGTTAAATTATTTTTTTTAATTATTTAAAATACCCGTTCTTAAGTTTCCTTTATAATTATATTTACAAAAATAATACTATAATATGCTAAATTTAGTTGCTATCCTATTGTAATTTTCCATCCTTAATCAAATGAAACAACTTCCATCTCGATAGGACAAACCGTTCCCAAGATATAGAGTTTTTTTTCACTTTTTTGCCGTTTTGCCCCACTGTGCGTGGATTGAGGTGTGTAGGGAGCGGGTTGTGGTGTCGGCATCGAACCCTCGGGTTCGTTAACCCTTTATGATTATTATCATTATTAAATGTAATGTAATGCATATGTAAAGATTTTTTAATGGCTAATAAATCTGCGTTTCACATAATTAGGTTTTATTAATGATACTTACCGATGGTTTTTCAATTTAAATTTTCTCATTACCATATGTGATAGCGCATTATATAATGCCCAATATTTCTATGGGGCCCGTGGGCACGAGAGATAAATTGTTGGAGAAACTTTTTTATTTTTTTTTTTTTTAAATCCAATCTGGCACAATTGCATTTTTCTTCCTTAATTCAATTTCTGTACTGTCAATCTCAGCAGAGGTTGAAAACAAAAGAAAAAGTGTACTCACCATCAGCATGCCGTACATATGTCAGTGAATATTTATTCAGGGACTTGTGAAACTTCCCGTATTCCCTGAACCGCATAACTCAGTTACATTCTTTTGGACAAAAGATAAAGTAAACATACAGCATCACAGGCTATTTTTTATCAAAGTTATACGATCTGTTTTTTTTCAGTTAGGGGGTTCTTCTCAAAACGCGAAGCTATTATGATTCGTAAGCTGAAATTCATAAATTCTAATTTATCTCAAACACGTTTAAATAAGGTTAAATTAATTTGCACTTTAAAATGTTGTACTTATGATTTTAAATTCCAGTTTTCATATTCCTCCATTTACTTTAGCATTGTCGTATGTTGAGTTAGGTATTGTCCTATTCCACCCTTGAAATTCTGGGTCAACTAATATGGCAGCGGCTGTATTATGGATTACACTACAACTTGTCCACAACTGTTGAATACGTAACAGAGCCTAGTTAAGATTCTAAATTCAATTCGGAATTGAAGTTGAATATTTATAGAGAAAAGCATATGTAGATATTCGGTATTGTCGGACGACTCTTAATCTGTTTACTAAACTTTGGCTTTCCTATAGTGGCTCCACACGAGCCTACATTATCAAGCTAGAATGTGGACTTCTTCCTAGTTACTGTATTTTCTTACAAAAAAACAAAATATACACGATATGAGTTAATCGACAATATGTCTCATTAAACTCATGGATTTTGCCGAATAATGTCCGGCAAAAATACAAAAAAAAAAAAATACGTATTTCATTTCATTCATAGCTTTCATTAAGAAGACTCTTTCACAAACTGTAAAGGTTGATTTTGGGATTTCGAATGAAGCGACTTTGACTGGCGACTTGTCGCACTACACTCCTTCAATGGATTTCAAAGGAAACACTTTGATAAAAGCGACTGGAAAATGAGTAGCTCAGCTACCGCGACTCTACAGTTGTAGGGACCTACAGTCGCCATCATGAAGTGGCTAGATAAAATAAATAAATACAATCCTAGATAGGTAACCCGAAGTATTTTTTAAGGTAGTAAGGTTGACCGATCACCTCTGTCAAGTTAAACAACTTATTGAAATGTTTATTAAGAGAAATAACAATTTTATTAACTTGATCAACAATTATCTCTGTACAAATTAATCATTTGTGAGTGTCTAAAAACATCAATAATATAAACATATGTTGTCATCTTTCCTTTTCTGAAGGTAAAATGCCTAGTCTGTCAGGTCTTATAGTCTGACGGGTGGATCTTCTCAGCGGTGGGATTCCATCGTTTCGAGGATCAGGTTTTCTTGGTTCGCTTTCCTCTTGATCCTGCCAGGACTTCTTTTTCAGGAACCAGGAGTTCCTCCTGTATACGTGACCATCCTGAGAGGTTATGATATATGATCGAGGTTGTGGTCCAACTTGGGTGACCGTAGCGAGGTGCCAGTCTCTGGGACCTCTCCTGTAGAGCACCTCCTCACCGAGCTGGAATGTGGGTAGTGACCGCTTTCTTCTGTTGCAATGCATCTTCTCCTTGTCCCTTGTTTCCTGGAGGAGTTCCGGTACACCATTAACTACTTTCGGCATCAGATTTTCCTCGGTGGAGGGCAGCAGTGTTCTCGTTCTTCTGCTCATCAGCCGCTGAGCGGGAGAACCGAGAGCACCGCGGGGAATGTTTCTTTGATGAAGGAGCGCAAGATAAGGATCTGATTTTTCATGGAGACACTTTTTCAGAAGCAGTTTGGCTTCTTGGACATAACGTTCTGCTAGTCCATTCGATCTTGAAAAGTGCGGACTGGAGATCCTCTGGTTTATGTTCCATTCGTTCTCAAACTTTTTAAACTCCTGCGAGTTAAATTGCGTGCCCCCATCTGATAGCAGAGTTTCCGGAATCCCATGTACAGAGAACCATTTTTTAAATTCCAATATTATACTCGAAGATGAGGATGATTTAATTTCTACAAAGTCGTAGAATCCTGAATAAGAGTCAGCTATCACTAAGTAGTCTTTTCCGAACAAGTGACATATGTCTGTACCCACCTCTTTCCATGGTCAATTCGGTACAGATGTAGCGAGTAATGTCTCTTCGCAGTTGTCCTTCTGCAACTGGGAACAAGTTCTGCAGTTACGGACGTAGTTTGTGATGTCATCTGTCATGTTAGGCCAATATACATGTTCCCTAGCTAGCTGCAAGGACGCTTGTACACCTCTATGCCCGAGATGGATGTGTTGTAAGGTGAGGTTTCTAAGTTGCGAAGGGACGACAAGCCGTTGTCCCTTGAAGACGATGTCCTCATGGACCGCCAGTTCGTCGCGGTAGGACCAGTATTTTTTCAGGAAGTCCGGCAGCTCAGACTTCTCATCCGGCCAGCCGTTCATGATTGTCTCTCGAAGCATTCTTAGTTCGTCATCTTCGTCGGTGAGTCTCCTTGCTTGGAGGATTCTTTCCTGGGAGAAGACGATCACAAGGTCCACAGAGAACTCCAACTCTTCTTCGGGAGCAGTAGCATTCTGACAGTCTCGGCTCAATGTGTCTGCTATGAGGAGCTCTTTACCTCGCCGGTATACTATCTTCGGATTGTAAGGAATAATCTCCATCATAATTCTCTTGAGCCTGGGCGGAGCGTCGTGGAGGGGCTTCTTAAAAATAGCTTCAAGTGGTTTATGATCGGTTTCTATCGTCAAATCGACAGAACCCCAAATGTACTCGTGGAAACGTTTACATGCCAAGGAAATAGCTAGAGCTTCCTTTTCTAACTGGCTGTAACCTTTCTGAGTTTCGTTTAGGGATTTGGAGGCATAGGCAACAGGCTGGGATTCTTGCAGGAGTACAGCACCAGCCGCATGGGAGCTCGAATCCACAGAGAGGATGATAGGGAGATTTGAATTGTATAATCTCAATAGTGGGAGTGATGAAAGCTTTCCTTTTAATTGTTCAAAGGATTTTTGCTGCTCGAAATCCCAGGTCCATGCCACATCCTTACTTAAGAGCTTTCTCAAGGGTTGTGTCAAATCTGATAAATTTGGAATGAACTTCCCCAGATATGTGACCATTCCTAAGAACCTTTGCAGTTCTGTGATGTTTGTGGGTGGTTTTAAGTTTTGAAGGGCTTCAATCTTCGAGGGATCGGGCAGGTGACCTCCTCTATCGGTGACCAGGTGACCAAGAAATTTTATCTGTGTTTGATTAAAAATGCATTTATCTTTATTTAACTTAAGCCCAGCTTCATTCAGTCTTTCTAGGACCTTCTGAGTTCTTTCTTCTAGTTGTTCGCTTGTGGCACCGTGAATAAAAATATCGTCCATTGAGATTTCGACGCCTTCCAGACCTCTTAGCGTGAAGCTCATTCTCTCCTGGAATACTTCTGGAGCTGATGCAATCCCGAACGGAAGACGCAAGTAGGAATAGCGACCCCAGGGTGTTGAGAAAGTCAAGTACTTGGACGTGCGTTCTGATACTTTAATCTGCCAGAAACCTTTCTTACAATCAAGCAGCGTGAAGAATTTAGAATGACTTAGTCTTGCTGAAATTTCGTCAAAGCTTTGAAGGGGGTGATGCCTACGCTTGATGTTCTTGTTGAGGTCAGTAGGATCAAGGCATATCCTGACTTTATCCTTCTGCCTGACCACCACCATCGGAGAGACACAAGGGGTAGGCTCAGTCACCGGCTTGATAATGCCGAGATCGACCATCGAGTCTAGTTCTTGCTTAACGGTATCGCGTAAGGCATAGGGGACACGCCTTGCGGGAAATATTTTTAAAGATGGATTTTCTACCAGGTCGATATCGTATTCGTAATTTTTCAAACAACCTATACCGGTGAATAAATTTTCTTCGACCAATGTGGGATTTACTTCATCAATCCGTTGAATTAATGAAAGTTGTTCACAGCTTTCGCGACCAAGAATAGCCGGGTAGTCATTATTCACAACAACGAATTTAATTGTACGATTTAAACCTTTCCTGGTTGTTACTGTGGCAACGCATTCCCCCAAAACAGGTAACTTATTGTTAGTATATGATATCAGGCATGCCACTTCTGATTTTGTTAAATTTAGTCCGCTCCTAGTGGCTACATCTTTGCTGATAACATTGCACTGGGCTCCTGTATCTAACTTAAATGGAACCCTGTTACCTTTGGGTAAGGTTATGTACTCTATCCAATCTTTCTTAGAAGTACATAAATTACTTAGAGAGCTGATATGTAGCCATTGGTCGGCGGGACGAGCGAGAGTTGCCACCTCGTCCTGGCCGGGGCCAGCCATGAGGGACTTGACCTTCTTACTTACCTGACGACGACAGACCTTCTGTAGGTGACCCATCTTGCCGCAGGAGGCACACCTCACCTTAAAAGCTGGACAGGACTTCCTAAGGTGACGTGTACCGCAGCGCCAGCATTGAAAGGTGTCCTCCTGGAGACTGTTGACGGAATTTTCGCCCAGGGACATGCTGGACAGCTGTTTACTTACCTCCTCTGACGACTTACACATGTTGATGGTTCTCTCGAGAGTTAGTGCCTCCTCAAGGAAGAGTTTCTTACGGACTTCGGAGTTCCTGATCCCACACACCAACCTATCACGGATTAGAATGTCCTTCATCGGGCCATACGAACATTTATTGGCTTGGATTGTGACCCTTGTAAGGAAGTCGTTAAACGATTCCTCCTCAGTTTGAACTAATTTATTAAAAAGAAATCGTTCATATATAATATTTTCTTTGTTAATAAAGTATTTATTGAATTTTTCGATTAGACGGCATAGGTCAGACTCTCCGTCATCTTCGAAAGATTCATGAATGTAAGTAGCGTCCTCGCCTATGACTGCCATAAAAGTGGCGATCTGTTTTTCGCTACTTTTATTATATAAATTGGTTGCTACAGCGAACCATTTAAATTGTTTAAGCCATAATTTCCATCGATTAGCCATATCAAAATCATTGTTAATAACGAGAGGTTTAGGAGGCTTCAGACTTACCGAGCCATGGTCAGCAGCTTCTGGAATAGTATTCTTTCCATCCAAGGGCTGAGCTGCTGCTTCTTCAGCTATCGGTGACTTCTGACGCCTATTACGAGTAGGTTTCGGCACCATGTCAAGTTAAACAACTTATTGAAATGTTTATTAAGAGAAATAACAATTTTATTAACTTGATCAACAATTATCTCTGTACAAATTAATCATTTGTGAGTGTCTAAAAACATCAATAATATAAACATATGTTGTCAACCTCAAAAGTTTTATTAACAAAAACAAAAGATAAGAAACAAGTATAATAAATTAAAATCAAAGTCTGTATTTAATTAAGCAACCATCAATGACAGTTTTCATTTACAAAAATAAATATGTTTAATCAATGGTGGTCACACTTTATGAACAGAAGATTCAAGAGAAGAAACAAGTATAATAAATTAAAATCAAAGTCTGTATTTAATTAAGCAACCATCAATGACAGTTTTCATTTACAAAAATAAATATGTTTAATCAATGGTGGTCACACTTTATGAACCAAAGATTCAAGAGAAAATTTGTGAAATAAATATTTATATTCTTTCATTATAGAATGACAGATCTTCACTGATAAAATCGAGTTTCTCGCCTTGCACATTGACATGTATCTCATTTGTTTGGGAAATACTAGTTAAATTTATGCCTTAAAACAAAGCCGAAACTGATTTTCTGTTTTGATTCTGTGTTTTATCTTTTTGGTTTTCCTTTTTCATTTATTATATTATAAATTTTTTGATTTGGGAATAATATACGTTTTAACTGCGATAAATATTAATTAAATAAGTATAAAACAACATGCAATCATGAGAAACCTTTTAAAATTTACAAACCAGATGAAACTAAATATACTTTTACAAATTCTAGCCAAAAATATCGAAATTTTATCATTTTAGGGGGCCTATCTCTAAATTCTGGTGCCACTTTCAATAAGTTTCTAAAAAAAGAGGCTCACTAAAGAAAATAAAAGTCGGTAGTGAGGTAAAATACTGTTACCTTAAAGGAACTTATTTCTGGAGAAAGTGTTTAACTCTGAAAAAGAAAGTAATAAAGGATGAAAGGCAATAAAAAAGGATAAGTAAGAGAAGGACAAGAGGGGAAAAGAAGAGATTATAGAGACCATTATTTAGAAAACTTTTTTATGAAAAGAAAGAAATTAAGTTCCTGCCAGCTTAAGTCAGTTAGTTAACGACCGTTAATTAAAAGACAGCCTCTTCCTTAATGTGTGTTGGCAAGGATTGCAGCCAAGTGACAAACTACTAAACTAGAAGACTATTAATCTAGCTGCCCTTTGTACGTTAGCTGGCTCATATCCTGTAGAAACTATTAGCAACCTTTACTGGCAGAAATAGGTTCCCTATGCATTATAATTATTATTTTTTGTGTGGATAAATGATAGATTGTATTCCATTCTGTATATGATAATATATATTACTCTTTTTTTCAGATAAATTTAATTAGATATTATATTTATTTTATTTTTCGAGAAAGATATTATAATTTCCTACTATTTTTTTTTTTCATTTATGGTTGTTGGAAAAAATATTTTCCTTTCGATTAATTTACACATGAGTTTTTTTCGAGTATTTTGTTTTCACAGTTATACTTTTTTGGTATAGTATTATTATTAGTAGTATCACCGTGTGACCATTCGTTTGACCGGTGATTTTCAATTGGAGTATGGTCCGGATTGCGGTTCAGGGTGGTCAATTAAGTACGTAAAACATTTTATAATTATCTGTATAATAAAAACATAGGGAAATAGGATTTTTATGTTAAATGTTTATACCACCTCTTGAGATGCAATCCGCCCATATTAGATCTTACTAAGGCTGCCGATTCAAGGAACTAATAAACTATAAAAAAGATTCTTAAATAGTCAGTAAACATTATTATGCCATAATAAATAAAATATAAAACCATCACATGATTGAAAGATAGCAGATTCATCACATAACTAGCATGTTACATGCAAAAACCAACATATTAATAATTGTCAAATTCTTTATTGGAATGCCTAAGAATTTAATATTTATAAGAAGAAAGGTTTGCTGAGTGATCTTGCCATTTTATTTATGTAATTTGTGTTTTCAATTGAATAAATTGACATGCCTATATGTCAATTTTATATTTAACTAGCTAGGGTGCCCGGCTTCGCTCCGGTAGTTGTGTGGTAGTTTTAATACCAAAAGAACTTTAAAATTAAAGGAAATACAGAACAAAATTAGCACCTTCTTGAAAATTCGGTTTTAACTTGGTATCAATATTCAGCAGACTTGAGAGTCCGCCCTAATAAGGAAACGTGTATAATTTACAGGGGATTGAAAATGGTAAATGAACAATTAATTTTCAATGCAACTTTGTCGAGTTATGCTTCGCTTTGATGATTTCTGTGATTCGGAATTCTATAAGCCCATTCCAAGTACTCAGAAGATGATAAGTTATTAGATTATTCTTGAAAAATCTGGTATCAGTTAAAAAAATTATATCTCGAGTAAAACTTAAGCACTGACTACTATGATGGTCCTATTTGATCCAGAAGTATAGAAACCACCGAAGATTCATAGAAACTTTCTTTTAAGACCTTTTTTTCCATTTTAACCTCCCTTAAGATATCCCCCCGTAATTTGAACGGTTTCTGCATATCTCGAATCTTACTACTATTACAATGTGAAAGCCAAAATTTCTTGAAGGCACAATTTTGTCATCATATTTCTTTTTATCTTGAACTATGAGGGATGATAAAATCTTGAATGCTGTTATTGGAGTTAGTCGTTTTGTCAACTGGAATGCTCATCATACGTAGTAACCAAACCAACTTCTTTTTCATAAATACAATAAGAACACTTCAAACTTTTTATTTTCGATTTATATTAATGAATTCATCTATTTTTTATGTCTACTTTTATTCGCTCACTGTACTACTAAGAAATGTTCACTCATATTGCATAAAATTTACTTAAGTACATATTATAAATAGATTAAATGTAATGTGCTGAGCATATATTAATCTGCTTATGAGAAAACTAATTTTTTAAGGAATCCAGTTGGCTTTCTAATTGATTGCTGAGATGTAACGTACTTATTTTATTTTGAAACGCAAACTAATTATTTTCTCTTAATTTTTTAGTAATTTAAAAAGAACAGCTGAAAAAATATAGAACGATTACATACTGAATGAATGGACAATAAACATTGAGTGAAACGCACCCTAGCGCTTCCTGGTAGCCTGGAGCTCGAACTAAATTTTTCATTCATAAACTCATATCTCAATCTCAGAGAGGCTAATTAAATGGTGCGAGAGGCTTAAGATTCCCGTCCATTTCTCTTCAATTTTACACTCTTAAGAGAAAAACAAAAACCTTCTTCTCCGTAAGGGGTCATATGGCTAAACGAAGACATAACTTCCTTAATCCTAAGTGGAGTCGTTTTTGAGCCTTTTCGGCACGCACATTGTACACTTTGCTTTATAATATATATTGATTAGGATTCTAGTTTGTTATATATATTTATTGTTTAAAATTGTTTGTATAAATTACTTTGATAAAATTAATTATGAACTATACATTTAGGTGATGAATATGGACACAACGGTCCGAAACGTCAACCGAAATGTAGAAATATAGATGTATATATTCTGAGACTGCAACAGGATGCAATCAATTTAATAACAAGATAACCCTTATGAGTGTCTTTTTCAAAACAATATCCTCATTCAGAGCTGCTTGAACAGTTAATAAGCCTGGATTGATAAAGGTAAGCGTGAAGGTGATAGCGCAAATGTCGAGCGTAGGTCAATAATTATTGATGTTAGCAGCTGTATTAAGGGACCTGGGCCGCTTTGATCTAGCTGGCAGGAGCTTCAAAGCGATCGTCCGCCCAAGTTCAGCTAGGCCACTTAGTCTTATTCTCTGTGACCGTCCAGGGGTAACCATCGGTTTCAGTTTAGTTTACAAGTGTATTCGCGCGGAAATAGGCAATAGGAGTGGTCATGGAATTAAGGGGCTGGAAATATGTAGGCTGACAAATAGGTCATTTACTTAGATAAAAACGTATGTTCCTTTATACATAAAAATATACATATTTATACATCCTTTTAATTAAAAAGAAATTTGAACACTACTTACCTCACTGACTGAAATGTCTTGGACCTCATGTAAATAGGTAGTACTCAAATAATCATTCTAAATTAGAAGATCCCGATGTCATTTCTTGCAGACACCTTGGAGGATAGTCAGAAATTGAGGAGAACGATAAGTTCTTAACATATCTATCTCCATAAACATATTATGAAGGTGGGTATCTGGACGCATAGAACATTTCGGTTTTTATGGATGATTTTAGACTAACTAAGGGGAGTTTTAGTGTTCTTGCAGAATTTTCGACAGGAATTTGATGGTATTGTTGGATCCCAGAAATTCAACTCCGTTGGTTCAGTTGTTACATCATTGAATCTTTAGTTATAAATCGGATGTTTTGAGCGTTTTAGTAAATGCTGCATGAATTCGGTGGCTACAACCAATTTCTAGCGGTTACAGCCTTATATAAGGACCTCACATTGGCTTAGGGTACGCTTATAGAAGATTAAATTACTTAGTCACTTACACTATTATTACTGTTGAATATTCCCAAGACGAGGTGCGGCCATTTTACCACCATAAAAACGAGTTATACCCTGTACAAAAATATTAAAAAGCTAATATAACCACTCCATCTGAAGGGAAAGCCTGCTGTGCAAATTAGAAAATTGCAGGAGAACATAGATACATATGCCATGAACATACATCCATGATCATAGAATAGCACACACAGACCTGATCCATGTGCACAAAATAGCAGTCTGCAAAATGCCATGCATTCGAATAAAGTTCTGAGGTTTTCTTCTGTTCTTATAGCTTAGCCGAAATTGGTCTGAGAAACCGTATTTAGCATACGCTTAGAAGCAATGTAGATAAATCCAAATGTAACTAGTATATACACTTTAAATATATGAACAAATCTCTACTGGTATTAATTGTTTATTATATAATTTTTCCCGGATATATGTAAGGTTCATTTCTCTTTCCAATATTTGTTTTCTACATAAAAAAAAATCCTCGACTTTAATGTCTCTTACTATTCATAAGAATATATCCGTAATGACCTTTTACATTTTTTTTTTTTTTCGATTAAGAGGAGTTTTGAGGGAAATTTATTATATAGTAGTTGAGGTGGATACACAGACTCGGGAACTACTCATGAAGGAAGATGATCCTGAGATTATAAAGAGGCAATATCAATTTGGAATGAGGCCAACGGGCCCACAGCATGACCGATTGGCCAAGTTCTGCGGAGGTCACTTATTATATTTCTGTATCCTAAGTAGGCTACAGCACTTCAGCAAATTCAAGGCAATAAGCACTTTGCCTAACGAAAATACTGACCTAATCATAATTATTACAATTTATATATTAATTACAATAATTATAGGTCATGAAAAGGCCTTTAAATCAGTTTCGATAAGGAACTTTCTCCCATCTAAAAATTGTGATACATTAAATGTTCCTTTTTAAGCTAATATTATATTCTTAATATAATGTGTCTCATTCGTGTTTATCAGTGCATGTCGCTTTTTCTTATGCTGACCCAAAGCAAACCATGCTGAACTGGTCGGTCGAGTGAAGGATCTATAAACAGTGGATTCTAAGGAACATGGATGGCTATAGTAAAAAGAAAATCATTGTTGAAAGTTGTGATTTGTTTTACATTAATATGATTTTTTTTTTCACGTTAACATCATTCCATTTCTTAGTACAAATATATGCCAACGCCCAATTAGTTCAGAAATATTACAGCAGGTTGGGTTGGCGACACGTGGTGACGTCTCGGCTCGCATGAACATTTTCATTTCACTGGTAAATCCTGATAATACTGATTTGCGACGTTATAATATAATACTGACAGCTCTTGGACCCCTGAGTCATCATTAGCGTATTCCCGGAGGTTGTTTATGAGCCACTGTTATAGGATGAAACCACAATACCATCATTTAGGTGCGTTATATGTTGTCTTTACACTGATTGTGCTGTTATTTATAGGTTTTAATATTAGAGAATCCTGTAAGAGCTGTGGATGCTTCCAAGAAGTTAGCAAAACCTATATAAAGCTGCTTATCAATGTGAGGAGGAAATTTGATAAACCAAACATTTAGCCGGATACTGAAAACCAACCAATTATTGAGCTCAGTTTACACTAGTGTAGTAATTGACTACTTACGAGCTCATCTTATTAACAATATTATATTCACATTCTGCATTTTGAGAATATTAGGAAGCAATCAAGAGAAAGAAATAAATGTCAGTTACACTAAAGTGGTTATGCTACCTTACCCTGGTGAAAACAAGTCTAAAAATTTTATATGCTAAAGCAGTTTTCCTTATTAATATAATTTATTAATTTGGTACCCTGTGTTTTAGTATTGTAACAACAAACTTAAAAAACAACAGTATTCATTAATGCAAACTTTTTATTAACCTCTCACACGAGATTAAGAACATATCAATTTATAACATTAACTAACATATGTCTTTTTATTTTATTTTTTATAACCTCCCATTTCGAACAGTGTAGCCACATATAACATCTTTCCTCTTTTCAATATTTTAGTCTAACTGGCACCCTCCTGGACCGTTGAGGTCTTGACGCTGGTGGGACCAAGTTCATTGATGATTTAGCCCCATCTTCATTGAACGAAGCTGGGCGAAGATGAACTCTATTCCGCCTGACTACTCTGCCGGTATTGAGGTCCTCTACTATGTATGATCGTGGTGTTCCGTGTTTTTGAAGAATTCTTTTGGTATTTTCTATAAATGGTTGAAATGAACTGTCTAACTTAATAGAGTGGACAAATGGGAATTTCCCTAGACCCTCAAAAAGTCTCGATTTGACTTTACTATTTGCAACTGCTCACCTATGGTGTCGACTCTTTTAATAATGTTAAACCTAACACAATCATGCAAACCCAAGTACGGAATTTTATTCATATTTACCACAGCAAATTTAATAAAATGACTAACATCCCCAATAGAACATTTTAACGCAGTCGAGCCTACTAATGGTATTTTTTCTCCTGTGTATGTGACTGCGGAACAAGCAGACTTAGAAATAGGCGCTCTCAACTTAGTAGCCAAGTCATTAGGAATAACACTTATATCTGCTCCTGTATCGATTTTAAAAGTTACAGAAGAACCACCTATACACACATCCTGAAGCCAACTGTTATTTCTAGACCCTACTTCATTAATGGAGAACTTTTCGACAATTCCAACTTCGTTTTGCGATTCAAGCTCAACAACATTTTCAGAATATAGTTCATCAACTCTACAAGCTGCAGCAAAATGGTTCTTTCCTTTACATCTAGAACAAGTTTTCCCCCAAGCAGGGCAGTTACGAAATTTGTGATAGGTTGCACACCGAGAGCATTTCTGAACGAATGTAGATGAATTTTTCTTAGCATTGTGTTCTCTATGAACTTGATGTACCTCTATAGAACCAGGGACCTCTGTATGTTCATCACGCCGGATATGGGCCTGCTTCTCTAAAAACACTAACAATTCCTCTATAGGCAAAAATTCAGTAGAGCTGTCACGCAATTCCCACAAATGCTTTGACTCTTTATCCAGTTTACGCAACAGTAAAAATTGTAAAATGGCATTCCAGCCTTCAGATAGGTGCAACCTCATATTTAATAGTAAAATCGGAAGGCTTCTTATTAACAACTACTGAAGAAGCTAGTGCAATTTTTTCCTCCAGAGCTCTGGGTCACAGTATTCACAGTTAGATGTTATTCACAGTGCAATATTTTAGCAATAAATAAAATTATGAATAGAAATGTTAATAGATAGCCTGGAAGTATCAGTTTGATCTTTTTTTATTTTGGTAGATCCTTACACGTGGACCTTCATCAGGGCAAAAAGCATGACAAATATATATGGGTATTTATGGTAGAAGATGACAAGTAAATGTTTAGCATGCAATTATTAATTATAAATAGTAACGGAGTCACCTATGGTGGAGTGGTTAGCATGACACGGTCGCGGGTTTGCGGTGGCCATAGGATTTTTTAAAGAAGGAGAAAAAATCCTTAGCTATGCCGTCCCTCGGATAGGACGTAGATGGAGATTCCTAGCCTGTTAGATGCCTATCCTTCTATGTCAGGCACTCCCTATAGATCCATATCTAATTATACCTGGATAGATAAAATTAAAAATTAGCCAAGCTAAATTAGCCAAGAATCAATCTTTTTTAGTTTTCCTTTAGCTTGTAGGAAATACAATTGTTTTTGGGTATAACCTTATGAGCAGCTGAGTAAAATTATTTAAAACGGAGTTAATTTTAGCAATTAAATTAGCTCTGTATGGTAGCTTCACTATTTTTACTTTCACTTACCTGTATATGAAATATATAGTAAGGGAAGGTATTGCGATCGTGAAAAATTTCGACTTCCGGTTTTAAACGGAAATTCACGTTTTAGGGTCCCCAGAACAGATTAGCTCAAAAACTATAAACCGAATTTGAAATAAGGTATTTAGTGTATGTATATGCCCGCTATATGACAGCATAAATTTCATCAAAATTGCTCAAACGGAGGGGGTACTTTATTTAATAACTTTATACGTTTCTTCGATTTTCTCAAAAACGGCTCTAATGATTTTGATAAAACTCGTCATGTTAAATGGGAATCAAGTATTCTTTAATATCAGGTAAGCTTTATTATTATTAAAATATTCTGAGGGGGCTTAAATGGGGAAGGGGCCTTTTTTGTTTTCCTATAAATTTATGTATAGATAGTTTATTTGGAGAAATTATCGGTCACTCCTTTCGCCTAAAAATAATAAATGGCTAAATATGAAATATGAAAAAATTCAAATAGACATGTACAGGAGAAAAAAATAAAAAAATTCCATCAACTAATAGATTGATAGATACGTTTATTTACAAATTTACATAAATTACTAATTACTAATGTATATATTTTTTGGACTAAGTCTGTCTGTCGAGTTGTCCACATTCATTTTATTTGTACATAAAAACGTAAAAATATATAAAAATAAACAAGACAGAAAAGTTTCCTCCCAGAACAAAAAGATAAAAACAAAAGGAAAACAATGCCTATGTGCATCTCTTATAAAATTTAACAGATAAATAAAAGCTTTTACAAGATAGATAAAGGACAATTAATCGTATGGGTATTAAATTATATAAACCACTACAGATGTACCTATTACAACATGTTCTTATACCTAGTAGAAGCTTTTTTTTTTTTTTTTTTTTAAATCTCTCTTTAAAAATATGTTAATGAAATATATATACTGCATATTTTAAATATTAAATTCTTTAATCAGTTCTGCTCTATATCTTGTTCCTACTTGTAGGTATAGTTTTAATTCTCTACTTTATTTTCCTTTTAAGATGTTTATTGTTCGTTTCAAGAAAAAGTAGACTTTCCAAAAATGTTTTGCCTAAGTTCCACTAATATAGGACATACTGATATGAAGTGATGTGTGTCTTCCGGGATGTTTAAATTGCATAAGGAACAATTTTTATATTTTTGAAGCCATGGTTGGTAATTTAAGCTTAGCAGTTCTCCTCTTGCCTTGAATATGAGACGGCTATACTGGATGCTTATATTTTCTTGAAAATAGTCATAAGAATAATCCAGAAGGGCATAGATACGGTGGTATTCTGCTGCTCTGGCTCTTTCTATGTAGCTATTTCTTAGAGGTTTAATAACATTTTCCAGAAAAAGTGACCGGGAATTCTCTATTTTCTCTATGAAACTATCATTTTCCAGAGTTAATCGTAAATGTTTTAGAAATAAATTTTTAATGATAGAAACCCACGAGACATTGCCTTTTATGGCTTTTCCTGCTATAAATTTTGTAAATCTATTATTTTCCATCTTAGGGACCTTCACAAGATAATCCAAGTGTAATTTCAAGGTATCATTGAAGAGGGCATTACGTTTAGTCTCAAGATAAACATATAATTAGGGGTATTATGCGGTATACCTAACATCTTCTTAATAAAAAACCTTTGTGCTTGCTCTAATATATCTGATTCTTGGTATCCCCATACTTGTCCACCATAACAAATAATTGTTTTAACTGCTGCTTCAAAGATTAGATATTTTATCTCTAGGTCTATCTCTTTATTCTTTATAAGTTTATTCCAGAGAACCATTATCGCAGTTTTACAATTTACTAACTTATCTTTTAAATTGGTTTTTAAGGACAGATTTGGTTTTATTGTGATTCCGAGGTATTTGTAATTCTTTACACACTCTTTTTTTTCATTTTTCACCCTTGTAACGCCATTTTAGGGACTTATCTCGTTTATAAGTTCTCTTCCTGCATATTAAGATTTTTGATTGACTCAGGTTTAAATCTAAATTCCATGTGTCACAATATTCCTCTAGTCTATTTATCATTCTCTGCAACACATTTGGATTATCTGCGAGGAGCACTACATCATCAGCGTACATTAAGATATTTATCTTTGTATTCCCTATGATATGTATTCCTTTAAGCCAGTACACCATATCATTGACAAAGAGAGAGAACAACTTAACGGGCTTAACAAGCACCCTTGCCTTAGACCGACATGCGATTTGAAAAGTTCAGATAGACCATTAGTTGTCCATACCAGGTGTGTAAATATGAAACCGGAATTTTTCAAATAGCAAATAAGAGTTGATTGTGTAAAAATGATACATACTTTTTTATTCGAAGTACTGTCCTTCGCTATCTATGCATTTTTCCCATCATTCAGGCAATTTGAGGATTCCCCGCCAAAATAATGCTTCCTCTTCTGAGTCAAACCAATCACTTAACCAGTTCCGTATTAACAGTTTCCCCAGGTTTCAGCAGCTCATAGTAGGTACCACCCATCCGATCACACCAGACACAGAGCATTTTCTTCCTCCCCATGCGATGCCGATGGTTCACCAGGAGTTACCCAGGATTTTTTACGCTTAGGATTCTCGAAGTAAATTCACTTTTCATCACCAGTCACAATTTGATGAAGAAATGACTTTTTTTCTGTACCTGGCGAGCAGCATTTGCCATGAGGTATTTCGAGCTTCCTGCTGCCTGTGATTCAGTTGGTGAGGTACCCATTTTCCGACCTTCTGGATCTTTTCCATGCCTTTCAAACAAATGGAGACGGTGTCACATGTAATAATTGTCCAACAAACGCTTCCGAATCAGCGTTTTCAAAGTTTTTTTTTTTGTGGTTTTCCACAGTCTTTGTTTCTTTTATCCAAATCCATCTTTAAATTTTTTTAACCAATCTAAACATTGAGATTTGCCTAAGGTATGCTCCCCATAAGCTTCAACAAGCATCCTATGTGATAATGCTCCAATTTTTTTCAGAAGGAAACGGAAAATAAATGCTGTCCGCAAATCTTGATTTGTTGGCACAAAAGTCGACATGTTCAACGCCACTAAAAACACGGTTATAGAATGATACTGATGTTGGTATCAATTGGATCTCTTTATTACATGTAGGCAAAAGCAGATAACACCATTGACGGATTAGTTAGAAGATTATATTGACTGCTAACTCCTATCATTGGCGAATTCCGGTTTCATTTTTACACACCTGTTACTAATAACGTCAAATAATAAAACACCTTGAACCCACATAAGCGCTGTACGCCTTTAATGACAGACGATGTTTATAATTCTGTCAGTTAATGGAAATTATTTGTTTCATTGTAACTTTATAATTACTTTTGGTGCCCGGTGTGGCTGTGCGGTAAAGCGCCGTACTCCCATGCCGGAGCTTTTTACTTACTCCCTGGGTGGTGCTTTTTTATCGTAGGAGAAGTATCACCCAGTGCCATGGGTGTTAGTATGGGCAGTATAGGGCTTCAGTGGAAGCCTTAAGGTCACAAAAAAAAACAAAAAAACTTTATAAAGTTTTCAACAACAACTTTGAGAATAGTACAATCAGTGTAATGCTTGGATTACCGAATTGTAACACGTAACTACTTTTATTTAATAAGTGGTAGTACATCGTACCAGCAATACGACACACGATCGATTCTCGCCCATAGCCAATATTTTTAGAAATAATTAAAAAATAAAATACTAATTAAAATGATTATCAAATCATCTTAAAAATATTAATATCGAAACATTGGTATATGAGTAGTAGGGGAGCTCTCGCTTAATTGATGTAGTTAAATGAAATGTTTGTGTTATTGTATTTCAATAAGACTTACGAAAATGTAATTGTGCTCTTCAGGCTTAAGTCCTGTTTGTTTACACGATTAAGTTTTTGGAACGACGCACAGTGGGACGAATCGCCAATCTAGGCGGAAATAGTTAACATCAACGAAATGAAAAAATCTTGTCGGTCTCTTGAAAACAATAGTCTAGCTAAGTCATTTACAAATTATTAATCACTTTAAGCAAATATTAACAGAATAATGGGGGTTTGAATACGGTAGTTCCCTCATAATGCTTAGTCAGCTTATTTCCAAATTATATTGTAAAATCAATAGAATCATAGAATGGATCGTGTTTTTTTGAAAAAAACGATTCAGAAATTAAGTTTATATAAGTTCTTGGTTCTTAAAATGTGGATATAGTACAGAGTACCCTCTTTTCTTTTCAATAGTTGATAAGCTATATTTTTTTCTTATAAAAAAGGTTACTAAAAATCAACACCGATCTACACCGAGATATTTATACAGAATATAGTCCACACTATATAGAAGTAAAGTATTCATTATGAACTGCTAATACCTGCTAATAAAGGTATGCGCTTTTTTTAAAGGTATAAATCTCTTATTGTTGAGAGCCTATATTTTTAATATTTTGAGGCAATACGGAGGTGCTAATGAAATTTATAGATATATAGTGAACCAGTTTCATTAGAATACATTACGGCAATCTCCGAAGCTATAAAAAAACGAGATTCGTTGACCATAAGTACAACAATTAAAAGCAAATAGCAAGATTTTTCCCTGTCAAGGAATAAGAAAGAAATAAAGCATGAAAACAACAGTACCTAACCTTAGGTATTTACAAACCATTAATCCCTTAAAACAAATGCCAACGAAATAACAAAAGAATAAACACGCCACATTCGTCACAATAAATCAGTTAATTTGAACATCTTATTGATAAAGCGGCAACATAGATCAGCGAATTTCATATTGTTTTTGAAAAAAAATTTATACCACGGTATGGAAGATGATTCGGCAATTTGGCTTTTTAAGTGTGATGTACCCTTCTTTATTTCCAGTAGTCAACTTATTTAGATACTTACTTTAAACTACTACTTATTTAATTATTGTTAGTAAAAATGCGATAACTAAAAATCTGTAACGACTTAGATAAATAGACAGATATTTTCACAGAATATAATCAACATTATATAATTTTTTATTCCTGCTAATGTGTGGTACGGTGTTTTATTCCTGGTGTAAACGTGTCATTATTGAGAACCGATATTTTTAGTATGTGGGAACGGCACGGAGGTATAGATGAAATGTATACATATATAATAAACCAGTTTTCATTAGAAGATATTACAGAAAGCTCCAAAGCCATAGCCAAACGTAATTTGTCAGCTGTTATAGCTAGAATAAAAAGAAAATGGAAAAATTCTTATCGTAACCGGGATTATTTTTTCTGTAGGAACAAAGAATGGTTGGCAGGTACGTTAACGCTTTAATTTAAAAAATATAACATTTATAATAATCCAGTAAAGAATCCGATAGGCCCACCATTGAAAAATTTTAAAGACTGCTGTAGGAAAAACAAAAAGGAATAAAGTGATGGACTTGCTTGCTACGAGAACTTCAGAGGAGCTAGTTTTTGCTGCCGCAACGGCAGTAAGAGATACTGGGAAAAGACAAGCAGAAAAAATTATAACTGAAGTTGCATCATCCTCAGCAGAAGTTGCAACCCAAATAAAAAAACTTTAAAAAATGATTGCAATGTTGAACCACGTTCTTTTTTAATAAAAGAAGCTCTGGAATTTTTCATTGATTCGGATATATAAGAAACCTATACCTATAAGATTCAGATGATTCGGAATGAAAAATAATTTTTTTTTTACATTTCGATATTAGAATTTAATATATAATTTTTTAAAAATGTATTTTAGGTTATTTTATAGTTAATATGTTTTTTCTTTTTGAATGATTGAAATTTGTATAAAGAAATATAAATAGAAGTGCTCCATTATTTACAATTTATCTAAATAATTTTATATTGAATTGACCGCCAGTGGTGATTACAATGTACGAAATAGACCTGATTACATAAAAAAGTTGTTTTGATCAGTGTTGTTATGGAAATTTTGAAGTTTAGTGATTAACCAGTTGATGTGAATAATAATCACAACCGGTTAATAATCATCCCAAGTATGATAAGGACTATTTGATCCACGCGTTCCAAAAGCGAAGCAAAATTTGTTTCAACAGATTTAACACTGTAAGCAGGCCTTAAGAATGCCATCATCGCTTATAGTACTGAGAGGGATGTAGGTAAATAGTGATCTGTATTATATATAGCTATAATTATTTCTTCTTTTTCGGAAACCTGGTCTTTGGTAATTCTCATATTCTATTAAAGGGAAGGAAGAAGCTTTGCTAAACATTATAGATTGATAAGCACCGTCAGTCCTTGACATTTTACCTTTGATAAGGTTAAAACAACTGCCTACGCAAAGGATAAAAGCAATCTACCCTTAAAAACAGCATGATAATAATATACTGTAAATTATAAAATTAATGAAAATGTAGCCAAGGGTATTTTGAACGTCGTTACGCTTTGGACAGATATGCGCTGTCTCATCCAAAGAACATTAATTATATATGAACTCCATGATAAATAGAAAAAAAAAAAAACATAAGATTTTAAATAGTTCTAGACTTGTTGTTAAAGCAGTTGGAACAAACTGTTCTAGAACACTTCTATAACTATGACGTTAGAGTGCCATTAACGCTGGCCTAGAACCTTCTAGACAGTTTTTCTTCAGTCTAAATATATGGAGGGATGGACAGCAGAGTTAGTCTGGGTCTGGAACTCAAGCCATAGGGTTATTTTTATGTTACTTTGTAGTTACAAAGTGATACTTTTTGTATCCTGTTAAACTATTTATGTTTTAATAGTTTGTGTGGCGTTGTAAATTATTATTTTCGTTTAGCAAAAATTGTTTTACCCTTATAAGTGTTACAATATATAAAGGGGGATGGGAACGCCGAATGGGTTAACCTCGGATTTTTAGATGAAATATAACCCTTAGGAATAGGATTCTTTATGCGAATTCTATTTCTAGGAGTCGAATTTGTGAATTTCATCCTGTCAACGAATCTGAATTGATGCATCGGCGAAAAGCCGTTGAGCCGTATTTCCTGGATATTTTGTTTGGACTGAACTGAAATGATTTGGACATAGCTGGAGGATTGGTCTCGAAAGACTGATATTGATGTTGCTGCATAAAACCTTTGCCGGATTATTTGCATTAAGCCTACCCCGGGATCCAGACTAAACGTTAGCCTCAATATTTGTTACTAAACTTTATAAGTCAAAGATCAACTTGAGATGTTCTATTGTTATAGTCTGAAGAGCATACCCAAAAATGTTTATCATTTAAACGGACACTCTTACTACTTATTTATGATTTATAACTCTCATTGGTTTCTCATTGATAGGTTTAATTTAGATATATAGTTATAATTTATATTTGAGATTCACTTAACCCTTTGTTACACGCTAAGCGGCACTCCATGCCACAATTTTGATAACTTTGAATTTTCGTGGTAATTTTTTAATTCAACAAGATGAGCGCCGCAGTATTCCTCATCGGGTGTGCTTAGAATAGGAGAAAGGTAGAGCCGAGTTTCTGTGATTTACAGGCAGCGTCTCGCAATTGGTAAAAGTGAAAAAGTCCATTTTTGCGGCATCCCATGCCGCTAGCGTGTAGGAACTGTTTGGATTCTGCACTACTTTTTCCGTCTACAAATTTAATATATATTGTGGAGTTCAACCACTTGGGCCATTCAGATCATCAAGCAAACTGACAGAAATAGTAAAACGCCTCATTGAACCTATAAAAAACTCGAACCGAAATCTCACTACTGACTGACTATGGATCTAGGAAAGGTCTATGCCATGAATGTGGAAAACATAGAAACAATAATACAACTGTCCGATGATCACAATGTACGCCATTCGTCTTCTTCTGTACTATTATGTTTCCTGGTTTTTTTGTTCCTATTTGTGTGTATACTTTTCGTTCGAAATTATTTATTTTTAAAAATAAAAATGTTTATATTACTCCATCTATCTCATAAATACCTCTTCTTATTCTTTTGATAAAAATATTTAAATAGTAGCTTTAAGAAGACGTAAATGTCAAAAAACAAAGAAAAATACCAATGCGGCACTCAGTGCCGCCAGGGGGCAGGAATGACAGTCTGAGAGGCGCGTGTATCAAAGGCTTAATAATTTTTCTGATTAATATATTTTTCAAACCTTTTATAAACTGTTTCATTTGACAAATAACCATCGATTAATGAATTCCATTAATCTAACAGTAATTATATTTCCTATTTAGGCATCACTATTAACCGAGACTAATCTGTTTGAATTTGTACAGCATAACGAACATGGACAAACTATAATGTGGAAATGTGCTGGTTGAGCATTATTTTTTAGAAATATATAAGGACACCGGAGGTCAAATCGTTTGTTCTTAGAGAGTTTATTCTAAGGTTTATTTATTCATTTTCCAGAAGATGATAGCAAATTAACTCCGGCTATCATTATTCAATATGCCTTACCTCTTTTAAAAGGAGTAGGGATTATATTTTCTAATTAAATGGAGCTGCCGAGTTTTCTTAAAGGAAGAAAAATCACAATGCAATCCTTTCTAAAAAGAGCGTGCTGTTTGAAATGAAAAAAAAAAAGGGATAGTTAATTATTACTCGCTAGCTCCAAGCAGAGGTGCAGGCAAGGAGGAGGAGGCTGCCAGCTTTTTTACAAAAGGCGAGACTTATTTAATCTGGAAAAGCGATTCGTCCCTTTTTTCCCGGACACAAAGGGGACAAAAGGGACAAAGATGGCAGCCGGTAACTGTAAATGGGGCTCCTCTCGATAGGGTCTAGATTAAGTTTTTACACGTAGAGTGCTTTGCAAAGGGACTCCTTTAAATTTGACGGGGTTTCAAGTACAAGTACTACTTACAGGCCCCTCATATTTCCATTTACTGATTTATTCTCATTGTTTGTTCTTTCTGACCTCAAGCTTATTTATTTTTTTGAAAGGATAAATTTCACAAATAATTTGTCGACAAATCACCATTACATCACATTTTTGTGTAAATGTGCACCTATTAGCACCACAATAAATGGATGAATTGTGAATTCTAATAATTAAAAAAAATGTAAATTATTATTATAAATTAACGTTATCTATCTCATTCATAAATTTATTTTTTTAAGTTTTGATAAGTAGTACTGTAAGAATATAAGAGCCATGCTGGAAGTTCTTCCTGCTCCGTGCTCGCTTTTCATAACCTGTTTCAGTTAGAACCTATTGATACGGTATTTCATATCATCATGTGTTACATTCTGAATTCAATTAATATGTATTATGGCAAAATATTAATTTGATACATTTTTGGCTGTTTATTGTGATTGTACTAAACCCTATTCCAATTATATTCTTTATATATAATTAGTTCATTTTATATATTTAATTTCGCCTCGGCAGAAATAATCCAGTAAGTGCTAAATGAATGGATAATTTACTATAGCCCAATATTAGATGTAAAAAATAAAAACTATCCCTTCTAAATTCTTTACCAAACAATCCAGTTGGTTTTTAAATTAGCTAAAACTTTTATTTTTATCAGTAAATTTTGATTTAACTGTATTAAAAAGAATAGGATATAATTAATTCTACGCATTATAGCTACTGAGCCACAGCAACAGCAAGGGTTTACTCGTTATTTTATTTTTTTTAAGAGCTCCCGCTATGATCGTCAATTAAACATTAAAGATAAGATTACTAAGGCGTTATTTATCAGAAAATCCGCTTGTTCCTGAGAGCAATTAGTCATAAAATCTCCCTTAATGAAGAAACAATTAGAAAATTTGTTAAAAGAAGTGTAATTTAAGCTTAGGAGGGAGATCAATTTATAATTCTCTTGAAAGTTTTTAGGATACAAGTAAAATATTTTAAATATTTATAGGCCCCTGCCAGCTTAGCCTTACCATTGATTAGATATTTTTAATTATTTATACAAATTATACAAAGATAAAATTTTGATTGGGATTGGTTGAATTAAAAACACCAAACTCAGAAACTAATGAGGTTTTCATAACTAAGTCCTGATTAACAATATTTTTACTATACATAATATTCATTTATTTATTTTCATCCATACCTTACCACAAGATCTCGTCCTTCTGACCTTTATAAACCTCTTTTCAAATCAGTCATAATTCAGCATTCCTGTATTGTTCGCATGTATATATATAGTATATATATATATATTTCAGAAATGCCATATATGTATCCACATTTAATAACCCCCAATAATAATTAATATATATACTTAATATTTTTGTATCTGTATTTTCTTAACCTGTATTCGTAACCCTTTAACGGTCTTAGGCCTCTCTGGAGGCCTGAACTCAGAAATATTCAAACCGGGCGGGAAGACCACGGCAATAGTTACTATGGGTTCAGTTAGATTCCAGGAGTTTCATGATGAGATATCGGGAGTCTCCGGCCTCCCAAGGCAGAGGAATCCCGAAGAATGTCAAATACGGGCTTCCGGAGAGGCTTATGAGCGTCCCAGGTACCTGTCCCTTCGGTTCCCTTTCTAGAAGCATGTGAATGTTTGTGCATCGTGTTCCTCAATCACTCTCTACAACATTATAAAGTTATTTAATCGTTTACTTATACGTTAATAATGTCATTTAAATTGATTTTTCTTTAGATCTTTTTGTCGCTTACTTGTTATTGACTAAGTTTTAAAATTTTAGACGAAAAAAAGTTTGATTTTTTTTAACGGTTTTTTATTGATATAAAACGAAACTAATTATACTTTATATCAATTTCTCTATATTATTCCTAAAAGTGAATTATTTTGTTGCAAAATGAATGAATAAATTTTTTTCCAAAAATTCTCAAACATTTTTATTTTTATTTTTGTAATGCAGATTCAATAATAACATTTATAGAACGTATCGATTCCATTACGAATTTGATTTGGATGACGAAGAGGATCTGTAGAATCTTCGGTTCCTGATAACGGAGAAGATGGCAAGGGAGAATAAAGATTCTTCTCAAGTAAAAAACTCGCGTGGAACTTGGTTTGGAAAAGGTTTTGTTGGTTTTACAACCTATTGCATATAAGTGTATTGTTACTTCTCGTCTTATAATTTCCTAAATAGCAATAGGACAGGGGTTTCTTTTGGGAAGCGAGCGAGAAGTAAGGAGGAAAGAGGGCTCAACCGCCGCGGCCCTTTACATGAGGCGCGGCGCTGCATGGCGGGTTTGCATTTTGAATACTTAGTGTGCGCTAGGCCTCTGAGAGAGGCAATCGCCCATAACTTCCCGCAAACATTTTTCTTCTTGAAAATGATTTCAAAACTGATCATTTGAGGTACCCTGGGAATTATATACAACACCAATTTGCTTCCAACTATAATAGTGAAATGTGCCCGTTAATAATTTATTTGATACTTCATTATCCTAATAAAACTCTTTATGTCAGTGACATTATTTTTACTTGTTTTTCACTTTAGACTTTTAAGATTGATAAAAATTTTTATTAAGTCATTATAATAATTAAGATAAATGTTTACTTACTATTTACTAAAATGTTCATTACTTGTACTTACTGCGCACAGTGGTTCAAAATGACCAATTTAGGGACAAAACCCTTAACCGGTCACAAATGGCGATTAAATGTATACATTCCATGGTTTGATGGGTCGCTGAATCAATTTATACCACTTTCAAAGCTGTAATATTTCATTTTAAGGGTTACAGGGTAAAAAAAATACGCATTTATAAAAATAAAATTTTGATTTTACTTGGATCGTAATAAATATTATAGGAACCAACAGAATTTGAACTAAAATTGAGTGTATATATATATATATATATATATATATATATATATATATATATATATATATATATATATATATGTGTGTGTATGTACATCAAACTAATATAATATATATATTTACAAAAATAACTACGAAAATAAAATTTATACTCTTTTTCTGTCATAAACAATAAAATTTTAGATGGGTTTCACTTGTTACACCATCTTCAGTACGATATAAGATTAATATTTATATAAATCATTCATTTATATACATATTTATGATGTGATATTACTCTTTTAAAATTAAATCTGTCGCATCGACCACAAGAGATATTTTCTTTTTTTCCAAATTAGGCCTCAAGTTACTAATGTATGGATCAGATGACACCAACATAAAATTGTATACATCTTTCGTTCGTTGCTCTTCAAGATTTCCTACTACATTCAGAAAATTATTTGGTTGGTTTCCCCACCCTCCCAAATTTCTAGAACCAGGTTTACGGTCGATCTCGCAACCTCCCAGGCACAAAGGGCACGATAAAGTTGTTTTCCAACCATTTACTGTTTTTTCTTTTAAAAAACCGTCCTCATTGTATGACGCTTCCTTAAAGTATTTATTAATTTTTACTTTCACTTACCTATATATGAAATATATAGTAAGTGGAAGTATTGCGATCGTAAAAAATCTCGACTTCCGGTTTTCAACGGAAATACACGTTTTGGGGTCCCCTGAGTCCAAATGACCAAGTCCCGCAAAACGGTCTGTGTGTGTGTGTTTTTTTTTTTTTTTTTTTTTAAATCACTTTATTGTTCACATGCACCACATAACGTATAACATGTATATTATTAATAATTATAGTTACAATATATCTATAACATATTAAAGTCTATTTTTGCTAGAAAACTGGAAAAAGATGGAAAGTAATCTTTTGAAATTAAGTCAGTCTCTTTTGCACTCCAATAACTCCCTGATGTAATGACATCTTGAATAAGTTTTCTTCTGATAGCTTCAAAATTCTCGCAATCATTAATTATGTGCTCCCATGTCTGTGGCGTATGAGAGTCGCATAAACAGCATGGGTCGTCTAAAATTTTGAAATGATGAAGATATGCCCGGTTCCGGCCGTGACCCGTCAAGACCTGAGTTAATTTATAGTTAATTGTGAAGTGTTCCGCATCCTGCCTTGACTTGATGTTCGGGAAATATTTCTTCGTAATTAAGCCTTTGTCGCTTTGTGCCCACTCTTCCTGCCAAGCCGAAATCAAGTTCTCATAAAGTTTGTTCGCAAGGTACGACTTCGGGGCCAGAGAGTATGCTTCTTCTATCGATTCGTCTTCTGATGCCTCCTTCGCTATAGTATCTGCCATCTCATTCCCTATTACACCACTATGAGCCTTTACCCACTGAAACTTCACCTCCTTGTTCATTGATTTTAAAAGTATTTTAATTTTTTCGACTATCGGAGAGTGGTCTCTGTGGTTCTTCAATATGTCTAAACAGATTCTGCTATCTGATTTAATTGCAACAGTTGGTGTTCTTTCTCCATGATCCTTAGTTATCCCCTTCCACCACTCTAGGGCCTTCAATAGCTAGCATTTCGGCTTGGTTATTTGAGCATTTAGGGCTTAGCCTAAACTTAGCGGTGTAAAATTCTTCTCCTCTCTCCATTGCCACGAATGCACATCGTACTCCCCTTTCAGTTTTACTCCACTGTGTGTGTGTGTGTGTGTGTGTGTGAACAGACTAGCTCAAAAACTATAAACCGTGCGAACCTGAAATTTGGTATTTAGTTCAGGTATATGCCCGCGATGTGACAGCGAAAATTTCATCAAAATTTCTCAAAGGAAGGGGGTACTTTATTTAATAACTTTTTACGTTTTTTTTTATTTACTCAAAAAGTGCATTAAAGATTTTGATCAAACTGGGTATTTGATGTATGTATATGCCCGAGATATGACTGTAAAAATTTCATCAAAATTGATTAACCGGAGGGGGACTTTACTTATAAAATTTCGTATCATTTTCACGTGTTTTTTTTATTCACTTAAAAACGGCTTTAACGATTTTGATCAACCTGGGTATTTGATGTATTTATATGCCCGAGATATGACCGTAAAAATTTCATCAAAATTGATTAACCGGAGGGGGGACTTTACTTGATAAATTTTGTATCATTTGCACGTGTTTTGTTAATTACTCAAAAACGGCTTTAACGATTTTGATCAAACTGGGTATTTGACGTATGTATATGGTAAAGATGTGACAGCCCGCATTTCATCAAAATTGCTCAAACGGAGGGGGCACTTTATTTCTTAACTATTTTTGCAATGTTTACCTTTTTTTTCGATTTTCTCAGAAACTGCTTTAACGATTTTTATCAAATTCGTCATGTTTAATGAAAATTAGGAGTTCAATAATATCAGGTAAGCTTTATCATTATTAATATGTTCTTGGGGGGCTTAAATGGGGTAGGGGCCTTTTTTGTTTGTTTGTTTTTGTTTCCTATGAAGTATCTTTGTTTTTGTTTATATGGAGAAATAAACTGTCTCTCATTATGCCTAAAAATAAAAAATGGCTAAATATGAGATATGATAAAAACCAAGTAAACATATAGAGGAGAAAAAAAGAAAAATATTCAGTCAACTTATAAAACACGTTGAGCCCACTCATGATGCTTTTAATGACAGACCATTGTTCATAATTAATGCCCTTCTGTTCATTTAATGGAAATGATTTGTTTCATGGGAAATAAATGAAATATTCAACAAGTACATAGAGAATTATAAAATCAGTCGACTTGGAGTATTATCCTTGCATTGCCGAATTATCTCAAGTAAAAACTTTTATTTAATAATAATAGAAATTAGTGTTTGTTATAGAGCAAATGAAAACAAAAATAAGAAATGAATGTGGAAAAATGTGTAACTGAGTGAGAAGTGGCATTAACACAACGCATTAATTTCTAATCTAAGTTGGTAAGTGACGAATCCAATTTTTACCTTTTTTTCGATGATCTCAAAAACGGTTTTAACGATTTTGATCAAACTGGGTATTTGATGTTTGTATATGCCAAAGATGTGATAGCCAAAATTTCATCAAAATTGGGCAAACGGAGCGGGCACTTTATTTCATAATTTTTTTTTTCATATTTTAATTTTTTTTTCGATGATCTCAAAAACGGTTTTAACGATTTTTATCAAATTTGTCATTTTTAATGAAAATTAGGTGTTCTTTAATATTAGGGAAGCGATATCATTATTAAAATGTTCTGAGGGGGCTTTTTTTGGGGGGGGGAGGTCCTTTTTTGTTTGTTGTTTCCTATAAAGTACCTTTGTTTTTGTTTATATGGAGAAATTAACTGTCTCTCGTTTCGCATAAAAATAAGAAATGGCTAAATATGAGATATGATAAAAATAAAGAAAACATAAAGAGGAGAAAAAAAGAAAAATATTCAGTCAACTCATAAAACTCGTTGAGCCCACGCATGCGGAGTACGCCTTTAATGGCAGACCATTGTTCATAATTAAAGCTGTTCTGTTCATTTAAGAAGTGGCGATTAACAAAACGTATTAATTTCTAATCTAAGTAAGTTGGTAAGTGAAAGTTGTGTGTTGCGTGCACGCACCAGATTTTTTTTTTATTTCCGAAATAATTGTAAATAAGGGCTCACCTTCCACCCCTGGAATTAATGCTGGTAACGCCTGCTCTAGTGACGAATTCTTATTCATCAGCATATCACATACATCACAGTAGGAAAAGACGTATTTCTCCAAGTAAATTTTAAATGAATGATTATTAAATATTTCCTGGCCTCATTACTTTTCCAAGTAATCCGATCCCGCCGTCCGTCATACATCACCGAACTTCTCCATTTCAAATCCTCTGTCCATTCCCGCAATACCCGTTCCAGGTCTTCAGATCTATACACTCCGGCCCACCGAACGTCAGCTTTTGAAAGATCTATCATTATCCGGTCCTCATCCCTATGGAACTCTATCCCCCCTTTTATTCGTCATTCCAACTCACTCCCTACCTTTAAATCCCGCCTGTTCGATCACCTCCTTTCCTCCCAGTTTCCCGAACAACTGTAACCAGTTCAACTGTAAATTGGTATAGGCCTTTATTATTTATTTATCCTTAAAATATATGTTCCATTTAGTGTATGTGTAAATAAGTTATTTTTCATTTTAAGTCAATAAGGATTTACTTAGTTTTATTTTATTTATTTTTTTTTTCTTATCACAAGAAGATTTCCTTATTATTTATAATTTTTTTCTCAGCTTTTTTTTTGTTTATTTTTATCATTTTAATTTGCTCCATTTTTTTTGTTTTTATTGTTTTCTTATATAGTACTCTAAGGCACTGAAGCCTATTATATGTATCTGTATAGTTTGTTCCTAAGGGACTAGTTCCCGGGACAATCAATAAAGTCTTTATTATTATTATTATTATTATTATTATGATGATAATAAATATTTTTCACTGTCTCCGCTGAAAGAAAACTGAAAACTGAGACAAATAACATTTGTTGACATATTGACAAATCCATTTTGATCCAGAAGCGTATTCGTTTGAACTTATGCAGTTTGTATAGAAGCGTATCAGCGATTGAAAACACTGCACCTGGAAGAGGGGACACTTAAGCAAACGGCACTCCTGTTCACGCATTCCTAACTGTGAAAGGTACTCATTCAACGATTCGGACCTGAAATCTTTTGGAATATCTTTAGTGATACCTCTGGATTGATTTAATATCAACCAGAAGACGGAGGTCGACGGAGCTAACATTGAAAAAGACCAATAACCATATCACTTGGTCAAGCCATATGACATGTCTCAAGAGATCACCCAATTCTCTTTTCCATCCACCCTAAACTTTTTTTTTTAACTCTAGGATTAAATACCTTTTTTTCAGGATGTCTAAATAAGATATTTTCGAAAATTACGGCCTCGGAAAAATTTGGGCTTCCCTAAGTTCGCTTCGAAATAGGACATTAACGTCGAAGTGTTTTCGAGTCATTCCTACAAGATGCCCAAAACAATCTTATTTTCAAAGGTTTAATGAATTTTAATCTGAAAAATTGGTATGGATCCTTGCTCTAGAGGTATTTATGTTTCAAATAATATCTATAAAGTTCCGGTTGGAGCACCTTCATTTTTTAGGGTTTTTTCCCTATCCGCACTGCTGTGCGACGGGCCAAAAGCCATTTAATGTTATCGCTCTATATATCGGTCCATCAAAAACAGAAAACAAATTAAATTATTAATCATTACGACGTCTGATACTACGTAACCGTTACGTTAACATATAATGAGCTAAACTATTTTCATGTGAAACACTAGACTCAGTTTATAAAATTTAATTAATGGATCTTTTTTCTACGAAGGAAATTCGGAGATAGAATTGAGTCCACAACAAAAACCTCTGTCCGCTTAGTTGGATCAACCATCACATTTAACTTTAAAATACTGTTTATCTAATTAAAAATCATTTTTATACAAGATTTTTGTCATTATCTATTTAATTTTAAAAACAATAAATAATTTAATTGAATTATTTATTCAATGGAAAAACTTTACGAACATTTATTTATTGGGAAAAAAATTGAATTTATACTAGCTAAATAATTGAAAAAATGAGGTCGGTTAAGTTAATACTGACACAAAGAAGTTTAACAGATAAAAGTAAATGGTCCTAAAAAATTAAAATTTTCCTTCGAGAATGCTTGTATTCCTTAGGGTTCCATGATGACAATTGATAAAAGGATAAAAAATCAAATTGCTTGAGAAAAATCATGGTTCAGTATATCTTTAGACAAAATACAGATTCCCGAAAGCTGAAACTGTCCATCATGGAATGATTTTAATTCATAGATATCATCCTTTCAGGAAATAGGTAAACAGACACCATTGACTGACATTAATAAGAAATACTACGATTCAATCAATGATGGCCTTATAGCTTATGATGACCTTATAGCCATCGTAGTATTTATTATCAGAGTGAATATTTATTTCACCCGTTGATGTTTATTTGGATTTAGACTCACCAATAAAACCAGAAAGAGTTAAACTGCTCACCATTACTGAAATATCCAATATAAAAACAGGTTTTGAGCCCTTTGAAAAACAGACGTATACGCTTCCTGATATAATGAACCGAAAACATGTTTTGAAGGAGAGAGTATTATCTCTAAATATTATCAAAGACTTTCCCGTGGTGTAGAGTATAAAAATGATGAAAAAATAATATAAGGGAAAGGGAAGGGCGAGGGAAGAACGCTATGAGGCTGAATGGGCAGCCGCGGCAGACAGATCTCACTGGCGCCACCCTATCTGCCTCTTCATAAATCATGATATAAAGTTGAGCGACTAGGATAAAGTAAATATCCATTTTACACATTTATTTTAAAATAATCAATAGTCAAAATTCAATAACCTATCCTGGAATAATCTGCCAGGAATCATATCGTAATGAGGTTATTATTTCTCTCCATATAGTTTTTATTGCTTGCTATGCTAAGCCCGACAATTATTAAGCTTCCTTAAAAATTACCTCGAGCATGCCTGAAATGGCACAGACGAAATAATACTAAAAGAATTTTCATTTAATTTTTCTGAAATCGAAGTTTTCTTATCTATATTACAGCCCTGCCAAAAAAAATCTAAGTATTTTTTATGAAATTTTAACCTGTGCTACAATAAGTACTTAAAGACAATTTGATAGTGGCAAAAAGAAAAAATAATGTCATTAACAATCATGTTTGGAAACCACCCAATGGTAACAAACAACTTTTTAAATATTGCAGTACTATTCTTAACCAAATATCCAATAACAAATACTTTCTTTTTATTGGAACAACTCGCTTAGTCCCTTTAACACTACAACATACATCACAAAACTTACGGTATTTCTTGATTTTACTAAGAGGGAAATAATGTAAAGCTGAGTTGCTGCCAACATATGATTGGTTATGCACACAGTTTTGCATTTTTTGTTTAATTATTTAACGTCACTTTATGCTACTATTGCTAATCGCAGGATTCTACTGTGGAGTCCTTAAATGTTTATAATTAGATCAAAACATATTTCACCTAATAATTTCAGGAAGGCAATAATTATCTACTTGCGTAATTTATTCCTCTGTATCCAAGCAACCGAGATAGTCAGTCAAATCTCCACTAAGGAAGCATTTTCGCGCAGCCCAATTAAAATAAGAATGATAGTTTCTATGCGGCAACAGTTGGTGATTCTAGTTACCCAAATTAAAATTCTGCTCCATCTTGCAAGGGAATGCACATAAATTTCGCACTTAGCGGGCCATTCGACCTTAAGAGGTACGTGTAGGATATACCAAGATCAACTCCCGCTCATAGCTTGGCATCTTCCTAACGTTTAATAACATATGATTACTTTTTTTATGTAACATATAACACTTTTACATTTTTTTTTTTTTTTTTTTTTTGAGACTTCGAGGCTTCCACTGAAGCCCTATACTGCCCATATTAACACCCATGGCACTGGGTGATACTTCTCCTACGAAAGAAAAGCACCACCCAGGGCGGGACTCGAACCCGCATCTCCGGCATGGGAGTACGGCGCTTTACCGCACAGCCACACCGGGCCCCTTTTACTTTTTTATATCATATAATTAGCTTCTCACATTATATTCGCAATGCCCCCGAGTCAAGTGGAAGTTCGCGTCCTTCTATCTACTCTCCTATCCGAGGAGGCCATCTACGGGAGGTTGCCGGCCAGAGGGTGTTAACTGATAGTGACCGTAGTCTGTAGGTGTGGTGTGAGTTTATTATGCATCTTAAACTGTATTTGGTGTTATTCTGTGATCCCCGAACCGGGAGGAACAGTGGCTGATTTCAGCCAGAAGTCTGGCAATTCAATGGACAATGGGTCGCCGATTCCCCGCGCCAGCAGAGGACAGACAGAACTCTAACATTGAAAATTAACTGTAAAAAAATATTATTGAGAAATGGTGATAATAAATAAAATATAAAATCTTTTACACAACTCCTTCCGGGCACAGCGGCTAATTAATTTGACAGGAAGGATTCAATACGATTAAATTTAATATTGTAAAATTATTAATCTCTATTATCTAAAGTATAGAACCTACATTAGAGATACACTGAATGGAACCATCTCCTAATGTTTGATCGAAATATATTCAAATGATTGAACCAATGATTTATATAATCTCGTATCCCCTGCTAAGGGTAAAATAGCGAGATTTAAAGTATTACTTCGTTTTAATATTTTTTTTTTCTTATGAAACTATTTTCTGAGTACGTTGTACTTTTTTTCTAGCGTTACATAACACTAGATCAGAATGTTTATACAAATACTTTAGTGGACACTAGTGGTGTAGTCGTTAGCATAAAAACCTACAATACTAGGTCGCGGGTTCGCGTCCCGAGGTTTTTACGTCCTACCCGAGGGACGGCATAGACAAGGATTTTTTACTTCCATTAAAAACTCCTAGGGCCACCTCGGGACGCGAACCCGCGACCTTAAGTATTGTAGGTTTCTATGCTAACCACTACACCACAGGTACCCCTAAAGTACCCCCTAAAGTATTTATATACATTTATAACGATTCTGGTACTCGTTATAAATGTAGGTTCGTTAAAGATCCCTATCCTAATTATACCTGGATAGGCGAAATTTAGGACTTCTACTGTAGCCGCTTTACCCTACTCTAGGTATTTTTTTAATGACATTCTTTCCATTTTGTTTCTAAATCACTATCAATTTGGTTTTTCTTGTCTATAACTTTCAGGGAGCACATTTCACAAAAATAACTAAGCTATAGGTATATCCCTCCTTACCCCTTCCACCTTACCTCCACACCACCTCTTCTTCGTGCCCACACTTTAAGATCCCCTTCTTCAGAATATAAACCAATAAAAGTATTGATTTTCTCGTATTATTTTATTTAGTTTCTTTTTGTTCTGTCTTTATAAGAGGTGATTTGCATAATATAGATTAGCTATGAAGCTTTGTATCTACAATTAATTTACCATCTGGTTTACTAATTTTTATATGATTTTAAGTGAATGTTTTAACCTCACATTATTTTGTGTACTTTTCAATACATTTAGCATTATTTTTTTGTTACCCCTGTATCGTTATTGATGTTTATATTGTAATTTATCTATGCATAAATTTGGGCTTTACATTTTCTTATATGTATTTTATAAGTTACGAGCTGTTTTCTGTACTGAACACAGTCTTTTAGAAGTGTTATATTTCTAACGTTCACAAAGTACATCTTAAATATGAAAATATTATACCTTCACTCTAGTTCTTAATGTTTCTGACAACTGATGATGGCCAATCATCCTCACATTTATCGGGAAGGAATACTGCTGTGATATTGATCCCTAAGCCCTTTTCCTTTCGGAAAAAGAACCCTTGGTAGAGGAATATTTTAATTCATCTCCGGGGAGAACGGTTGGGGCGGAGACCGAGATTCATTTGTACAAAGAGGCCGTGGCAGTTCATATTGAGATGGAAAAGCCCTGGGGTACAGTCTCAGAGTAATTTCCGCGGTCCAGTTACCCATCGCTACACACACGACGGGTTCCAGATGAGAGGCCGCTCTCCCAGTCTCCCTCGAGGAGAATATATTAAAAGCGCTTCCACTTTCTGAACCCTCTTGGACCTTTTTCTTCAATACGCGAAGGATGAATATTTTTCTGAAGATTTCGCCTTGCAAAGATTTGAGAGTGTGTGGAAGCATATATATGTGGAAGCTAATGTGACAAAAAAATGTGTTTAAATATAATTTTTTTATCACTGCTATTTTTACTATTTTTGAGCCCAGAGGTTGACCTCCTAAGTAGTTGGGAACGTTTCAAATGAATAAACAGTTTTTATTCATTTTTACTTTTTGATCGATTAATGGTTCATTTCTGCATACCTTTTATTTATATTTTACGTCATTTGCGCCTGCGCTGGAGCGCATCTAGCAAATTTGTGAAGAATGAAAACTTTTTCTTGATTTAAATGCAGTGCTCGATCATATCCCTTGGCCAGTTTTTGGTGGTGACTGGTTTTGGTTTTTGTAGTTTGGCCAATGTGCAAGTATGGAGGTAACTTGTAATGTAACGTATAAGCTCTCCTAATAAGGAGTGAGTTAGCTTCTTAACTACTAACTAACCTTCTTATTTTTCGGTAAAAATAAGTTTGTTTTCGGAATAACTATGGAAAATTTCTATCCTTACCTTATCGAGTTTCCGACTGCAGGTTTTCTGTCGTTTTCTTAGCTTCAACCCTGAGTAAATAACAGTCAAATATCGAAAGGATTTTCAAGATGATTTACTTATCAATAGATTATTCTACTACATTATAATAAAAGTAAAAATAATAAAAATATAAATTTTAATTCTTTTATTCCGGTATTAATTAATAACTCTCAGGTCTCGGAAGATAATGCGGCGAGATAAGGAAATGAGAATTGAAACTTTAAGAGCTTTAGAAAGGTAAATGACGTGGTTTAATGGTTGCCTTTGTTAATGGTAGGAGCGATCCCGAAGTTAAAAGGGGACTTTTATATTTTTTTCCATTTCTTTCCTGAAAACTCATAGAACAATGCTTAGGTATTTTGTGAATAGATCAGATTTCAATGGTTATGGTAAATCTTAAGTCCTAGCTATTATTTTATGTGTATTTTTTATTGCATAGTTTTATGTGTATGTTTTATTGCATATTTTATGTGTATTTTTTATTGCATTTTATTTTTAATAGAATTTTTTAATAAATTAAAACGACAGAATCGAATTATCACCATTACACCATATGGAAAATGTGATATCGCTAGTTTGGAAGAAGACTAACATGATACTCAAATTTTTGCTTTCGTTTTTTTTGTTTTTAAAATACTTCAAATCAAACTATCTTACTTTGAAAAAAAGACCAGATTCTTAAATCCGACATTTAACGCTGATGAGCAGTCCCTCGTAGAGTTGAGAGATAGCAATAATGATCTCATCGTATGGTTGTTTGTTGGTTTTTGTTTAACGTAACTTGTTGCTGCCAATCGGACGATGCTACAGTGGTAGTCTTTAATTGCGCTTATCCAGGTGTAAAGGTAGGGATCGTCAACGAGTACCTGACATCGTCCAGGTTCGGAACCACTATTTTACGTTTTATCTGAAGGACGGCATGTTCAAGGATTTCTTACTGATATTAACTTCGTACTGGTTCCATGGAATAAATGTTGACCTTTCCACCACTGTTAGAATGGTTTGGTAACATAGGACATACTAGGAAGGAGTACTGAACAAGACTAAATTAAGAAATGCCAAGATATTTAATGTAATCATACAACATACAAAGCATGAACATTAATACGTATTATTAAACATATGAGAACATATATATTATTATACTTGTAGAAGTTACAAAAATATTTTGCGTGTGTATGACCGAAACTGTAGACCGTTTCACCCACCTCAAAACACATCAGTGGTTGTCACTGATAACACATGGTAAACCCCAACAAATCCCATTAAATTACCTTTACCCTACGTCGTAAACCCACAACATTCTGTCCTACAGTATCCTTCAATAATATCCAATCTCTTTATATATATATGAGGCTTTGCCCTTACTGACAGAATCAACGCAGAGCAAAAACTACTAATGATAGAAACTTGAAGTTCGGAATTTAGATTTTAAACACGATGTAGGTAACCACTAAGAAGGAATTTCAAAAATGTAACCCCTAAGGGGCTTAAATGGCGAAATTGTCGTTTAACTCTAACGGACACCTGTTTTTGCACTTCGAGAAAAAATATCTAATTTGGACTCATTTTAAAGATCTTAATACGGCGAGTTTAACTCGAAAACCCTACGGGACGTCGAGTTTAAAACCATGTGTTAAACCCGAAAAATGAAGCGTTCACGACGTGTAAGCAAATTTTGTTTCGCGGTTTTAGTAAACTCTCTCCATACCGCGTCTTCCTCTCTTTTACCAAGCCGGCAGCTTCCCCCTCCAACATTCCATCTACCGGAAGCTCCGATCCCAGTTATGTTGTCAATATATAACATATGTTGTCAATATTTTTCATATATTATATTAAATCAATACCAAGGTAATGATCACAGAATTGATTTTAAAGGCTCGCGGGCAAAGCCGCGACGGGGAATGCTAGTTATAGATAAACGTCACACATGGAATCCTCACACAAGACTGAAAAGACAAGAAACATCCCGCAGATTCCGACTAATACAACATTTAATAAGACAAACGCTCCAAACTTCAAATTCACTACAAAAGATTAATATACATGACAATAATAAGACCTATCTGGACCTATGGAGTCAAACTTTGGGTTTCCACCAAACCATCGAATTCCTCTCGCATCCGATACCTACAATCCAAAATCCTTAATGTTCCTTATGTCACCGATTTGGGCCGATCCAGATACCTGACCTTTCTCAGTAAACCCACTACTCATCCTAACCCTCTTGTCTCCAACCTTACTTCCTCCTCTATCCCAGACAATCCTCCGAGGCGTTTGACAAGAAGATGGCCTAGAGATCTTCTAAACTAAATCAATGTTCGAGTGCTACCAGTTTCCCCACTTCATGGTATTTTCATGTCATTAATGTGCATATATCAAATTAGCTTATTGTATTGCATATACAATAAATAAATTACATAAAAAAAAAACTTTAATAACAGTTCGTTCCGAATTTGACAGGTAACAAGCCTCCTTTACTAAAGCTCTTGTTCGCAAGAGTTCTCAACGTCAAATGTGCTCTATAGGAGGACGTGTTGCTGTAGCGATGAATAAAAAAGTGGGATCCTAAACCTTCTCAAGCGGGACAACTGGCCTGTGAATGATGAATGGCAGCAGATTGCCGGTTTTCCCTCCCGCCAATTTTATTTCTCTTTAATGTAACAACTGTTAAAAAATCTACGCTGCCTTTATTCCTCTTATCTTAAACACTATAATCACATAGGTACATCCTCACCCAATTGCTAACCGCAGTTTAACATTTTTTTAAGCTCAATAATGGAAACTAATTGTTCGAAAGGTTTGACTGGAACATATATATAAAACATATTTATTAGCCGTAAACTTTAATAGTGATAAATTATTGATTGGTTTAAATTATTTTATTTTTTATTTAATCCTATGTGGTCTAAAATTTAGATTAAATGTTAAAAACGCTTTTAGAATATGTCTACGCCATTTTGAGAAAAATATAAATTTCTTTCTTAATAATTTAAGTTAGAAACTTACGAGTCCATAAGCAACATAGAAAATCATAATTAATAGTTCCCGGATTCAACTTACTTGAAAAAAAGAACTAGGTAAGGTCCTAATTTTACACCAGTATTGCCCAGAATCTATCAATATTTAATTTTACACTAGACTAGATTTGGAGACTGGACCCCTCTGGATACTCTTCAAAGGGCATTATTTTAGGCATAATTATTTAGGCATAATTATTTAGGCATAATTATTTTAGGCATTATTTTTACCACGAATCGTTAAGTCTGTTTATCGTAGTAATAGTTATAGTTTTTGCTATTACATTCGGTTATTATCTATGTAAACTGTTCCGCGTTCGCTTCATTAACACGTTCACGCCGGGACTGTAATTCATGTTCCTCGGATGGGAGTTCAAGGGCATTATGCAGTATTTAAAACAATACAATCCTACCTACCTTGTTATACATCGTTGGAAAGTTTCGTGATTGACCAAAGTGACCGATGCGGCAGTCTAGTGTGAGCCACCGGTGGTGCACGCCCGTGATCGTGTTAAGGTACAAAATTATCTTACGCCGCTGTTGCACTCTCACAGGTGGCAAGTAACTAGCGCCATACGTCACCTTTAGCACTGGACCTTGCGCTGCATCTAGGTGAGCATATTCCTGTTGATTTTTTTCTCATCTTCTTCACTTCAGCATGCAGTAGAAAGAAGTTGCTCCATGGGGATGCCTGGGGCGAAGAATAAAACATTTATTGGCAGGCTTTAAATTTAATTTTCATCAAACCGATTTCATGATCACCCACTCCCCAACAACTATCCGGCATTTAATCACCTTTCTCATCGGCTCTACAATCAACAGTTTTATCAGAAAATTCATAAAAATACTTTAATCAAATTCTTCCAAATTTTTTACTAAAATACTAACGAATTTTGTATCCGTTTATTAAATTGTGTTCCCCTTTTCACATTGTAAATTTAAAAATAGAGATTTTTTTTTTTTTTTTCATTTCTTCATTTAAATCGAGTTTAATTCATACAGTCCACTTACATTTATATTCAGACAGTCTCAACCAGCAATTCAAATTTTGTCGAATATAAACTGTATAAAAAAGAAATGAGAGTAAATTGAGTCATATATAGCCTATTTCAATCAATTTAATATTTTTCCTATTACCAAACAGACAAAGTATCTGTTTGTGTTCAAGTCACTTATATCTGGTTTTTCATTAAACGAAGTTGTAGTAGGCAAATAATAAGCCCTTTTTTTTGTCCTTAAACTGTGTATAATGTTAGGAAATCATTATTACTTACTTATTCATTAAGGTTTTTCTTAATGTAAATTTTGTGAATCTGGTGAAGAGTAAAGCTTCCCCTTTGCTACTTCTGGGCTAGGCCTATTTTGAGAGGTGATGTGATCGTAATATAAGCGAACTCTCTTTAACTTACCACTTTTCATAAAATAAATTAATAAAAAATAAATAAACTAATTATAAAGTGCTTATACAAGAAACTAATAACTTGTAGGTTTGTAATAACATTTGCTCTACAACAATATATTTTCTCACATGATTACTAACGTTCCATAAGGTAGAGAACTTGATTGCAAAGACATTCATTTGACACTTCTTCAGTAAAAACAGGGCATACACCAGGGTAGCCATGAAGCATTTCCAGAAAGACCATCTTGCCGGACTTGTTTCCAAAAGTAGTACCGTTTACTCTATATGAGAGTGTGACATCATTTTGACAACAAATATATGGTCGCAATTATGACGTGATTGCCCAGAAGCGTTGTATGATTCTGATGTGCTACAATGTGCTCTAAATGAACAAATGAAAAGTCGGTAAAAATGTTTCTAAAATTCTATATAAAGTTTAAAATAAATAAGTCACGTTTTCATAAATATATTGAAAACTTTTTACTATGGGCATAGCAATCAACTTCTTCTTAAAGAAATCTGATTAACTATTCGTGCTTCCAATCATGACTCTGACCAGATGTGATCGAATGCAGAAATCACTTACGGGCATAATTTATTTCCAGTAAAATTTGTTTGTAATTAGATTAAATTAAACGGTTTGATAATTAATGTAATTAATTATAGCTGGAAGAGATTGACTCGATAATCGACTGACCAGTTACAGAGAGCAATATCAGTGACTGACTGATACCGGTCAAATTGTTAATGGCAAACGCAGGTACCCAATTAATATTTGCATCCGCCGCTAGCACCGAGATTAACTGGAAACTCTGTTATGGCTCCATCTCATAGTCATTATAGCTTTAAATCCCCTATCTCTAAATCGATTACAAATAATATTGGGGTTAATCTTAAGATTTTTCAGGATTATAAAATTTAGAAAATACCCTGATATTTTTTTAAAAAGTCTTCCAGCTATATCCTCTCGAACGATTTTTCTCTTTTCTATATATATATTTACGTGGCCTCTTACTATTTATTTATATATTTTTAAGATATGAAGGTGTATCCCTCTAAAGCTAATATTCTGTGACGAGAATTTCAATTGACGAAAACTTTGTGTAAAAATAAATATTAGTTTTAATATCAGTGACTACTAAGGTTCATACCCATATTTATAATAATTTTTATTTTAATGAAACAAGATGTGACTATTTACTACGAGCATTTATATCGTCCTGAACCTAAACATCGAACCAAGCCGATTTCTCCAGCCATTTCTACTTTGGGTTTGAAAAATACTTCATAAATTGAATCCTCTCAGCTTGGACGGAAATCAAGCACAGAAATAAGATTTTAGTATGATCTGTCGTCACTTATGACTCAGAAGCTTGGAATTTTACGATGGTGCATGAAACCAAGCTTCTTTTCTTCGAGGATTCTCTGACGAATTTGGGGTACTTTTATACAGGGTGCACTAACAAGACTCATTAACAAAGTTTACATAGTGAAGGTCGTCTAACCCGGAAGATTTCAGTTGGCAGGAGATGTGGGAAGAGTGGCTGCTAACAGGATCCCGCACATATTATCGCTGCAGGCGACGCAGAGCAGAGCAGTTTTTGAAATAGTTGTGGTAGATAGGGAGCTGTGATGCCCTGCTCTGCCTCCTATTGTGCGCGGTTCCTTTCCAATCCTCGTTTCACAATCACTACTCTGCTCTGCGTCACTTGCGTCTCAATGTGCGCCTCGCCTCAGAAGTTGACAATGGAGAGCTGATGAAGCTCCACTTATAAAAAATCCCAGCCTTCCGAAATACCCATCGATTTATAAAGCCTTGTAAAGTATACCATACCCAGTCTTTGAATAAGCTTTAAACACATACCTTTTTTCAAGTCATAAGGCATAACTAACTAGCTCAAATAAGATTGAAATTGAAGTTGGGCTCATTCTAGCTTAAAAGCTAATGAAATGTAAGTGCTTTGTGTCGTTAAGCAGAGCACGACTTCTTTATATGGCTTTAAGACTGGATGTTAGGCTTTAAGAGTAGACCGAAGTAAAAAAAGTGGGGTTTCTATATAATGTTGTGTTTTGTAAGCACCTAAATCGAAATCTTTCTACTGTTACAAAATACAAATTCTAATTGTTAAACAACATAATTTTAGTTTGTTCTAACAGTATTAAATAAACATGATTGCTCCAGAACTAATCATACAAAAGTATTGTGTAATAACAAGAAACTCATTGTAACGAGTTTTTTTTCGCTTCGATTACGTCCGTCTGGAGTCGCGAAGAGTTCATTTGAGCCCTTTTGCGCAAGGCGGCTGTTTGCGCGGGTAGTTTGAATTTAAAATAGTTATGGTGTCGCTACCTATGGTACCCACCATATTGGCCATTCCCGTAAGAACTGTGGTACCGAGTGGATGTACCGTACCGTACCGTTCCTTCTTTTTTCAGTTAATTTTTATGTTTGGCGAAGAAGTGCCCATTATTTTATTATTTTTTATTTTGAGGATCTCAGCGGTAAGCCTCCTGAGTTAAATTACTATTGTATTATTTTAATTTTAATTTAAAACTAATTATTTCAAAATTATTTTTAGTTGGTGTCTGATATAAGTCTCGACTATGATTTTAAGTTGGTGTATGAAATATGTTATTACATTGGTGTCTGAACTATGATATTAAGTAACATCTCAACTATTAAATTACATTGGTATCTGGATATTTTGGTGTTTTACTGTAAGAACCTCTGGACCAAAACCAATAAACCATGTAACACAAATTAATGGCGCCCAAACAGGGACTAAGGAAAACTCCAAGATAAGTGTCGTCTTGAAGATTTATTAATTAATAGCTTTATTAATATAAAATTAATATTAAGCAAATTTATCTAATACATAGTACGAGAGAGTACAAGTTATATTGTTTGAGCACTTTGTTTAAATTGAGAGTATTAGTTTATACTTACGTTTGAGCTAAATCAATAACAATAACAAGAACGAAGTTAAAGCTATGTTTAACTTACGATACTTTTGTTATTCACTGATTTCCCTTTCAATATCGTAAGAATATTATTTTCAACGAAATAACATTTTCGAAGAAAGACAATTACTTAAATTTTCTTTAAAGATTTTATTGTATATTACGTAAGCCTTTTAACAAATATTTTTACATGGTTTTAATTTTTTTTTTTCCAATTACTTATATCTTTTTAACAAAATATATTTTTTTCTTCATTGATTGAATGCTCAAAATATATTGTTCTAAGGAAAAATAATGTTTTCACAAACAGTATTGGAATTTAAATGTAGATTATTTTATTTGAATTGAATTTCAAAAGATAATTTCAAAACTTTCAAATTAAGATTTCATTTACCTTTATTAATTTACTTTAATTTGATAATATGGATTCTATTATCTTTTAATAAGAATTATTATTATAATAAGGAATTTAATTTTTGTTTTATAATTTTAAAAATAACTTTTGATAACAGAGATACTATTTTCTTTTATGTATGAAATAGTTTTAGTTTTCTTTTTTAAAGACTCTAACTTATGAATTAAGATTTATCTTAATTAGAATTTAGGAATAGTTAATGTTTGTTTCATTAATTTATATCTTTTGTTTTTAATTTAAAACTTTTGTTTTGGTAAGAAAAAAAAATTCTGTTAAGGCACTAGTTTGATGCCTTTTGGGTTTGTAAAGGAAGCTTACCCGAGTTCAATTTAATTTTCATTATCTTTTCTATTTAATATTTTTCATTTAAAAAAAATAATAATAACAATAAAAAAATATTATTTTAATTGCCTGTTTAATTTAAACAGTTTAAAATTTCTTTTGTTATCGTTTTTCAGAGTGCTAGTTTATACATTTATTTTAATTCTTATTCCTGACATTTTGTTTCTTTTGCTATCATGGGTGTTCCCGACGTTTTAATATCAGAGCGGGAGGATATATTTGCCGCAGTCCAGAACATTTTCACCAAATCGAACTCTTTGACTGTCAATACCGTAGTAGATTTTAAACCAGTTTACGATAGGCTAGTCAATTATGAGTCGCGTTTTGAGAATATTCAGTCCAAAATACGGGAATATAATGCAACTGTGACGGATAAAAAGGACAAGATTGAAACCTCCGCAGTGCAAAACTCATTCAATGATTTAGTTGATACCACTAAAGCCAATTATTATAAATGGATAAAAGCGTGCAATCCTCCTGAAAAGAAACCTGAGATTTTGCCTACCCCTATTTATCCTGTACCTCAGGAGCTACCGAAAATTGATTTACCGTTATTCTCGGGGAAATTAGAAGAATGGAGTGGATTTTATTCTCTTTTTGACTCTATGGTTCATAGAGAAAATTCTTTATCGACCATTAGGAAATTTCATTATTTACGAAGTAGCTTACGCGGGGAAGCTCTGTCCCTTATCTCAGGTTTCGCACTAGACGAAGCTAATTATTCCCTAGCTTATGATGCATTAGTCTCTAGATATCAAAATAAAAGGCGACTCGCCCGATTTTATATAAAGAGGGTGATGGATTTTACTCCCTTAAACAACTCTTCAGCTAGTAACTTGCAAAGATTTTTATCTGAGCATGAAAATAATTTTTCTGCGTTATCGGCTTTAGGTATTGAAGACATGGGGGATTTTATCAAACTTCATTTAGCCCTCACAAATTTAGACCCCGGTACTAGAAAAGCGTTTGAAGAACGAATAAAGTCAACTGAAATTCCTTCTTATAAGGACTTGATAAATTTTGTTACGGAACGTTCTAGAGTCTTCGAGATGATGGCTCAAGAAGGCCGATCCGAAAAGTCTAATGCAAAAGGGAAAACCCGATTTACAAATCCCAATACAACTAGACACGGCAATAACTCGAATTATGAGAAAGAACAAATATCGGGAATCTTTAGTGTTTCACCTTCGGGTTCCTCAATGTCAAAAGAAACAGACACTGCTGCCGTCAAATCAAATGGCAATCGTGAATTAGAACAAATGAAAACGGAATCAGTTGGTTGTAAGGAAAGGTTATTCCCATCGACTAAGGTACAATCCAGAAATAGTCCTGGACCTATTGTCAATAAAAACGCTCCAAAAGAGCTACAGCCAGCTCCGAAATTAAATTGCTGGAATTGCGGTGGACCTCATGTTTATTCTAGGTGTTCGCAACCTCGTAAGTTGTTCTGTTATCGTTGCGGTAACCCAGGAGTTTCCATTCATGCTTGTCCTAAATGTACTCCGGGAAATGGGCAAGGGAATCGGAAGTAAGGGTCATTCCTATTCCCATGGTTTTAGCTGACCCACCAAACATCAATTCAACTATTACCGTTCCTTATCGAACACCTATGTGTACCTCTAAGTATGATCTCGTTTTTCCTTGTGTCGTCTCGAATTCTTTAGAAAATTCTACCGCACCTCTTTGTCCCTTATCGTTACCTAAACAGCTTTACATTGTTTTCCAAATAGGAAAACAATGCCAAAGAAGCTTGCCTTACTCGGCACTATTTGACCCTGGTTCCACGACCTCATTCGTTGGACCAGAAGGAATTAAAATTCTCTTTCAGCTTGGGTATGTCGTAGAGGAAATTCCTAAGTTTAATATTTGTGTCGCTAATGGAAGTACTAGTATTGTGGATAAAAGGTTCTCCATTCCAATTACCGTTGGAGATAGGTCGTATGACACAATACTATATGTTTTACCAACGCTTCCATTTATGTTCTTGTTTGGGTTAGATTTTATAGTTAACTCTAATATGTGCACGAACCTTCGTGAAGCAACATGGTGGTTTCAAGATGATCCTAACCATAACTTCTCGTTTCGTCAAGAGTTTCAATTTTCGGGAAATGAAACATCCAAACTTTGCGGAATTAATTCACTCAATTCCACAGAAAGGTTGGATCTGGATAGGGTAGTTAGTGAAGGTTTGCTTACTCTTCAAGATTCTCCGGGATTAACAACGCGGATTAGCCATAAGATAGACGTTAATGACGCTCAACCTATCAAACAACGCTCCTATCACTACTCGCCCAAAGTGCTTGAGGCAATGTACCGAGAGCTAGATCGGATGTTGGAAGAAGGCTTAGTGGAGCCTTGCCAATCCCCATGGTCATCTCCTGTAGTCATGGTTCGCAAGGGATCGGGCTACCGTTTTTGTATAGATTTTCGTAAAGTAAATGAAGTTACTCGAAAAGATTCCTATCCCATGCCAAATATGACTTCTCTTTTGGACGGACTTCGACAAGCCAGATATCTGACCAAATTCGACCTCAAGCAGGCATTTTTGCAAGTTCCACTAGCGGACGAATCCAGTAAAGACATTACTGCATTTACAGTTCCCGGAAGAGGGTTATTTAGATTTAAAGTTATGCCGTTTGGACTAACTAATTCACCTGCAACCTTTCAGAGGTTAGCAGATTCAATATTTGGGCCCGAACTCTACCCATACGTAGTAGTATTCCTTGACGATATTTTGATTTGTAAGCCAACTTTTGAATTGCATTTAGATATGCTTAAGGAAGTATTCCGTCGACTTAAAGCTTCAGGTTTGCGCATCAACCCAGAAAAATGTGAGTTTGGATGTAATGAAGTTAGGTACTTGGGATATCTAATTAATAGTGATGGCATGAGTGTTGATCCAGACAAGGTTAGTTCTGTAACTTCGATTCCTCCTCCTACTAATGTTGGGCAACTTAGAAGGTTCCTTGGAATGGCAGGATGGTATCGTCGTTTTATAAAAGATTTCTCTTCAGTTGTCTCTCCACTTACATCCTTGCTTAAACGTAAAGCTAAATGGGTATGGACAGAAGAGCAGGAAGCCTCTTTCAATGCTCTCAAGTCAGCTCTGACTGAAGCACCAATATTAGCCAGACCAGATTTTGAGCAGCCTTTTCAATTACAGACCGATGCCAGTGATACAGGTCTGGGAGCGGTCTTAACTCAAATACAAGATGGTGAAGAAAGGGTCATCGCTTTTTGCTCCCGCACTCTCAGTCCAGCTGAAAGAAATTATACCGTGACCGAGAAGGAATGTCTCGCAGTTCTGTTTGGTATCGAAAAGAATCGGCATTACTTGGAGGGATATCCGTTTACCGTTATAACTGACCATGCAAGTCTTAAGTGGTTACTGAATTTGAAAAACCCTTCGGGCCGTTTGGCTAGATGGGCTCTTCGTTTACAACCATACAATTATAAAGTAGAATACCGTAAGGGCAAACTGAATACAGTTGCCGATGCTTTATCCAGAATTGCCGCAATAACCGTTTTATCTTCTAATCCCGATCATGGTTCTTCTTCCGGTGAGATTTCGTCTTCGGAATCCTCCATAACATCCGACGAATGGTATAATCAGAAATTTTACCGAGTCAAAAGGTCTCCAGAATTTCATCCTGGATGGTTGGTAAAGGACGGACAATTATTATATCATCGCAAGAACCCTTTGAAGGGAGAGCTTGAGGACCCCAGTGAGGAATGGAAAGTTGTTGTTCCTAGACATTTGCGTAGATCTATAATTTATGATAATCATGATCTTCCGCAGTCGGGCCACCTGGGTATAGATAAAACTGTTGCTAGGGTTAGCAGATTATATTACTGGCCTGGACTATATCGCGATATAAGCCAATATGTCAGACAATGCGAATTATGCCAGAAAGTCAAACCCAGTAATACACCACCTCGCGGATTAATGTACCCTCGCTATAACAAGCAGCCTTGGGAAATTGTGTCAGTCGACATTATGGGTCCCTACCCTCGAAGTTCAAAAGGCAATGTTTATCTTTTAGTTTTCGTTGATTTATTTAGCCGATGGGTGGAATTGTGTCCGATTAGAAAAGCTACCTCTTCCGTTATTGTATCGAAATTGAAATCCCGAATATTATATAGGTATGGGGCACCTCAGAAGTTAATTACCGATAATGCAAAGAACTTTGTTAGTAATCTCGTAAATGAAGTGGCTAAGGAGTTCGGTATTAAGAGAGAGACTACACCTTTATATCACTCACAGGCAAATCCCACAGAGAGAGCAAATCGTAATATAAAGCAGCTAATCGTCACGTATCTCGGGAAAAGACACCAACGCTGGGACGAGAAATTAGGGGAGATACAATTTGCAATAAATTCTTCTGTTCAAGACTCAACAAAGTTCAGCCCTGCCTTCTTGAATTTTGGTAGAGAGCTAAGGCCTTTACACCAAGCTCCACAAGGGGATATCCTGGTAGCTCGCGAAGAAGAACAGGCTTCTTGGGCTGCTAAATTAAGCAAATTACCTGAAGTACATCACGTTGCAGAGGAAAATTCTCTTAAAGCGAGTCTAACTCAGAGTAGGCGTTATAATTTGAGACGTAGGAAAGATCGTTTCAGTCCGGGAGATCAAGTGTTAAAGATGACTTTTCAGCTATCTTCGGCGGCTGATAAACTTGCAGCTAAACTTAACCCCAAATATGAAGGCCCTTATACGGTTGTTTCGGTTACTGCCGGCGGATCGTGTAAGTTAAGGGATCATAGTGGGAAGTTAGTAGGTTTATGGCATCCCTCAAAACTTAAATTATTTCGACCATCCTGACGGACTTACGCGCTGGAGGGGGGTGTGTAACGAGTTTTTTTTCGCTTCGATTACGTCCGTCTGGAGTCGCGAAGAGTTCATTTGAGCCCTTTTGCGCAAGGCGGCTGTTTGCGCGGGTAGTTTGAATTTAAAATAGTTATGGTGTCGCTACCTATGGTACCCACCATATTGGCCATTCCCGTAAGAACTGTGGTACCGAGTGGATGTACCGTACCGTACCGTTCCTTCTTTTTTCAGTTAATTTTTATGTTTGGCGAAGAAGTGCCCATTATTTTATTATTTTTTATTTTGAGGATCTCAGCGGTAAGCCTCCTGAGTTAAATTACTATTGTATTATTTTAATTTTAATTTAAAACTAATTATTTCAAAATTATTTTTAGTTGGTGTCTGATATAAGTCTCGACTATGATTTTAAGTTGGTGTATGAAATATGTTATTACATTGGTGTCTGAACTATGATATTAAGTAACATCTCAACTATTAAATTACATTGGTATCTGGATATTTTGGTGTTTTACTGTAAGAACCTCTGGACCAAAACCAATAAACCATGTCACATCATATAACATACAAGAAATCAGGAAAATTGAATAGCAGGCCGATTACTAACAGAAAGGATAGAACATGAGTTTATTTGTAGGTAAGAATTAATGATGAATCCTTCAACTGTGTCTTCTGAAAATTTGAAATCATTGACTTATCTGAGACAAAAACGTTCTGTAAAACAATCTCTTGTGTAACAAGAGGGGCAAAGGTAAATAAACGTTGGTAGTGGAAGTATTTATTTAATTCAATGATCACATAAAAATAATCAATAAATTTCACACCAGCAAGTGGTACTTCACTAATTTCATTCCGATGATGAGGGGCTAATTCATTGATTACTGATTTTCACTTCGTTAATTGAGAGAGAATGCTAATGAAGCATCCGCCATCCGTCAAGCGAACCGCTCGTACGGCAGTCAATATGAGCTTTTCGTGGAGCTGGGAACAGTGTTTCCATCGATCTGCGGCTGACAAACGACAGCATAGAATTTTATTACGAATTAATTCTGAAGACTAAAATCAATTATAAAGTTATAAATGCAGACATTCCCTATTTACATATCAATTAAAAGCAGAGTTAACAAATGCCTTCAGGCCCTCCCCCTCCCCCATAAGGCAAACGCTGTTACTCGCCGGGCATAAATAAACATGAACCTTTGGATTAGTTGACTAAACTCACTCTGCCCGGCAATGATTAGCAACCTTCTCCAGACACTTATTTGTTTCTCTTTCATTAGATTCTTTAGGGTATTCTATTCAGGTATACAAGGTTTTTTTTTTTCTTCCATTCTATTCGGAGGTAATCAAGAAATGAAAAATTATATTTTATTCGCAATGAAAGGCATAGCAAAGTATAAAATAAGCAAAGGAAAGTTTTTTCTTCCTTCCTTTCCACAATGGCAGTACAAAACTGAGAAAGTAATGCCCCCTTCAACTTTTTCCGCTAGTTTTCTATATCCAGTCCGTTACCTCTTCAATGGCAGAAACTTAAGAGGTACGGTGCCTGATGCCAATCGATCCGTACTTATCCTCTTCCCTCCGATCCGGACGTATTTCACAATTAAAGTTGGTTTTTGTCATAATCGCGTTTTCCAAATGACAAAAATTAACTTATGGTTACTTTATACACAGCTATCAGCACTGTCAAAATATTTCTTATTTCATTATTCACTAAAAATTGTCTAAACATGTTGCTTACATTCAATAAAAAAAAAAAAAGATTGTTGGGTACAACTGGCATACCCATGGTTGGCAATATCTTGATTTTGTGCCCCTACATCTATTCTATTATAATATGAGCCCCTTAAAGCGCAAGTGGTGTAACTCCAATTTTCGATTTGTTGTTTTTGTTAGGCATTCTACTGTGTAGGGAAAACTGTGTAATGTTGAATTCACTTACAGTGTAACTCCTAGTTTCCCATATTTGTGCATTCATTTGTGGTCTGGTGAAACAAGAAGTACCAAAACGTCTTAACATAACAAACCCTTTAATATTTCAAAACATAAAAATTGGAGTTACACCACTTGTGCTTTAAGGGGCTCATATATAGAAAATATCAAAACGTGAAACCAAAACCATATGATTTTTATTTGTTACATTGAAAAGAGTTCTAGACTTTTTGTTTGAACAGTTACCTTACTGTTCTAGTACATGTTCTAGATTTTACAAAAATTGTCTACGTTTTTCGAGAACCGTCTAGAATTCTCTATTTTGGACTAAATATAAGAAGTGGTGGACTAGAGGTTAGTAGTTATTTTACTATAGTAATACTATGGGCAGGACACGTCAAGAAGCAGCCCATCGCGCTTCCTAGGCATGGCGATAAATGCAGCAGTTTTTGAATCAGATTGAAAAAAAAAAAAGCCTTTCCGTACCCACTTACGTTAAAATTAATTTGCACATCTTGCTCTCCTAAACTCCTTCCACCAAGGGCTTAGTCCGGCCCTTTTAATTTGGGCGGACTATAGTACTTGAATCCTGCTACCAATACGAAATAAAACTGAAGCTTCATGAAACAAGTTCTTTTTTCCTCTGATTAGTCTATTACATATCTACTAAATTACAATGGTTAGTCTAAAGCAACTTGTAAGATATTGAGAAGCTAGGGCATGTATTATCAAATCATTATAGCATTTAATTTTACTTCAACCTTGTTTTGTCTTGTGCAAAAAAATGTCTTATTTTCACTATCAAAGATTATATATTCTACTGGGGTGAATAAAACATTTTAATTGTTTGTTTGTTTATTTGATTAACGTCCCGTTATACTACTAAGGCTAATCGGACGATCCTACAGAGGGAATCCTAAATTTTGCCTATCCAGGTACGAGTATCTGACATCGTATAGGCTCGGCACCTGAATTTTACGTCCTATCCGAGGGACGGTAAAGCCAAGGATTTTTTACTACATTTAAAAATCCTAGGACCACCGCGGAACGCGAACCCGTGACCTTTAGTAAATACCTTTAAATTTCCTTGCTTCTGTTGAATCTTTCACTTCCACAACGCTTCACGTTAACGCTCAATATACTTTTTATTGTTGCTAATCAACAATAGATAATACCTCTACTCTACTCTAAAATCATCTACTCATCCGAACTTTAATCCGATCCAAACAAACCAAAAGTTTTCCTTCAAGGATGCCAGTTTGGGTAGCTCAGGCGTCAATCTGCACAATCTGTGGTAAGAGGGAACATAGCAGAAAGATTGTAATCTAGCTAATGTATACCCTGTGAGAGACAAGAGAGAAATATGAGAGGAAAGATAAATATTGATAGATTATACTAAGTTGTTCTTAGGACCAGCACTCCTGTAACAGATAACTCTTTCTCGTTCAATATCTGTCTTTTCCTACCCGAGATTTACTGGCTCGATTCTACCGTTTCATCGGATAAAAATATCCTGAGAAAGATTGTTGTCACTTTGCTAAATCCTTCATACTAATATTTTTTTTTTTTTTGCCAAGACCCCTTTCTGAATTGAATACTTTTCTCAAAAATAAGTAAAAAGTGTTGTTTTAGCTTAAAATGAATCCATTACAGAAAATTACTTGAACAAATAGGGATATTCTAAAGAAAAGTGAGGTATTCTAGTTTGTAGACGAATGCAAATCATAATTTTTTCCGGGCGTGGAGGAAACATAAATATTTGGTGATGAAAAATAAGAAAACTTAACAGCTAATACCTCCTTGCCTGAAAATCATAGCTAATATCTCACTGCCGAAAAATATTAAAAAACAAATCAATATTGGCAAGGAATCAAAGTTTGTTCTTATTACAATTGAGTTGCTGAAGTTTATCAAAATAAAATTTATTCTTCAAACATTTATTTAGTTAGGGAGGGATAACCTAAATCCTCATATTGTCTGGATCCATGAATACCTTGTGGCTTCAATTCAAGGTTTTAAAAACATATGAGCGAGCCTGTACGATGTCAGGTAAAGATCCATTTAAAGAAGTTGCCCATTTTAATATCTTTACTTAACTCTAAAGTACTGTTTGGGGTCATTTTTTGATTATCCAGGGAAACAAAATTATAGTATCTTTTAGTAGCTTTCCCCCTTTTTTTCAGAGGCTTTTTCCCCTTTCTTTTCTTTATAAATGTTAGCACCAATAAACTTGGAAGATAATATAAAAAAAAGGGTGTAGTGCCTTGGTAAGGGCTCTACTATGAAAACGTCTACCATTGAATCCTCTGGGATCAGCCGAAATTTATTTACTATGTTCGCTAGTGGAAAATTCTCCCGCTCTGTGTTTACTCGAGTGCAAAATAGCGTAATACACTTAGGTTGGAAATTGATTTTTATCGTCGCGACTGTATGCATTACACTCTATTTTTGTTTCCATTTTTCTTTTTCCGTAGTCCGTACGTTGAGTCTTACATATGAATAGGGTTTCTCAGCTGGGAATAATATCCAAAATTATTGATAATACTAAGATATTTATTTTTTTCAAGATAACACCTAATAATATGTAGCCTAATAACAAGATAGTCCCTCTTGTTATGATAAGGTTACTGACTAAATTTTTCTTTTCTTTTGTATCTAATCAATAGCATGTCGGGTTTCTCCAACGACTAATTTAAATTTTAATTAATAATTAGAAGATATATTATATTTTAGTGTTTCGCTTATTTGTTTAGAAATCAAATTTCATTATTAATAAGGAGATAGTTAAAAGTAAAAAATGATCTTAACGCTCAAGGTAAACAATACTATTCTTTAGGCTCAGGTCTGGGGTGGGAAAATGCACGATAAGATAGACAACATTTACAATTCCTTTTGAAAAAAGTGTACAACCTACCTCTCAACACACCTAATTATTTATAAATACCTAAAATATGAGCTTCACGGAAATCCACAGTATATGTACAACTCATACAAAAGGCATGAAATTCAATGGATATTGAAAATCAGTGGTGAAATATTATATCTAAATTCCAGTAGGCATTCAGGAAAATCTGATACATGTCATATATGTAATACTGGAAAAGCAGAAACTGTAATTCATTTTATTGCGACATGTCCAACTCTTATTGATATCAGCTATAAATGAAGGGAACTGTGAACATGCAGGTATTAAATCAATATTGGAATGGGAAAAATTGGAAAGGTATAATGGGATTTGCAAGAGAGGCATGAAATTACAGGTATAAATTAAAATAATTTAAGTTGTTGGATTGCTTGATTATTTAACCGATGTGAAGGGATAATTATTTATTTGATAAATTAATATATTGATAATATTGATAATTTGAATTTTTTATTTGTATTAATTAAATACTAATATAATATTAATTAATATTATTTATTTTGTTCATATTTATTATATTTCATATTGTGTTTATATTTATATTTATATACATATTGTCATTGGTATTTATATTTTGATCTGTAGTTATATATCGCTTTTCAGAATAATGTTTAACCACCTATCATATTTAGATACTTAAATAAAGTTTGCCAAACTTATTGACATTGTAATTTTTCGTATGTTATGTGAACCAGTACTCGTCTCTGATGGTCAGTGACCAAGAGTACTTGCTAAAATATAAAGTATGAATGAATTTAAGAAATAAACGCACTTTAATAATAATAGTAATATATAGCCTAATAACAAGATAGCCCCTCTTGTTATGACAAGGTTACTGACTAAATTTTTGTTTCTCTTTTGATTCGAATCTGTGGCATGTCGAGTTTCCCCAACGACTAATTCAAATTTAATTTAAGAATTAGAAGATATATTATGAAGATATAGATATATAGATATATTATATAGATATAGATATATAGACATATTATATAGATATATAGATATATTATATAGATATAGATATATAGACATATTATATAGATATATAGATATATTATATAGATATAGATATATAGACTTAGTGTTTCGCTTATTTGTTTAGAAATCAAATTTCATTATTACTAAGGAGATAGTTAAAAGTGAAACATGTTCTTAACGCTAAGGTAAACAAAACTATTCTTTAAAGAACTTTGGATGAAAAGAATGCTTTGTTGATGTGTTTGATGTAACTTACGTGGCCCATCCCTGTTTGTCATTATCACATTTTTGTCACTATACCTAACTTAAAGTTTTCGATCAATTAAAAATACCATAGTATTCAATTCAACAATTCAAGTGTAACTAACAAAAATAACAGATACTACACACTATTGAATTCTAGGGTATTAGAGGCCATGAAATAGATCGAGCTTACAAACTCAAATCGTGTAGTCCTTTCTCGAAGATATCAGACACAAATACAAGTTTCGGCTAGGCCGAAGATTCAGCCGATTTTTGGCCGAAACCAGGTTTTTCGTCTGAAACTGGCCGAAACCGAAACTTCGGTCGGTCACTAGTTTTTGCCCTTTATTCTTCTGATTTTGTCAATCAATACCTACTAATACCTTTTGTAAAGTCTCCATTATAATTTTCGTGGCACATTATGGCATAGTAAATCATAAAATCATATTATGATATTAAAAAAAGAAAACATATAATTCCACGATTAGGATAACAAATATTTATGTTATAAGTCAGTAATATTATCTATGCTAGTTTCTAATCTAATCTAATCTAGTTTCACTAAAAACCGATAATATAGGATCAATTTATATAACCACTATGCTATTGTCTTGACAATGGATCTGGTTTTGAATGTCGAAGAAAGATATAATTCATTGGTTATCCTCTGTTCTGATGGAGCCTGGAATAGCCGGGTACTAATATATGGAGGCTGGTAGGCTTTATATTAAAAATTTTTACATCCTAATGAATTATATTCGAAGATGATATTAAGTATGGAAATTTTGCTCGTTTTCCGTTTTTTTTTAAATAATAATTAATTTTTGTTTTGTTACTTTCACTTACCTATATATGAAAAATATCGTAAGTGGAAGTATTGCGATCGTGAAAAATTTCGACTTCCGGTTTTCAACGGAAATAACCAAGTCCCGCGAAATGGTCTGTGTGTGTGTGTGTGTGTGTGTGTGTGTGTGTGAACAGACTAGCTCAAAAACTATAAACCGTGCGAACCTGAAAATCGGTATTTAGTATATGTATATGCTCGAGATGTGACGGCAAAAATTTCATCGAAATTGGTCAAAGGAAGGGGGTACTTTATTTTAAAACTTTTTACGTTCTTTTGATTTTCTCAAAAACGGCTCTAACGATTTTGATTAAACTGAGTATTTGATGTATTAATATTCCCGAGATATGACTGTAAAAAATTCATCAACATTGATCAACCGGAGGGGACACTTTCCTTAATAAATTTTATATAATTTTCTCGGGTTTTTTTTTTTTTGAAAATTGACGAAATTGGTCAAAGGGAGGGGGTACTTTATTTCAAAAATTTTTTACCAATTTTTCGATTATCTCAAAAACGGCTTTAACGATTTTCATCAAATTCGTCGTGTTTAATGAAAATTAGTTGTTCTTTAATACCAGGTAAGCTTTATTGTATTAAATGTTCTGAGGGTGCTTAAATGGGGAAGCGGCTTTTTTTGTTTTCCTATAAAGTACCTTTGTATGTGTTTATAAGGAGAAATTATCTATCTCTCGTTTCGCCTAAAAATAAGAAATGGCTAATTATGAGACATGATAAAAATCAAGTAAACATAGAGAGGAGAAAAAAAGAAAAATATTCAAACAAATCATAAAACACGTTGAGCCCACGCATGCGGAGTACACCTTTAATGACAGACCATTGTTTATAATCAAAGCCTTTCTGTTCATTTAATGGAAATTATTTGTTTCATAGTAACTAAATGAAATCTTCAACAAGTAAATAGATAATTATAAAATCAGACGACTTGGAGTAGTATGCTAGCATTGCCGAATTATCACAAGTAAATACTTAAAATCAATAATAATAAAAAAATTGTATTTTTTTTTTTTTTTTTTTGAGCAAATTAAAACAAAAATAAGAAATGAATGAGGAAAAATGTGTAACTTTAGGTAGTGGCAATTAACAAAACACATTAATTTCTAATCTAAGTAAGTTGGTAAGTGAAAGTTGTGTGTAGCGCGCATGCACCAGATTTTTTTTCTTGGTCATGGGCAAACATTAAATAGTTTTTTTTATTTCTTACAGGACCCAACCATTTCCTAAGAAATGGTCCCAAGAAACATTTAAAAACTACTATCTTATCCCAATCTGTATTAAGCCTTAACTATGAATGTTGTAGTTATTTGAAACAATTCGGTTGCACAAAATGGTTGATATGTTTGGGAAAGTAAATCTTCTTGGGTCCCATACATTATGTATACAAGAGATGCGTTCACGTCCAGACGGTCTAATGCGAGGAGCTGTAGAGGCCATTCTCTTCAGGTGTGTTTTATTAGTTTCGGATCTCACTTTCTGACGACCCCTGATCTCTGGGGTAGGATATCAATCTGTGCCCAGGGGGGAGGGTGCCCTACGAATTGAAAAAGATGTGGAAATGGAAACTGAGTAATATTTGGACATAGAACAAACGCTCTGTGTATACAATGTCAGCCTCGTAATCACGCAGTTAACACTAATAAAGTTTTTAATGAACTTATTGGAAAAAAAATATGAAAATGCATATGTCCCTTAAAGAAGAATGAACCTCTATTTTTTATTTTATTTTTTTTTCGTTGGTATATATTGTCTTAAAAACGCATGAGATTAATGATCAAAATATAAAAATACTGATTCGAATATTTAAAGGAAAAGTGTAGATACAACCCTAAGTAATTAACATCAGCTATCCTGAAGGTATAAAAACTCTAAATATATTTTCAAAAACAAAAGTGAAAAACTCACTAGTAATGTAAAACGAAGGAACGTGTGGAACAAATGTTATTCAGAAGCCTCTAGGATGTATCTGAAGATGCATTTAAATTTTCGGTTCATGACTTATAAACTTGAAAGGTAAGAGTATAAATGCATTCTATTCTAAGAATAAGAAGTTGCTTAAAATACCGTTTCACTCATAATTTACAATTTTGTTAAAGTTATTGCTTATAAAATAGTGTAATCATAAAAATAATAACTACATATCTGAACAAAGAATCGGTAATCTGAAATCGGTAAATTAATGTAGTTTTGTAAAGAAATTACTTTCTTGAAACATAATACAATGGCAGAAAATTAGGCTTATTAAACTTTTTAACAAGATTTAATGAACAAAAAATAACCATCAAAGTTTTAATATTTATTTAATAAAATAGAATTTAATATAAAATAACTTATTCCATTTAATTTAATTATAATAAATTGAATTAAATTCAATTTATTTGAATAAGGAAATCAAATTATTTAAATCATTTACAATAAATTTTAAACAAGTTTACTTTATTAATCATCTCTTATGTTCAAGCTACAAATACTAAAAACATAGTATGGTTTATATTTTGATTATATTTTTTTTTACTTTCACTTACCTATATATGAAATATATAGTAAGTGGAAGTATTGCGATCGTGAAAATTTTCGACTTCCGGTTTTCAACGGAAATACACGTCTTGGGGTCCCCTGAGTCCAAATGACCAAGTCCCGCGAAATGGTCTGTGTGTGTGTGTGTGTCTGTGTGTGTGCGTGTGTGTGTGTGTGTGTGTGTGTGTGTGTGTGTGTGTGTGTGAACAGACTAGCTCAAAAACTATAAATCGTGCGAACCTGAAATTGGGTATTTAGTGTAGGTATATGCCCGCGATGTGACAGCAAAAATTTCATCGAATTTGCTCAAAGGGAGGGGGTACTTTATTTAATAACTTTTTAAGTTTTTTTCGATTTTCTCAAAAACGGCTCTAACGATTTTGATTAAACTTAGTATTTGATCTATTTATATGCCCCAGATATGACTGTAAAAATTTCATCAAAATTGATAAACCGGAGGGGGGACTTTACTTAATAAATTTTGTATCATTTTCACGTGTTTTTTTTATTTACTCAAAAACGGTTTTAACGATTTTGATCAAACTTGGCATTTGAAGTATATATATGCCAAAGATGTGATAGTCAACATTTCATCAAAATTGATCAACCGGAGGGGGCACTTTATTTCATAATTTTTTTTCAATTTTTACCTTTTTGATCGATGATCTCAAAAACGGCTTTCACGATTTTGATCAAACTTGGTATTTGATGTATTTATATGCCATAGATATGACTGTAAAAATTTCATCAAAATTGATCAACCGGAGGGGGGACTTTACTTAATAAATTTTGTATCATTTTCACGTGTTTTTTTTTATTTACTCAAAAACGGTTTTAACGATTTTGATCAAACTTGGCATTTGATGTATATATATGCCAAAGATGTGATAGTCAACATTCATCAAAATTGGTCAAACGGAGGGGGCACTTTATTTCATAATTTTTTTTCAATTTTTACCTTTTTTTCGATTATCTCAAAAACGGCTTTAATGATTTTGATCAAATTCGTCATGTTTAATGAAAATTAGGTGTTCAATAATATCAGGTAAGTTTTATCAGTATTAAAATTTTCTGAGGGGGCTTAAATGGGGAAGGGGCCTTTTTTGTTTTCCTATAAAGTACCTTTGTTTTAGTTTATACTGAGAAATTAACTGTCTCTCATCGCGCCCAAAAATAAGAAATGGCTAAATAAGACATATGAAGAAAATCAAGTAAACATATACTGGAGAAAAAAAGAAAAAAATTCCGTCAACACATAAAACACCTTAGGCTGACGCATGCGCCGTACGCCTTTAATGACAAACCAATGCGTTATAATTAAAGATGCTCTGTTCATTTAATGAAAATTATTTGTTTCATCGGAACTAAATGAAATATTCAACAAGTACATAGAGAATTATAAAATCAGACGACTTGGTGTATTATGCTTGCATTGCCGAATTATCACAAGTAAAAACTTTTATTTAATAATAAAAGAAATTGGTTTTTTTTTTTTTTTTAGCAAATGAAAACAAAAATAAGAAATGAATGTGGAAAAATGTGTAACTTTGAAAGTGGCAATTAACAAAACAATAATTTCTAATCTAAGTAAGTTGGTAAGTGAAAGTTGTGTGTTGCGAGCACGCACCAGATTTTTTATTTATTGTTATTCCGCTTTGAAGATTTGCACCTGCTTTTGAAATAATTTGATTTAATACGAACGAATATTCTGAACATCGTCGATTTATTCAGTACTGTAAAAGCCCCCAAAAAAATTTAACCTTGTAAAAAAATGTCTCTAATTACAGTAACCCTGTAACGAGTAAATATATTTCTGCATGTTCCATCTTACGACAGAAAGCGTACTTTATTACTTGTTATTGAATAAATTAGCATAACATTTTATCACGTAACGTACATACATATGTGGAAGTTGAAGAATGAAGATAATTCATGCCTATGATGGTATAAAGGAATATAAATATATTTTATTAAAATATGAAGAATGTAAAATAAGAAAGTGATAAGTATATGTAAAAAAAAAAAAAGAAAAATGAAAAAAATATGTATAAAATAATGGTAAAAAGAATATGAACCTTGGTTAATAATCGTAAATATTGAAGGCTAAAAGAATTACGTTTGATAATTTTAACAATAAATATTACATTTGTCCGGGTATGACAGATTATCGATTCGACCCACAAATCAACAAGTTTTAACCGAAATTGTAATATACACATTATTATATTCATACATACATGTATTATTATATAAATACATATATAATGTCACACCAATGTGGGTTTAAATAATATTAAAATTATAATTGTAAAATTATAATACAAGTGAAACAAACAATTAGTGACGATTAAAAACAGTTACTACCAGTGACTCATAAGTACGCTGTACATGGTAAGACTAATACTATAACCGATCGCTTTATTTATTTATGACCCGACATGGGTCCAACCAGAAAGGGCTAGAACATTCCAAACATGTGATCATGTACTAATACATGACTGCAAACGTCCCAGTTAATTTTAAAACTTGTAAAATGTAACAGACTAAATATTTGTTTTGGTTTTATAACTATATTATTATGATCATACGAGTATATATATATTTAATTATCAGATTTTGTGCATTTATTAAAACTGTACAATTCATTCAATTGTTAATCATTTGTGTTATATTTTAAATAATAAAAAAAACTTTTAATCAACTAATTAATAATTAATCAACAATAAAAAAATAATAAACTTTATATTATAAAAGAGAGATATAAGAAGTTTGACCTTAATAGCCGAGAAGGCTAATAGGAAGGAAGTTGCTAAGAGTGTGTTAGTGCTGGTGAAAGATGAAATGCCCTTCCTCTTAATTTGTTCTTCTTTGAGTTTGTTCTCTTCTTTGTTTTCTAAGACTTATTTTATTTGCCATTTCTTTCATTGACCCTGTCCGGTTAATTCAAGGATGTTCCTTTACTGTTCTATTGACTTTAGCTTGTTGTACTTTTCCTTTGTTTTTCTTATAAAATACACCGTAGCCTACCCTTTCGAGGCTAGGAAGATGTTTAGATATATTTTGAAATTATAACAGGATTAATTTTTTTCAATTTGTTTAATACAACAGTGTTTAAATAAAGCTTTTTTCATTTTCTTAACCACATTGAAATATTGCCAACATGTTAGGACTCATTTATTTAAATTATTTTTTATTAACAGTTTTAAACCTCTCCCCCGATCTATAGAATTTTAATATAATGATAAATGATAAATAAATTTTCTTTTTTCACTCTGTTATTTTTTTTTTTACCATAACCCGATCAGAAAAAAAAATATGGCTGTAACGCTCTTAAGAGACCTTCTAGAAATATTTTTATCATAGTCGAATATAATTTTTAGTCTAATTTATATCGGTCTACTTTAATTATATTTAAAAAAAAGTGAGTTCTGATCTCTTTCCTGTAAACCTCATTTCTCTTTCTGAAAAAATAAAAATAAATAACAGGAAGTAATTCATTATGAAATTTCCAATCTCGTAAATGCTTTATTAAATATTCTATATTTTATCTATTGGTTGTTATATCAGATTCCTAGAGAGTTTTGGCAACCCATGCTCTAGTCTTTCTCTTTGTTCCTCATGGTGAAAGTAACCATGAAAATTAGTAAACTAGAACATTTTGAAGTTTGGATGAATCAATCAGAGGCTCAAATCACGGGTATGCAGAGGTTTAATCATTGTGTGAATATGATCTTTCCGAGCGACAATCCCTACTAGACAAATAGAAACGCTCTAAAATAACACTAGAAGGAGGTATTATGATTAAAGTTAAGGCATGGATTCTAACAATAAGATAATTGCATTTGCGAACTAGTCAAAGTAAAGAAATCGTATATAGTTATGTAGCCCGGCATATCTCCTATATTATTCATCAGTGTGTTTCCCTTGAATACAAAACTGTTTGAGTACTTTGAAATCCGTAGATTCATCGTACATTCATCGTAGAGCAATGTTTAATTATACACATTTTCTAGGTTTAGAATGGGACACATTTTTACCAAAGTTGATAAAAACTAAGTATAAACTTAATTGATCTTTCAATATAGATGAACATCAAAATCAGGAAAAAGGTTTAGAACGACTTATTGCGAAATTAATAGCTATCGACTAAAGCTTTTTATTTTACTGTTCACCGATATTAAAAGCACTGTTAAGCTTATTTTATTATAGTTTTTATCAACTTTGGAAAAGTTATGTTACATTCTAAATAAAGGAAATGTGGATAACTTTTAATAATCCATAAAGTAAATGCTGCAGGAGCTCATCAGAGACATGGATAGCAGGCACCCCTTTGTTTTTTTGTTTCACGTCACTTTATGCCATCTTTATCCTAAATTTCACCTATCCCGGTAAAAGTAAGATAAGGATCTTTAACGAGTACCTGACATCGGACCTCCGTTTTACGTCCTATCCGAGGGACGGCATAGGCAAGGAATTTTTACTCCCTTTACAAAATCCTAGTGCCATCACGGGACGCGAACCTGCGACCTTTAGTACTGTAGGTTTCCATGCTTACCACTATACCACAAGTGATCCTTAGGTCCTCAAAACAAACTGCTTGTACAACACGTGACTGGAATAGATATTGAATAGAAAATTGAAATATTTAGAGAATTATAGATATTTTAAAATCGTAGATCACCGCTATAAGATTAACTTATTTTTCTAAATGCCTCATGATGCACCATTCCTCGATATCCGCTATTCTAATGTTCGTTATTCTATTCAAAGAAACAAAATAATACGTTTTACATCCTTCATTTTGTTATTATAACAAATATTTGGGAATTTAGGGGGACGAGAATATTGCTAAGTAAATGGCCCATAATAATCCTAGGCAGATAACCAACCACCCCCTAATAACTAACGAAATAACCCTGTCCCTATTGAATTACCTTTTCTGTAGTTTATTTTCTTCGGCCGGCGATGGTAAGCTATTAAAGAGGAGGAAGGAGGGGGCCTAAGTGCTATCACGGCCACCTAAATATCCCTTATATAACCTTTTTTTATATATCTCTCTGGCGGTGAGACGTCGTTATGGAGGCCGGAACTCTTCCCCTATTTCCTGCCGTATATTATCAGGAGGAGCAAGAGGTCTTCCGCGAGGAACCAGGGGCAGCGAACCTAGCTCTCCATAATTGACTTCCAACACTCCCCCTCCGCTGTTGAATAAATTCTCAAAAATATCTTTTTACTATCGACGCTTTATTAAACGTGGAGTGCCACCAAATAAAACAAGATCATGGAATAGAAGAGAAGAAAGAGAAATATTTGTATATAAAGATTAACAATAATAAACGATTTCATATATCATCCTTCAAATTAACATAACTTTTTTGTGATACAAATATATTTATAACAATTTTTTTTTTCTTTTTACTTTCACTTACCTAAATATGAAATATATAGTAAGGGGAAGTATTGCGATCGTGAAAATTTCTACTTCCGGTTTTTTAACGGAAATACACGTTTTAGGGTCCCCTGAGGCCAAATAAGTCCCGCGAAATGTTGTGTGCGCGCGCGCGCGCGCGTGTGTGTGTGTGTGTGTGTCTGTGTCTGTCTGTGTATGCGTGTGTGTGTGTGTGTGTGTGTGTGTGTGTGTGTGTGTGTGTGTGTGTGTGTGTGTGTGTGTGTGTGTGTGTGTGTGTGTGTGTGTGTGTGTGTGTGTGTGTGTGTGTGTGTGTGTGTGTGTGTGTGTGTGATGTGAACAGACTAGCTTAAAAACTATAAACCGTGCGGACCTGAAATTGGGTATTTAGTGTATGTATATGCCCGCAGCAAAAATTTCATCAAAACTAGTCAAAGGGAAGGGGTACTTTATTTAATAACTTTTTACGTTTTTTTCGATTTTCTCAAAAATGGCTCTAACGATTTTGATTAAACTCAGTATTTGATGTATTAATATGCCCGAGATACGACTGTAAAAATTTCATCAAAATTGATCAACCGGAGGGGAGACATTAATTAATAAACTTTATATCATTTTCTCGTTTTTTTTTATTTACTCAACCACAGCTTTAAAGATTTTGATCAAACTAGGTATTTGATGTATGTATATGCCAAAGATGTGATAGCCAACATTTCATCAAAATTGGTCAAACGGAGGATGCACTTTATTTTATAACTGTTTTACCAATTTATAACTTTTTTTCGATTATCTCAAAAACGGCTTTAACGATTCTCATCAAATACGTCGCGTTTAATGAAAATTAGGTGTTCTTTAATATCAGGTAAGCTTTATGATTATTAAAATGTTCTGAGGGGGCTTAACTGGGGAAGGGGTCTTTTTTGTTTTCCTGTAAAGTATCTTTGTATTTTGTTTATATGGAGAAATTATCTGTCTCTCGTTACGCCTAAAAATAAGAAATGGCTAAATATGATATATGATAAAAATCAAGTAAAGATTTTGTGGAGAAAAAAAGAAAAATATTCAGACAACTCAAAAAACACGTTAAGCCTACGCATGCGGAGTACGCCTTTAATGGCAGACCATTGTTCATAATTAAAGCCGATCTGTTCATTTAATAGAAATTATTTGTTTCATAGTAACTAAATCAAAATATTCAACAAGTACATAGATAATTATAAAATCAGACGACTTGGAGTAGTTTGCTTGCAATGCTGTATTATCACAAGTAAATACTTTTATTTAATAATAAAAGAAATTAGTGTATTGTTTTTTTTAACAAATGAAAACAAAAATAAGAAATGAATGAGGAAAATGTGTAACTTTGAGTAGTAGCAATTAACAAAATACATTAATTTCTAATCTAAGTAAGTTGGTAAGTGAAAGTTGTGTGTTGCGCGCACGCACCAGATTTTTTTTTTTACGTACGCTTTATGCCACAAGGGCTAATCGGGACGGGTTATCTACGGGTAACCAACCTCTTCTAATCCATGGCAAGCCACTGAGTCTGTTCAGTGAGGCCGTCACCGAACAGAATCGAGCGGGCTTGGGCGGGATTCGAACCCCCCAACCGCCAGCGTGGGAGTCGGAGACGCTGTACCCTCGGCCACGCCGCGGCCCAAATGTATAACAATTTTTTCGTGAATAGAAGGAAGAATTAAATAACTAGCATACAAAAAAAAAAAATTGGAATTGATGAAATTTCATTTTACTAGATCTTGTTGTACTTAGATAAAGTCCTAAAGATTGGCACCCAATGTAATATATATATATACGTATCAGAGTAAGTTATTCTTTGATCGCAACCCCGAACATTTTTACTAAACTTTAAACTATAATTATCATGGCGATCAACTAACTTTAATAATATTGAATTTTGTATTGCACCTACAGTAATATAGGAATACTTCTACTTAAACCTTGTGTTATATCATTGTACAGGATTGTTATAAGATCAAGTGCCAATGATTGACAAAATTACATCTGTTCATAAGAGCCCTAACAGTTTTTAAAACTGATATGAGGTTTCGTTAGGCATTAAAAAGTTTTTGTTATAATCAAACTTTTTTTTTTTTTTAAACTTACAAGATAACATCGGTCTAACTCGTACGCCAAGTAATGATATTACTTGGGACTACATATATTCATGAGCTTATTACTATTACAATTCCTGGATTAACTTGGTCTAATAGACCACGCCAAGTAATGACAAAACTTGGGACTCTATTTATTCATGAGCTTATCACTTTTTTAACCGACTTCGAACGAAAGAGGAGGTTACTCTATTCGATACGTATGTAACTTTTTTTTTTGTGCCTTTTTTTTTTTTTTTTTCTATGTATGTTCACCGATTACTCAGAGATGGATGGACCAATTGGAACGAAACCTTTTGCATCTTGTAGAGTATTTTCCCAAGGTGGTCCCATAGAAACTTTTTTTGGGTTCTTAATTTATTTAAGAAGTTATAGGGAAAAAACATGATAATAATTATTTAATTGTCGCTCAAAATGTTTACTTATTGGAAAAACATATGGCATATGTAACATAAGGTATGCTCTAACAAGCTATTAAAACTAATTGATAAATAACAAATCTCAATATTGTTTTACTGCTGGATAAACCAAATGGGAAAACCAACCAATCAAATTCGGAATCAAAAGAGTGGGGGGAGAACATGAGCAGTCTATTGGTTATCGATGTGTTTTAAGTGCTTGTTGGAACAAACCTATACATAACCTTAACTAATTTTTCAACAATAGATTTAAATATCAGCAGAATAGTTATAATATCGCTGTCGCTTTCTGTAGCATTAGCATAAATATTAGACAGCTAGCAGTAAAGTAGTAATAAATATTCATCGATAGCAGTAAACCTTCTTAATTTAGATCTAATCGACGGTTGGACACCATAATCATAAGACCACAAAATTCGTGGAATTTCAAGAAAGATTGAGTATTGATAACCCTTTTAATGCAGAATTTAAGACTTTGTCAAGTTCCCGAAGGTTCGTTTAAATTTAAAATCGTAGCCACTCGCTAAGCACATTAAAAAGGAATAAAATAATTCCTGGAAAAGCTCATTTTCAGTTGACTTAACAATATACCTCTGTCTTCTTCCGGATACACTCGGTCACTGTTTAATACCTTGTCGTAGAACTTGTGCTCGGTTTTTAATTTTGTTTCTGTAACTATTGAGGTTTTCCGGATGTTCATCCATCAATAAAAAGTGCTGCATCAGTAAAATAAAACTTGATATCTCCCAGAAAACAACCTCATTGTATGAAAGTCCCCTCAGCAAAAATTTGGCAGCCATGAAAATGATTGATATCATAAATGCTACGCCACACAGTGGTCCAACCTGGGAAAAAACCTCAAAAATGAAGGTAGCCCAAACCTAATTTTTTCTTGGTTTTCGAATACTTAGATACTTGTAGAACAATGGAAAGAATATATTTTTTTAACTTGTTCAAAATTAAAATGTGTGTGCACCGGTAAAATTGAACTTTTTAATGATTGAAAAAATCGTACTTTTCTACCATCATAAAAAAAAATTTCTACTCTGTATAAGATTAACAATAAAATATTCCCCAATACATCAGGAGTGTGTCATATATATGTGCACTGTTATGGACTAATCATGTTTGAACAATATCAATAGTTAGAGAAGAAATTAATTTTCGAAATCGTTGCTGAAATAAGTATGATTTTTTGACTTTGTTGGTTTATAAAAAGTTTGCGTTACGGTCGCAATGGTTTAATATGTAACTGTAGGTAGTAGAGGAACTGTGGTAAAATTTTCAGCGCCAACTTCGGCCAACTATGGGATTTATAAGGATTTAAACCTTTCGCTACGGTGCGAGTGGCGAAAGCGGATGACCTTGGGGAGGAACTGTTAGTTAAGAAAAATCCTCCTATAGGTTTCTAAGGGAGGGGGGCTGGCTTAGAATTAAAATAAAATAAATCACACGTTATTTTCAATTAATTATAAAATACTAAAATAATTTTAATTTCAATTCTAAAATACTAAATTTTTTTTATTTATTTTGTATTTTAAATAATCAAATAAACTACGATTACAAGTAGGTTGTTTGAAGTTGCACAGTTTACTTATAATGTATGGTGATCCTTTGCACTAGAGCTCTCACCCATGAAAATTGAGGCGGTACATTTATTTCAGTTTGATGCTGTTATGGTTTCAAGTATTTTGAAAATCCTACATTAACCGCGCAGATTACAGGGGTAAATAAAGAATTAATTATGAGATTAAAAATAGTACTAGATGTGATTTGCTCTCTGTACCCGATTGATACTGTTCCCTGACAGAAGAGGCTCTTGGAGAGTAGGAACAAATATTATAAGCAGTAAAGGGAACATCATTCCAGGAAGATATCTCGAGTCGCAACAAATGAAGATGTTTTCTACCAATTATTTGTAACAAGCGACCCATATATTACGGATTTAAGACCAGTATACAAGTACAAAAAGAAAAAAGAGCTAACCGAGGAAGCATACAATTTATTTAAACAAGATTAAAAAATTATATCCTATTTGTATTATAGTACGTAAAATGTTAAATAAAAAAAATAATATATAATATAATATTCAAATTTTTATTTTTCACGTCAAATTTTAACTTGATCTGATGCTCTGATTTCGTTGATATAGATTTCATTAGATTCGGCACCTCAAAAAACATATATGACTATACCAAACACAAATTTTTGATATTGTTGACTTTTTGACCTCAAATTTGGACTTGATCTGATGGTCCAATTGCACGGATTTTGATTTCATTAGATTCGGCACCTCAAAAAATCAATACACGGGTGGTTCCAGGCCGCTAACAAAGTAATTATAATAGATATTAGGTTTTTTCCCATTTTCAGCTTTTTTGGACCACTGTGCGCCACTAGAATTGAAGCAACAGTCTTTAGCAATTTATTTTCTGAATAATATTTTATTACGAAGGATATAATTCATAGTAGTTCAGTAATAAATTTAGTCAAAAATTCATGGAAAGGAATTACGATCATAATCCTAGCGGGGCAGTCTTTTTGATATCGATCAATTTTATGGCTGCCCCTTTTTTGTTGGGACGTCTATCCAATGATGGTGTTTAATCACTACTTTTCCAGCGATCGATTTAAATAAAGCAATATTAACGGTCCCTACCGGAGTAGTGCATAATATCGCCATAGTTCTCAAAAGAATATTCAAGCAATCATAATTCCAAAGTTACTTTCCAATTTACGAGCAATATAGGTCATATTGCCATCCTCATCGATTCTCCATTAACGATATCTTGTCCAAAACCGGCCACAATCTCGACTGTCCAGTGACTTCATCTTGGAATGGCCGGATTTATTTATTTATGTATATTTAACTCAACACATCTCGGAAAACCGATGATGTATGTAAATCCCAAGTACTGACGACAATATTTAACAAAGGAAAAATATTGTCATTGTGGATAAACATTTTATGTGTTCCCTTCCCAATGGAACATTGATCTTTAAAAAAATAAAATCTCTTTTTAATCATAAAACGTAGTATGTTCACCAGAAACAGATTCGTGACTGACTGACCAAACTGACACAAAACACTCTTAAAATGCACCATGTGCAGTAAAAGAGTTTTTTCTATAGGAATATAGAAGTCCTCATGTTCCTGCCATTCAACGAACAACAAAAACGAAGTAGGGGCTAAGAAGAAAAAAAAAAAAAAAAAAAAAAAAAAAAAAAAAAAAAAAAAAAAAAAAAAAAACGTAGTATGTTGAACGCAGTGCTTTCCCACTTTTGTGTGTATTCATAAAATTAAAAAGGTGACTGTTTAAATATTGAGAAAAACACTTTATTCATCATAAAAGAGATGCTACCCAACTACATTGGGTTGCTAATACACAGCATACTATATGTCTATCTGAGACTATTTGTAACATCTTATTGTAATAATATATAATAATAAAAAGGCCCGGGAAAGACGAATGTGGTAGAGCGTAAAAATATTTTGAAATATTTTTTTAAACCAACGTACCGTTTTCTACTTTTTTATCTTCTCCAACTAAAAAGTATGAAATAAAAAACATTTTATAAAAAAAATTAAACCGACTTCGAAACCTAGGAACCAGTAAAACTAAATTAGCTGAAAAGTATGAAATAATTACCTTCTGATTTTTATGAATACACAGCAAAATTGAAAATGGTATAAAAAGTGGAAAAATGTAATAAGAGGAATAATTTTATTTTGATTTGTACAAATACACACTAATTGTTAATGAAAATTATTAAATTAAAATATTAAATACTATGTTTAGTAAAACGTAATCTTTTCGGAGGCGGCGCAAAATTTTAAATTTTTAACACTAGGCATTATGAAAATCTTTTCATGACGTAACATATCATTTCTATTTTGCGCCGCCTCCGAAAAGATTGTGTTTTATTGAACATAGTATTTAATATTTTAATTTAATAATTTTCATTATTAATTAGCGTGTATTTGTACAAATCAAAATAAAATTATTCCTCTTATTACATTTTTCCACTTTTTATACCATTTTCAATTTTGCTGTGTATTCATAAAAATCAGAAGGTAATTATTTCATACTTTTCAGTGAATTTAGTTTTACTGGTTCCTAGGTTTCGAAGTCGGTTTAATTTTTTTTATAAAATGTTTTTTTTTTTATAATTCCTGGATTGTAGCATTTCATCCAGGGTATTATTGATAAACAATTCTTAGACCATTTTATTAATATCTTAAATCAATTTTGATGAATAAATTCTACAAAAGAAAGTATAATCATCTTTTGGCATAATGTAAAAAAATAAAATAATAGCAAAAATTAACTAATGACATGATTTTACATTTATTTATTTATTTATTTTTTTGGATCAACCCAAGTAATAGGCGTATCCCTTTCCTCTCCCTTATAATTGAGCATCCTTTTTTCTTCTTTATTGTTGGACACTAATTTGTTGATTGAAAAACTCTGGATACGTCGTCTAAGATGACTCCTTTGTGACTTATTTAGAGGAACATATAAACATTTTTCTGAAACTTTTTATTGTCGAACGGTCGGATGTAAATATTTACCTCTTAAATTATCAAATATCTGTCTCTAAGGTGCAGCATCTGTCTATAATTGAGGAATTCGTAGTGGAAGATGCAAAGTGTCTCACTGGAAATAAAACACCATCGAAGCAACAAGGTGGGGTCCATAATTATTTTGGGAATGCTATATACCACGAACCATTGGTGATTCCGCAGGTAATAAAATTATAATGAAATGTTGACTGTATAATAGGAATTGATAGAAATGATAGAGCTATTGATTGAACAAAATGTGATGTTAAATTCATGGAGGATACGGAAAAAAAAAGCTCAACTGGTTTATGTGATGTCTTTAGTATGGGGTAAAAGTATTTGGTAGGATTATGAATACTAATGATTGCTATAAATTTAATGATAAATAAAATAACTTAATGCTTTAATAGGAAATGATAATAAGGAACTCAAATTGTGATCTTTTCTTGCAAAAAAGATAGATCCTAATTCTAAAAATCTGGTGCGTGCGCGCAACACACAACTTTCACTTACCAACTTACTTAGATAAGAAATTGACGTGTTTGGTTTAATATCATTTCCCAAAGTCACACATTTTTCTACATTCATATCTTATTTTTATTAATCGTTAAAGCCGTTTTTGAGTAAATAAAAAACCCCGTGAAAATGATACAAAATTTATTAAGTAAAGTCCCCCCTTCGGTTGATCAATTTTGATGAAATGTTGGCTATCACATATTTGGCATATACATACATCAAATACCCAGTTTGGTCTCAATCGAGAAAGCCGTTTTTAAGTAAATAAAAAAAGCACGTAAAAATGATACAAAATTTATTAAGTAAAGTGCCCCCTGCGGTTGATCAATTTTGATGAAATTTTTACAGACATATCTCGGGTATATAAATAGATCAAATACTAAGTTTAATCAAAATCGTTAGAGCCGTTTTTGAGAAAATCAAAAAAACACGTGAAAATGTTACAAAATTTATTAAGTAAAGTCCCCCCTCCGGTTAACCAATTTTGATGAAATTTTTACAGTCATATCTCGGGCATATAAATACATCAAATACCCAGTTTGATCAAAATCGTTAAAGCCGATTTAGAGTAAATAAAAAAAACACGTGAAAATGTTACAAAATTTATTAAGTAAAGTCCCCCCTCCGGTTAATCAATTTTGATAAAATCTTTACAGTCATATCTCGGGTCTATAAATAGATGAAATACTCAGTTTAATCAAAATCGTTAGAGCCGTTTTTGAGAAAATCGAAAAAAACCTAAAAAGTTATTAAGTAAAGTACCCCCTCCCTTTAAGCAATTTTGATGAAATTTATGCTGTCACATCGCGGGCATATACCTACACTAAATACCCAATTTCAGGATCGCACGGCTTATAGTTTTTGAGCTAGTCTGTTCACATACACACACACACACACACACACACAGACACACACACAGACCATTTCGCGGGACTTGGTCATTTCAACTCAGGGGACCCCAAAACGTGTATTTCCGTTGAAAACCGGAAGTCGATTTTTTTCACGATCGCAATACTTCCACTTACTATATATTTCATATATAGGTAAGTGAAAGTAAAAATAAGAAAAAGATAGTGTCATTGATACACTAATTTTCTAAAGTTTTTTCAGCCTTGTTAGTGGTTGTGGGCTTTGCCGAATGAGTTGTATGGTTTTTAAAAATAGGACTTACAAAAAATTAAATGGAGTTATCCCATTATGCAATATTCTATATCTACTTCTTCTAAATTTTATTTACATCGAAGGTTCTCAAACTAGAGATAAAGTTATATCAAATCCATAATATACAATCTTAATGATGAACCATTTCAGCCGATCCACCAAAACTTTATCTTTCCTTGGAAGGTGTTTCCTTCCATTGTTCCATTGTCCGTTTCCCCAAATTCTGTTGGATATTATCAGATGTTCCCTCATAATTGCCCCGTTGCTTGAGTAGAATTCGATAGAGTAGGTACAATAGGGTCAGAATAGCACTAGAAACCAAGTTGTCCATGCCTCAGTGGACTGTCTCAATAAATATACTTATTTTACATGTAGATCCATCTACATGTTAAATAAGTATATTTCCCTCATTTAGCTTGGTGATTATATCCTTCTATTCTATATTTTATCTAGAACATTATATTTTATATGTGTTTTGTGGGAGTGCTTCCCCAGGTAGAAGAATTTAGAGGAAGGGCGAATTTTGAGTTAATTCAGGTTTAAATTTAAGTAATAAATAATTAATATCTTATACTATAATAATATTTAATATCGTGATTACTCAACTTTTAGGATTTTTAACTTTTTTAATTCTCCTTTTCGTAACAGATTACCCTTTCTTATCGTTCATTGTATAGATAATATAGATGCCTGACGGAAAATTCGTCATAACTAATTTTCTACTAACAATGGAGCGGAGTATCCTTGGAAATAAGCGACATAAATAACGGTTTTCCCTGCTTGGTATCAGTAACATCCGCTTAGACCTAAAAATGTAACTACTCATCAACTATATGTCTCTTTTTTTAATCATATTATCTTATTTATTCGTTTAATATTATATTATCCAAATTATAATATAAAACGAACATAAATAATAATTCACCAACAAAGAATGGATTCCTTTTTTTTTTTTTTCACCTGTTCTAGATTCCTCAGTTTAAGGACATTACGGGGATGTCTACACGTATATATATTTTTTCCCGTTATATACCGGCCCTTCAGCAGCACCAAATTGATCAAATGAGTTTTCCTGGCAGAACAATACATCCTGGTAAATTCCATCAAATTTTCCTCTTTTAATAAAGGTTTTCCCATTTTCATACTGTTTTTAAAAATATACGCTCAGCTACTTCTGTCCCTAATATTGTCAGAGGGTTGAAATCCTGAATGTGAATCAGAGTGGTGCTGTGGTATAGTCTTTAGGAGGTATCAACAGTATTCACATATATTTTAAAGGGCTACCGAAGAAAAATAATTTACGTTTTTAAGTTTCTATCGACTGCAGAGTACAAACGACCGTTTATTGGTTGACCGATCGATGACACCTCGCTTTCTTTTTTCTTAAAGCCCTTTAGATTTATGCGTAAGACAAAATTATCCGAAAAGTGTCTCCAAGAAAAAAAAAAAAAAATTAAGGCGGATATAAAACTTTTCGAAAAACTCAGAAGGGATAGACCTTTTCCTGTGTTATATTGATTGTAATGTTTCATCTTTTTTTATTTAAATTTCAAAAGAGAAGGAACCATCAATTAAGTACAAAAGCAATAAGAAAAATAACGGCCAATTAAGGAAAGTGTTTGTGGCCGTGAAGTGTGGAAAGTGGGGCACTTACGTATACCGGCGAGAAAGAAAACGGCGAAATAGATTCGATATATACTGTTTTCTGAAAATTGGCAACGCCTTGAGATTTCATTAAGTACCCTCATGTATGCATTAATTAAACATTTTCATGGAAATGTTAAGGAAAAATGTGACTTTAATGACACAGCTCTTCTACTCACTCATTTCTCTCTCGTTAAATTTAAATACCTCGGAAATCTTTACTTGTAACTGAATACTGTCTCTATGGTGTACTGGATAGGTTCGTTAGTATGTTTTATTCTTGTGAATTATCGAAGTGAGCGTTGATTTACGGTAAATATTAGAAATTTTCTCTCTTTAATCACAAGTTTTATCCTATTTCAACAAGAACAAAATGTTGGGGGAAGTAGCCGTAACACCCATTACCGCCCCTAATTGCAGAGGAGGTGACTAAAATAGATGGATAGCCAAAGCAGCGAGCATCCCTTTGAGCTAGCTAAGGAGGACTAATGCTGATGAAGTTAAGGCGTGATGCTCTTCTCCAGTTCAAAGCGATCAAGATCTCTGCAGCTTCTGCTTAAAGGCTCAGAGGGACCTTCTTTGAGGATCACTGCTTACTCTATGCTACCTTCATAGCGTATAAGGGGGACTGTTAGAGGCATTAATGTAATATGGGGAGGTGAAAATATTTTAGGGTGGCGAGATGGCCGAGTTTCGCAAACGCCTTAGGAAATACGCGTTGCCACTTTTGTGATTGTAAACCTCAAGATGGAATGTTTTTATCCAACTCTTGTCTCTCTCTCAAACCTCGCGCTGTCATTTTCTCATCAAATCCCTCAATCCATTGTTTTTTTGTTTTTTTTTCCGGAGCAAAGTCTTGGCCTTCGTTCAGACCCCATTCGCATGATGTGCCCGAACCTACTAAGCTTCTGAGTTTGGTTTCGAGCTCCGACGTCTCAGAGTTAGAGAGGATAGTGACGTCTATTATCATTTTTTATTCGTATCGCCTCTTGATACTTGCTTACAATAGTTTAAATAAATAAACGACGGTTTTTAAGAAATCGCAATAAATAAAATCGCCCGGTAGCCTTAGGATTTTTAAAGTCTGTAAAAAATCGTTCGTTCTGCTGTCCTTCGAATGCAACGTCGGTTTTGAACCCGAGCCATGTCAGATACTCGTTAAAGAAACCTATCCTGTAATAAATAAATAATAATTAGCTGGCCCGTGTTCGCATATCATATTGATCAATGACCTTATTGCCCTTACATGAAATTTAGTAAACATAACGATATTATATAGAAGAGATTTTTTTTCGCTATGTATAATGAAATATGAGTAGGATTAAAAAAGTTTATTTTCTTTCTTTTTTGTAGAATATACAGAGGCATCACATTTTGCAGAAACTTGTTCACATTTCCTTAGTTTTTAATTCAAAACAGAATATTTAATGCTCTATTATTTGCGAATAAACAAAAAAAAAAAAATTTCGAATCCTGACTTTTGACAGAGAATCTTTTGAATGGTAGTACTCGTAGCTATATGGAAAATATTTTATCATTAAAGTGATGATGAGGCTGCTGTCTACACAAAGATTCATCCGGTTTTCATGTTTTGTTTTTAAATTTGTATGGCACACAAAGACCATTCACTTTCGAAGTTACATAATTGATGATAAAAATTCTATAGTTTTTTACAGGTACTCGTTAAAGAGATTTTCTGAGAATCTGACAATTTTTACCTACTGGAGAGGAAGGGGTTTTATAAAACGATACCTTAACCATCGAATGTTATCTGCTATCAAGAAAGTTAGGGCGTATTGATAAAATAAAATCCTCTAGAAATGATATGTAAAATAGATAAAATTTAAAAAATCCATAGCTCATTTTTTTTTTTTTTAATTTAATCAAGTAGTAGCGTTTCTTTCTGCGCTAATGCACGAAGGGACTTTATAATGCTAGGCTATACGGCCCCTAATACATTACCCATAAAAGCATTCTCTTATTTTCTCTCCTTTCTGAGCTATTGTAAGTGTTCTAATTTGTATCCTTTTTTTTACAGTAGCAAGTTTAAGGGGCTTTCCAACATTAATTACTTCGTAACCATGCACTCTTATTCCTAAGTATAACCCTTAGTTTTGTGAGGACTTAAATAATTCCATCTTAAATTAAATATCCCTTTTTAAAAGATTCGAATATTTCTTTATATCTCATTATTTTAATACTTCATTCAACCAAGCTGATTTCGCTTAAGACCATTTAACTTAGCTTATTACGTTTGAGGTATAGAAGATTATGTCCGTAAAATTATTTAGTGAAACTAAGCAATTCAATATTTCTTCTTTCCCTTTTGGACAGCTGCTTCTGTATTTCAGTTATAATCTCATTTTTAGTGTACCTCAATATAGTGCTTAAGAAATAAGCACTCATCTATTCTAAATTAACTGCTGATTACCCTCAATTCAAAAAGACAAGCTTCTATAAGGGCCTATTCACACTATCGGTTTCGCTCCCGGTCCACTCTCGCTCCGCTCCCGGTCCACTCTCGCTCTACCCCATTACGCTAGCGCTCCACTCCCGGTCCGCTCTCCTAATGTCTTACCATTTTCACATTATATAATTTTACACCGGTCACTTTTGAAATGTTTAAGCTATTAAAGCCATTAATAATCGAAGATGTCTGTATTGGGATTTTAATTAACTAGGTGGACCCGTGCGAAGCACTTCGCACGAAGATTTGTATCACATTTTACTTCTAGGTTTAACATAACTATGAAATGAACTTTTTTTTTTTTTTCCTGTTCGTATCCCCCCCCCCTCTCCCCCAACCATTCGGGCCTTAAGGTGAATTTTTTTTTCTACAGCAAGGAAGAATAAATTATTTTTCTGTTTAATAGTTAAGGAAGAACTTCATTTTCTGACGTTTTTCTCTACAAAAGTTTCCTGTAATCTTCCTGGAATATATGAAATCACTGAGAATGTTGCATAGTCTTGAAAATTAATCTTTCTACATTCTGATTTTAACTTCCCTACTGATTTTGTTTTTTCAAAAACAGTTCATAAGATGCTTTTTACGCTTATTTTTCTGACAATGGAGAGGAAGATAGTCTTCTAAGTGGTAAGAACGACATAAAATAGGTTTCTATCCATGGAGAGGCAACAAAACAATAAGTAGCCTCGTGAAGCTGAGCGGCCTAACACACCAAAACCAAAGTTTTAGAGGTGTAAGACGCCTGGCCCAAAAACGTGGAACGTGTATGTGTCATAAAGCCCGCGTGGAAACCATTGAAATTCATTTTTCTTATTTCGATACTTTAGTTTTCTGAAATTCCCGTTATAAAAAAGATAAGTTGATAAAACCAAAGTTCTAATGAATCACTATGTTACTATGAATCACCATAAATAGATTTTATTTATTTTATATATATTTTGGATTATAGTCATGGGCGGATCCAGCCGATTGTAAAGGGGGGGGGCCTGCATCCTAATGGGGGGAGGCTGCAGCCCCACAGCTCTTCATTTGGATCTGCCGATCAGCTTTTTCACCTTCCCACAACTGAAATTCTACCTGTTCTGCGCATTTTTGTTCTTTAACTTGCTTCCTTACTTTAAGGAAAATCAAATTCTATCTTTAAATGACGAAAATTTTTCCAAATGGAGGGGCTCCAGCCCCCATAGCACCCCTCCCCTCAGATCCGCCAATGACTAAAGTAGACTCCTGCTTATCCCTCCTCGTCGGAACGGATACATTGCCGTTTAAGTGAATGAGCCGGTCAATCTGGAAAAGTGTATAAAAAAACCAGCAAAATATACTATTATAACCTCTATATTTCGATAAAACCCAATTGCAACACACAACCTATTTTACAAAGGCTATATAGTTATTAATTAAAGAAACCTTTTTTGGGCCAATTTTATTTAACAATTTAAGAAAATTTACACTATCAATCTATTCAGTTTTCACAAATCTTTTATTTTTTTTTCGTTTATACGCACCTTAATGTCAACTGACGAAATTTCTTGTCAAAATATAGGAAGCTATTTCTTTTTTAATGAAATGAATGGAGGATACGGATTTTGTTTCAAGATCAATTTTACTTCGAAGAGATTTGTTTTACTGGAGTTCGGTAAAAAATAAAAAAATTTGGTGCGTGCGCGCAACACACAACTTTCACTTACCAACTTACTTAGAATAGAAATTAATGCGTTTTTTTAATGCCACTTCTCCAAGTTACACATTTTTCCACATTCATTTCTTATTTTTGTTTTTTTATACTTGTGATAATTCGGCAATGCAAGCATGATACTCCAAGTCGTCTGATTTTATAATTCTCTATGTACTTGATGAAAATTTCATTTAGTTACCATGAAACAAATAATTTCCATGAAATGAACAGAACGCCTTTGATTATGAACAATGATCTGTCATTAAAGGCGTACTACGCATGCATGGGCTCAACGTGTTTTATGAGTTGACTGAATATTATTCTTTTTTTCTGCTCTAAAATGTTGGCTATCACATCTTTGGTATTTATATACATCAAATACCCAGTTTGATTAAAATCGTTGAAGCCGTTTTTGAGTAAATAAAAAAAACACGTGAAAATGATACAAAATTTATTAAGTAAAGTCCCCCCTCCGTTTAACCAATTTTGATGAAAGTTGGCTATCACATCTCTGGCATATATATATATATATATATATATATATATATATATATATATATATATATATATATATATATATATACATCAAATACCCAATTTGATTAAAATCGTTGAAGCCGTTTTTGAGTAAATAAAAATAACAGGTGAAAATTTATTAAATAAAGTCCCCCCTCCGGGTGATCAATTTTGATGAAATTTTTAATCATATCTCGGGCATATCAATACATCAAATACTCAGTTTAATCAAAATTGTTGGAGCCGTTTTTGAGAAAACCAAAAAAATGTAAAAAGTTATTAAATAAAGTACCCCTGTGGGCAATTTTGATGAAATTTTTGTAGTCACATCGCGGGCATATACATATAATAAATACCTAATTTCAGGTTCGCACGGTTTATAGTTTTTGAGCTAGTTTGTTCACACACACACGCACACCCACACACAGTCCATTTCGCGGGACTTGGTTATTTGGACTCAGGGGACCCCAAAACGTGTATTTCCGTTGAAATCCGGAAGTGGAAATTTTTCACGATCGCAATACTTCCCCTTACTATATATTTCATATGTAGGTAAGTGAAAGTATAAAACAAAAGACTTTTTGCCTACATTTTAATTTATTTAAGATCTATCGAACCGCAACATAATAATTTTTTATTGAAAATATGACAAAATTATAAATGTTTTTAAGGATTTAAAAAAGAATTTTTATCTTTTACAGTGACCATCGGTTTATCCGAAGAGTCGGTTAAACGGGAACCGGTAAAGTGGGAGTATACTGTAATTGCTAAATGTGAGAGTGCAATTTTTCAACGCTACAATTAAGTCTAAATCAGACGAAACAACATTTTTAGAACCTAAACACGACAGGTCCTAGCATTTGCTGTAACCTAATACAATAAGTAGTTGACCACGTGCGGCGGAGGAGCCTAACCCAGGCGTTATCTCAGAAATGATAGGTTTTAGGGCTTTAAAACGCAAACCCCAGTTTAGTTCTTTAGAACTAAACTGGGTCTTAATGCTCGTATTGCAATCCATAAAACCCAATTTTATGCGTTTCGATCCGTTGAATCAGTACGTTTAGGTCGATATTTTATTTTGGACCAAAAAATGAACACTGAGAATGCAATTCGCAAAAGCTCCATGAAATTCTGAATCCAACGATACCACATTCGTGGCATTTGAGCACGGTAGGACCTTATAATTGATGAAAAACCGATTTTTACGCTTTGTGAAATAATATATGTGGGATGATTAACTTTCAGTTATTAAAGTATTTATTAATTCATCAATTTTACGGCCAAAAAAAAGTTCAATTTTTCGTATGTAGAAATAGCTGTTAAGTGTACTTTTCTTGATGAAGAAGATAACATTATCAAAACATATAATAAGAAGAATATATTGCAACACAATGATAATTATTAATAATAATTATAAATTAATTTGGGGGCCGGTATGGCCAAGTGGACAAGGGCGCTTGCAATAGGTAATCAAAGTTAAGCAATGTCCATCGTTGTACTTGGATGGTTGACCGCTCCATTCGGGTGACCGCCCACCAATGAACGCCATGCAGTCCAAGACTACCCCCACCCCCGGGTATGTGAGGCCCGTCAGCCTACTGGAGGACTCACACCGACCGGGCGTAGGAGTGATGAACCTTCCCCGTGTAACTCATCGAGAATCGTGGTGTGCTTTTCTAGGATATCAGTAACCACCCGGAGGTTTGGTTCAAGGACGGTATGCTTCGGGGAAAGAAAATATAGGTCCTCGGGACCTGCTGACTCTGCGCTACCATAATCCTTCGACCTAGACCAGTTTGTCACTGTCCTTGAACCCGAGAGAGCTGACGCCATCGGTGGGAAGGACACTGCCGAATTTGCCCCAATGGGATTGGTTATGGAGCTATGGGCAGTCCGCCACTGCACCATGGTGACTATGGTTTGCAGCAACGTGAGGTTTGGGCTACTCCCTCCGGGCTGTCTGTGCTCCCGCAAGCAACATAAATGTCTGTAAGAAGACCACACTGCGCGGCCAAAGGTCTCATTAGGCCTAATGCGCCAACCGAAAAAAAAAAAAAAAAAAAAAAAAAAAAAAAAAAAAAAAAAAAAATCATAAATTAATTTAATTAATGGTGAAGAAATAATTTAATTTTTTTCGGAATGTATTCGAATACGCTTAAAATCGGTAAATGCTGCAATTTACCCGATTGTGTTCTCTTCTTTTCCTGATTCATATTTTAATTATTTTTTGTTAATAATCTGACATTTTTCATAATATATTGCTTTTTTATTCGTTTCAAATTGAACGTTATTTTATAATAGTAATGAGTATGTAGTCAATAAATAAATCGGTGACCGTTTTTTACGAGAACATTACTTCATAGCAAAATATCTCAAACATAACATGAATTTTTCTCGTGGAAAAACCGCACGTTTTGTTGGTGATGGAAAAAAAATTAAATTATTTCTTCACCATTAATTAAATTAATTTATAATTATTATATATATATATATATTCTAAAGTTGAACTTTTTTTGGCCGTAAAATTGATGAATAAATAAATAATTAATGAACTGAAAGTTAATTATTAATTAAAATCCAAAATAAGACGGCTATAGCGAGAGCGGACCGGGAGTTGAGCGAGACCGGAGCGGCACCGATAGTGGAATTCTCTGTCTATTTCTCTTTAGAATATTTTACCATACCGAGAACGGACCGGGAGTGGAGCGGGAGTGGATCGATAGTGTGAATCCGCCCTAATACCGGTGACGCCTTGGAAAATAAATATTTGCTCTAGGAAAAGTTTTTAAATATCAATATTTTCCTACGAAACACATCATGCCACTTGCTATATGGACAAAATCCTTAACTATAGAGTGTCGGATAATTTGGGCATACTACAAGTCTGGGATTCCGCACAAAATTCTTTTAAAAAAACTGCATCTATAATGTTTTCCTATTTCCTTATATAGGAACACTCTTCCAAATTATTGAATATTAAATTTGATAATTTTTTTATGGTTTCAGGTACGATGGTACACGGACTCGATGAGGCTAGAAAACACAGAAAAAATGCGAATGGAGAACAGAGGTAGCAGGCACTCCCTGATAATACGGGACGTGGAGGAGACGGACTTCACCAACTACACTTGCCAAGCGGACAACAGCCAAGGGAAGACGAAGGAGCACATCGTACTCTCCGGTGAGTGAAAACTTTCCCTCTGATATCCACAACCTAGTAAAGTTTTCCCCTTCTGACGCTCGAATCAGTGGTTTTCCGGGTAATAAAAGGGGAAAATGGAAGGAAATGTCCGACGGACAACTAACCGATCCTGAAATATTTACACCATAAAAATATAATGTATTATAATATTAAATGGCTGTTTGTAATCATAGTCATACCAAGTTCGTTTTTATATTTACATATACTCGTAGTCCTAGTTTTGAAGTTTTAGAAAAAAGGGAGTAAAGTATGGAGAGTCGTTTGTTAAGGGTTTTTCGTTTCATCTTACCATGCGGGCCCCATGTTAAGGATCACTAGGACTACGACAAAAATTAAATACATATTTATGTTAAGTAGTAATTAGTTATCGTTAGCTCATAAAAATTAGTTATGTTAGCTCAGTGGTAAGAGCGCTGCGACGTAGATGCAGAGGACCTGGGCTCGATTCCCGGCCGTGGTCGAATCTTTTATCTTCTAATAAAATAGTTTAAAAATTATAAACTAATTATCTAACGATAACTAATTACTACATAACAACATACAATGTATATATTTGACGTATGTCAACTAGATCCCGTCTGTCTGAACAATTGTTCAGCCCTCCGGTACTTCGCTACAATGTGGCGAGACCTGGAGGGAGGGATCACAGAAGAGAAAGATTCGATCACGATCGGAACGGTCTCACGGTTAGCTCAGTGGTAAGAGCGCTGCGACGCAGATGCAGAGGACCTGGGTTCGATTCCCGGCCGTGGTCGAATCTTTTATCTTCTAATAAAATAGTTTAAATACATATTTATACTTACTGAAACCAATATGGACTTACTCTTCACAGATATACGGTACAGCCAAAAAGACCCACTTACAAAGAATTCAGACCTTTTAATCAAAAATATTAAGACTCATAGTAAAAGCACCATGATACGTGACCAACAATACCCTCCATACTGACTTACAAATGCAAACAGTAGACAAACATATAAAGACACTTTACAAACGTTCCCATACCCACTAACACGGTCATTTCAATCAACTGATTAGAGGCATGACAACAGCTGATATCCCCATACCTCGGAGATTAAAAAAGCGCTGGATGAGAGATCTCCTTTGTTAAAAATCCAGATTACCTGAAACAAGCTAGGGAAGAGGTACTGCTGGGTGCCATCCTTCCCCATGCCTAACATGCCCTTATTTAAAATAGCACAGCTCACATTTGCTGATTGTCGATGGCTATTGACAGGCGCAAATTAAAATTATGAAGCCAAAAAAAACACATACTCGTGGGTAATATAATGACCTAAAAAGAAATGAGGTATTATATGCAACATTCTTTATGTTGTAAACCCACTATATCTCCACTTTACAATTTAGCACACCGTTACCGTATGTTGAAATAAAATATATATTTTAAAAAAATATATGAATAAAAGATTTGTTTTTTCAAAAATTTTTATTTATATTGTAATATTTGAAAGTTCTCAGTACTTTTCGATTCATTATTGCTTATTTGTCTTTTTAAGGAACCTAATTTCATCAATAGTCGAGTTTCGTTTTTTACTACGAATTGTAAACGAACTTGTTTTTTTACTGAAATTTTGGCTGCCACATCGCGGGCATATGAGAAAAAAAAACATTTGATAATGAGACAAATTTGATTAAGTAAAGTGCATATACATACATTATATACTCAGGTTGATCAAAATCGTTACAGCCGTTTTTGAGTAAATAAAAAAAAAAAGAAAACACGTGAAAATGAGACGAAATTATTTAAATGTGTACCCCTCCATTTTATCAATTTCGACGAAAATTTTCATTGCCACGTTGCCAGTATTTAAATACTTCAAATACCCAGTTTGATCTAAATCGTTAGAACCGCTTTTTTGAGAAAATAGAAAAAAAAAAAAACGTAAAAATTAGACAAAATTTATTAAATAAAGTACCCCCTGGGAATGACCAATTTTGATGAAATCTTTGCTGTCACATCGCAGGCATATGCATACACCACTTAGCCAATTTCAGGTTCGTACGATTTATAGTTTTTGAGCTAGTCTGTTCACACACACACACACGGACCATTTCGCGGGACTTTTTTTTTTCTTTTCTTTTTTTTTTTTTTTTTTTTTTTTTTTTTTTAATGGTCCTCCCCTTTCTCGCTTTGTAGGCTATACGGGATTTCCCGGGCCAGGGGAGAGGGTGGGGGATTGAAGCCGAGTATTATTAAATTTACCCCTGTCTCCGGGTTTTGAACTTGCTATCCTTCGGTTCTCAATCGTACGTTGCCATGGGCAACGCGTTTTTTTTAACGCGTTTGCCCACTCGGCCATCCCGCTACCCCCATTTCGCGGGACTTGGTTATTTGGACTCATGGGACCCCAAAAAGTGTTTTTCCGTTTAAAACCGGAATTCGACATTTTTCACGATCGCAAGAGGTCCCCTTTCTATATATTTCATGTATAAGTTGGTGAAAGTAATTGTAATTTGTGCTATTAAAGATTATAATTATTCCCTTAGCAATATGTTTGTATAATGGAAGTTTGATCCTGAGCGAATGCAAGGAAATATGAAGATTTTATCTCCATTTGGAATATAAAATGACAAACTATATTTTATTATCTTATTATTTAGTTTATTGTTGTTTTAATGAACTATTCAAGTATTTTATTAAAATGAATTAACAGTTTAACAATATCCGATCATTATATTTTTCAAAATTTCACATATAAAAGCAGGGAAGGTTTTTAGTTTAAAATCTAAAATCTAGTCCTTTTATTATTCTAAATTTATATGAAAGTGAAAAAATCCAGTCTTCCTTTATGATATATATATTTTTCAATACATTAAAACATCACAACGTTTCGAGGCTCATTGCCTCATCTTCTGGTGTACTGCAACAATATTTTACATAATATTTACAACTTTTTTTTTTTTAATTTATTTTCCAATAATTATAAAATTTGGAAACATTTATGACTTAAAATCCTATATTACATTATACTCATTATATACCAATACTCATTATATACTCATTATATACCAAAATATATATTATAACTATACAATATATCAATTCCTTAAAATCTCGTCAAAATAATTAATAATGTCAGATTGCACTGTTACTGGCTTTAGTCTGTTGCTACTTAATCCTATTTCAGTGTAATATAAATTTAGAATAATAAAAGACCAAAAGGAATTTTAAAAAAAAGTCTTCCAGTAAAGTATAAACTATCAATAAAATCAAGTCGTAAACACAACTGCTAATTTATAGATATGTACCAACTAGCACATACCTACGGCCCATTGTTAACATATCTCTCAAAGTCCCACAAAAAATATATCAAAAAAAATCTGTTGATCTAGAAGATAGCTTCGAAAAAGGAGAGACTTAACGCTTTATTTTTGAAAGTTATCAACATTAATACATTTAGGTTTTATTCTCTTCATAAACGATAGTTAAATGAAAAATCCTAGACAACAAACGTGTTTCAATATATGTTTTAAAATTTATTTTGTTTTTTTGAAAAAATAAGGCAATATTAGTTTGAATTAATGTTCATGTAATTAGAAACATACATAAAATCCATAACATTTTTGGAATCTTCTAAAGTTTTCGTTGAATGTAATTCTTGAGAAATAGTTCCCATATTCAACCGGAAGATGGCTCAGTTATTTATTTTAATTATTTTTCTTTAGTAAATGTCCATATTTATCCATGGCTATTCAATTATTTTTATTAATGCTCCATGGTTAGAAATAATTCAATATTTTCATAATAAATAATAACTTGCTTTGATGGAGTATCTATTTCGCAAATGTTCGTAAAAATCACGACATCAGGGTCTACGTGATTAATGTGTGTATTCCAAGAAATGCACACTCAAGTGTAATCATAAAATTAAGTCGAAAATATCCATTACAAGTGGTGAAAAGGTAATGGAAGACTGGGGTCGTAGAGTGATGTTTGTCATAACATTCCACATTCTATGAATGAATGATTTTTATAATAGCAATATGTCGGGTTAAAGAAGATTATAGTGAAACGTACATGGGAACTCTAGAATATTTTTGACGAATATATTTATGTCAGCAGTAACGCTATTCAATTTTAGCTCAATTGACATGAGTTGTACACTACAAATGTTATTATGTAATAATGTAAAATATATTTACACAATATTCCCGTTTAAGGGTAGTTCAAGTTCCCAAAAACGTATATTTATATTCAGACCTCTTTTATATGGGAAACTATTTAATATGGCGGAAAGAGAAATATTTCTCAATATAAACCTGCTTTTTCGACTCCTACCTAAGCGAAAAAGATATCATTTATTTATTTATTTTATTGAAATAAAATATTATACTAAATTTTGAGTCATTTACTCGACCACAGATACAGCGCAAATGGCGATTAATTTTCTACGTGGTGGCACATCAAAAGATTAATGGGCAGTTGGAGAGCTTGAAATTTGAGGGAAATGGATACATCCCTTTGATTAAGTTAGACAAAGGCAATTTTGTGATTATGTCCCGTGTTGGCAGATGAAAATTCACTTAAGCCGAAATTAAACTCAAGCGAATTTAATTTTGAATTGTTCCCGCACAGGTTTCTACTTGATAGGTTCTCCTTTCTTTTTCACTAATTGTTCTTTTTTTTTTTTTTTTTTTTTTTTTTTTTTTTTTTTTTTTTAATGTAGGCAGCAACCACTTGGGTCATCTTCGCCTACAATAAATTTCTGTTATATTTTATTTAATTTTTGTCAAATTATCAATATTTATATTTTATTATATATATTATCAATATTTATATTTTATTATATCTATTATCAATAATTATATTTTATTATATAGTTTTGCAAGTTTTAGAAATTCAAATAGTTTGTCGGTTGTCTCCTCGCTGTCCTGCAATGCTGTTTGTAGGTCAATAGGTATTTCTAGGAGGTCCCTGTACGTGTCATATGTCCTGCAGTCCGTTAAAATGTGTTTAACTGTAAGTGGGCACCCGCAAGCCTGGCAGTCAGGTGGAGGCTCACGCGCCATAAGATAGCCGTGGGTTTCTCTAGTGTGACCAATACGCAGCCTCGTTAGGATGACTTCCTCCCTTCGTTTACCTCGGACGGATGATTTCCACTGCGATACACTACTTTTTATTTCTCTTAATTTATTTTCTGTTGTTCTAAACCACATCTGTTCCCATTTAATCTTTATTTTTTGCTTTATAAGGGAAATAAAGTCGTTAACAGGGACCCCCTGATGTGCAATGCCTTCCGTTATTGCTCTTTTTGCTGCCCGGACAGCTTCCTCATTTCCGACTATTCCACAGTGACCAGGGACCCAGAGAAATTTAACTGAAATATTATTACTATGTGCTGATCTCAAGGCTAAAAGAATATTGTGAATCATAATGTTTGATGAAAAGGTGTTACATAAACTGATTAGGGCTGATAGTGAGTCAGTACAGATTATTTGCATTTTTTTTGTGGAGTGGATAACATTAAGACTATTGTAAATTGCAATTAGTTCTGCTGTATAGTTGCTGCATATCGGTGATAATGAAAATAGGTTTTGTTGATCATTGCACACGACCGCGGCTCCCACACCCGTGGAGCTCTTCGAGCCGTCTGTGTAGATGTAGTCAGCTTCACCTAGTCTGTCTTGTAGTCTGTTAAATTCGTATTTGTACATGTATGGCATGGAATCGTTTTTCAGTAATTTTGTTAGGGAAAGACAAAGATTAGGAGTGGGGAGTCCCCACGGATAGATCTGAGAAATTACGGTACCAAGGAGATGAGGTATTTCGAGGTGTAGGTCGGATAGAAATGATGAAACTCGGATTCTGAAAGATGTTCTTTTTGCTAAGGAGACCTGTTGTTGTGAAAGGAGCTGTCTGTTAGGAAATAAGTCATTCAAGGGATGGTTAGAAGTAGAAAGAATATTAATCGCGTAAAGTATGTCAATTTGTTGCCGTCGTAGGTCTAGAGGAGGCTCGCCTGCTTCCACACATACGCTGTTTGAAGGGCTAGATCGGAAAGCGCCAGTTGCGATTCTGAGTCCGGTATTGTGTATAGGGTCGAGCATTTTTAAAGCATTGCTTGAAGCCGAGTTATAAGCGTTGCAGCCGTAATCCAATTTTGACCTTACGAGACTTCTATACAAGGTTAGCATACTGGTTCTATCAGCACCCCAACTAGTATTACTCACCATTTTTAAAAGGTTTAGAGCGCGGAGACAATTAGCTTTCAGCCTTTTGATATGCTGAGTCCAACTTAGCGTTCTATCGAACGTTATACCAAGGTATTGAGTTGTATGTGAGAAAGAGATGGCTTGGTTTTCTATAGTTAATGACGGTAGTGTTTTTGGTTTTCCTTTTCCAAAGAGTATGGCAACTGTTTTACTAGCTGAAATTTTAAAACCGTGATCAGAAAGCCAACTACTTATGTTATTCAAGGCGGTTTGTATGCTTTTTTGTAAGTCTGTTACATTTTTTCCATCAATATAAATTACGAGATCGTCCGCGTATAGCATTCCTTTGAGCGGTAGCCTAATTACATTTAAAACTTGATTAAAAATGATGCTAAAGAGTGTTGCACTCAAAACACAGCCTTGTGGTACACCATTTTCTTGTTCAAATTCATTGGAAAAGACATCACCAATTCTAACCACAAATTTTCTCTTACTAAGAAAATTGTTTACAAAAGATAGTATATGACCTCTAATTCCCATGGTATCTAGAGTGTCGATTATGAGCCTCCTCCATGCTCTATCAAATGCATTCTCTATATCAAGGAATACTGCTAGTACTTTTCTTTTATTTTCGAAGGCATTTAGAATATCGGATTCCAAGCGAACTAGGTTGTCCCTTGTGCTCCTGCCTTTTCTAAACCCGCTCTGCCATGCTGGTAGTAAGTTCTTAGATTCCAGATACCATAGCAACCTATTGCTTACCAATTTCTCAAGTACCTTACACACAGAAGAGGTCAGTGTGATTGGTCTATAGCTGTTAGGATTCTTGGGATCTTTATCTTTTTTAAGTATGGGAATCGTGATAGCAGATCTCCAGATGTTGGGAAAACTGTCGGATAAAAAAATTTTATTTAAAATCTTTAGGATTATAGATTCATTAAAGGGGCATAAGTTTTTGATCATGCCAATGCAAATCTGATCCGGACCGGGCGAGGAATCTTTTCTAGAGTTTAACGCGGTGATAAATTCGGTCATTGAAAAAGAGTAATTTAAAGGATCCGACGGATTGCAAGATATAACTGGTGGTGTTGACTCTATAGAATTTTTTAAGTTAATGAAATGAGCAGAATAATTTGAGGTTGAAGATATTTTATAGAAATGTTGAGCTAGGGTGTTCGCTACAGTGACAGGATCAGTTTCGAATTGGTCACGGATTTTCAAACAGATTACTTGAGGGGAATAGCCATAGCCCATAGTTTTTCGAACAGTTTCCCAGAAAACGGCGTTGGGTGTATTGCAGTTAATCTTGCTAAGGAAGTTTTGCCATGATAATTTTTTGTTTTTTTTAACTACATATCTCGCATGTTTTCTGGCGGTTTTATATATCTGCAATTTTTCTAAAGATGGTCGCCTGATAAATTTTTTTAATGCTTTTTTTCTATCTTTTATTGCTTGTTTACATTCCTCGTTCCACCAGGGCACAGTGGGGCGTGAACTAGTATTTGTGGAGTTTTTCATGGATAAGTATGGTATCGATTCCCGAGCCGCGTTCAGTAACTTTGTATTTAATTGATCTATTAGATGATTAGCATCAGTTTGGGACAGATCGATGTCAGTGAGCTGGGCTTTTTGTTGGTACAAAGGCCAGTCAGCTTTTTTAATTAACCATTTATTGGGTCTGATGATGTTATGACATTTATCCAATGTTTTAATAATTATGGGAAAATGGTCACTGCCATGCGTATCATCTAGTGCTAGCCAGTTAGTTGTAGCTTGTAGTTGTGGGCTGGTAATTGTAAGGTCTATTGCTGTAAGTTTTCCGGATCTAGTACAAAGGTGGGTTGGATAAATGTGGTCATTTATAACATTTAAATTGCAGGTATCGAGGAAGGTTTCTATTAGTTTACCTCTTTCATCTAAATGGTCACTACCCCACATAATGCTATGAGCGTTAAAATCACCCGCGAATATTATTGGGGGAGGCAACGAATCGACCAAATCTTTCAGCTGTTGCACAGTAAAGGCTCTACCAGGGGGGAGGTAAAGAGAGCATAACGTGAAGGCGTGAGGTTTAGATAAGACTCTTATTGATATAGCTTGTAAATTTGAATTATCATTTAAATCAATGAAAGGAATGTTCTCTTTAATCAGTATACATACCCCACCACAAGCAATTTGGCCAGCTGTATAATCTTTCCTCCTAATTGCATATCCTCTAAATTCAAAGTTATTAGTTTCTTTCAGGTTTGTTTCCTGCAGGCAGGCTACAGAACAGTTGTAATGCCCTAATAAATATTTAAGTTCATCCCTTCTATAATTTAAACCATTTAAATTCCATTGAAGAATAATCATTTTGGATTGAAATTTTTTAACTTAGTCTTATAAATAATATGGGCTCGTAGCAAAAAATGATTGAAAAGGATTTTTTTTTTTTTTTTTTAAATTTTGAATAAAGATTTATTGCAGAATTTATAAAGAAAAAATTGAGTTATTATCAACAGTAGTAGGGACTAGAGAAGTGTTTATTAAGATTTTTTATTTCCTTTGATTTTTTTACTATCCACGATTTTGGTTTTGTTTTTTTCCGTATTTAACAAGGTAGCGTGGTTATTTTTTGTGGCAATATTGTCTTCACTTACAGGTGTGTTTTGTGATACCGGTCTGTTCCTTAAATTTATTTCCAGTTTGGGTTTTGGGACATTTGATACAACCATCGGACTACTTTTTTCTTCGATTATCTCTATTTCAACATTATTAACTGCGTTGGTATTATTTTCAAATTCATTAGCATTTACAGACGGTGATGATTCAAGTTTATCTTGATTCTTAACGTTATTATTGATCGATAAAGAGGATTCCATTTTACTAATTTTTTCAAACAGAAATTCTACCGCGTTAGCTAATTTATTTATTTGATCTAATAGAGATTTAGTAACTGAGTTGGGTTCAGTGTTGGTGGGAGCGATTGCAGGAGCGGGAGCGGGGGGAGCTGCGGTGACTTCTGCCAGAGATCTGGCATGAGACGTCACCGGGGCTGCTTGTTGTTTGCTAACAATTAATTCTGCCTGGCGATAAGACACCTTCTCCTGAATTCTAACTTTTTCAATTAACTTTTCCTTTTGATATATTGGGCATCTAGTATAGAAAGCTGGATGAGCTCCTTGGCAGTTCAAACATTTAGGGGGATTTGAACAACAATCTGATTTGTGTGAACTTTCTCCACACTTGGCACAATTAATAACTTTACAATGTTTGCTGGTATGTCTATATTTGTAACACGAAAAGCAAAGCATTGGTTTGGGCTCATACTCTTTTATTCTTATAGACAGGAAATCTAAAAGTATTCTTTCCGGTAGTTCACTTTTTTCAAAGGTAAGTACCAATAGAGGTGTTGGCTTATTTTCTTTATTAATTTTCTTAAAAATTCTTTTTACCTTAACTACCCCCTGATTTTCAAGCTCAGAAATGATTTCCTGATCTGTGCAGTTTATTAGTTCAGGTACATAAACTACACCGCGTGAAAAATTTAGAGACTTATGCAGTTCAAAAGTTATAGGTATGTTCTGGAACGATTTTATATTTCCTAAATTTATTAAGTCCTTTTGATTATGAACTGTTAATAAAACTAAACCATTTCTAAGAAATTTTACGTTAACCTGTGGGCAATAACTTTTAATAAATCTACAGACGCTAAAAGGACTGAAATCTTTAAAAGTTTTGTTAGCTGTCTTATCTTCTAATCGCATTAAAACATATTTTTTGGACCATTGTCCGTTTATTTTAAATACATTTTCCTGAATATCAGGCGGTTTAGCCTCAAGCGCAGCCTCCATTTGTACGAAAAATAAAAACACACTAGCTAAAGTAAGTAATAGACTAGGATTTAAAATTAAAAGTAATATTTTATAAGGTATTCAAAAGTAAGATTGTTTTTGATTGTTGTTTTTGACTAATTGTTCTTTAATGTACCGTCTACTAAACCCGTATTTTTGCTATATTACGGAAGTAGAATCAAATTTTAAAATTAGAACTCATTTAAATGTAATAATATCAATAGAAATATCTTCATTTAGAATAAATAAAGTACTTTATGAGGATTTTTAGCCTTCTGCCTTCATAATATAATAATCAGGAAATAAACACTGTATTTAAAAGAAATGCTGTCTACTGCATAGGTTCATCAGATACTCTAAGGGTGAAAATATAATTATAGCAGTTTTCATTTATAAGTTTCTTCTTCTTCTTTTGCTTCCCCTATTAGTGCCGTTCAGTGCAACGTAGCTTTTAGCCAGGAATTCCATTCCTTCCTGTTCCTCGCTAGGTTTTTGGCTTCTCGGAGATCCTTCTGTAAAGCCGATCGATGGAATTGAGGTACAACATTATTGGACGCCGTCGAGGTCTTCTACCAACTGGGATGTATTCCATGGTTTTAAAAGGATCTCTATGGTCGTCCATCCTGATCCTCAATTACTCTTGCTTTCTAGACTTGTTTCAATTTGCCATGCCTCATTTTACTGAAGCTATGAACGAGAGAGTTCAATCCGGGTCATTTACTAGAGTAAGGCGAGAATATAGATTTTAGGTCCACTAAAGCCTACGACTACCTCTATATATCTGAGCGTAAAGCACTTACAACAATGATTAGTTCTAAGGACCAAAGGGAAGAATTTGAGATGAAGAAAGTAGGACTGGGAAATGAAGTTGTGAAGCATTGACGTACTTCTGTTGGTTGTCTTTTTTAACCGATATCTCTCTATTGTTTTTTAAATTATCATAAAGGTTATGTTTTTCTTACGAAATACTTTTAGATTATCAGTGAGTGCCTTTGCCAAGTCAGGATGGAGTTGTTGTGAATGAAAAAAAAAGACGGGCGAGGGGGCTAGGTGTGAAAAAAATGATCGAATGATAGCGTCCCCTTTGCAAAATTGTGGATTTGATTTGATAGACAAAAAAATAATGAACCCAGGTTTTGAAGAAGCGCACTTATGAAAACAGACATTAAAATGTACTATACTATCTACTAGTATAAGTAGAGAAATATTGTAATCATAAATGGAACAGATAACCTAAATAGATAATTTAATAGTAAGATTATTGTTAATTATGAATGATACTAAAATATTCATTTACATTCATTAACTTATTTTTTCCCCTCAATACCACGAATACCTGATAGTCAACGAGTATAGGTCAACGATTTTCAGAAATAAGGTCTAAAATATAAATGAAAAAAAAACCATATTAACCCACAATAGCATCAATTCAAAGATCTCGAAGACAACAATATCATTTCAACTGTGTAATCTGATTCTATGAGCCAGATAGAATATAATAATATTCTATGATATAATATATATGAGCCAGATATAATAAAACCATCATTATGGTAATTTATTTAAGTTTGGAACCCATTCTACAATCATAGATTTTTGACAGGCACATACGCCTATTTGATGTCCTCTACCTGGGACTATATTCTAAGTGATGACTTTGCGGCGAATATAATGAACTTGTACAGTTTTGGGCTTAGGAGTGTACTAAATCTATGAAAGAGTATTAAGCCGTATACTGACTGGTAAGCAATTTATAACGTGGGTTATACCTAAAGGAATATTGGAGGATTGTGTTAATTTTTTTCTAATTGAGCAGTATTCAGATTCAGAGCAGTAGTATACTGCTACTTACTGTACCAAAGAACAGTAATTTCTTACATAGCAGATAACATAATTAAATATACCTGGGTGATTCGCATTTAATTTGACCATTTAACTTTCACAGAAATTGAATTCTGGGTTTAAAAAAATTCAACTTATGAATAAAATTTGATCTGAATATCATCAATAAGATGTTCAAGAAAACAAAGGTGAACAAAGTTTGTCAGTATTAGTATTTTTTATTATTTTTTCTACTCAAAAATGAGTTTTGTGAGGAGCGTTTCTGTATTTTTATTTATTTATTTTTTGTAACTTTTTTTTTTTGTTTTTTCTATTCTCGCTCACTCTCGTCACTTCACATCACAGCCTAAAAACACATTTGTAAGGCACCGAATCTTGTTTTCCTTTTGTCGTACAATAATTACTAGGGTGGCATCTATTGCTACTCCTTTACTTGCCAAGCTTAGTAGCCTATACTTTCTCGCTAGTTGACCTATGAATAAGTCGTTTCGTCAGGGCTTAGGTTTTTTGTCGGATATTTGCAGCTCATTGATCATCTGGTTGTGAAATATATATGATTTCGCTGCACAGTTTTTACTCAGTTCAGCGTCAACGATTCGCCCATAATTAATTCGTTCACTGCTTTACATGTTGGTCAAATTCAAAGACTAAGAAGTATTTTCACAAGCTGAGCAGTCTGAATATTTTTACAAGCTGCCGATTTGCTTATTTTCTTTCTCTTGGCCAACATCTCTTTTTTATTATGAATATATTTTGCATTATGTCCTAAGTCTATTTTTTTCTTTTATCTATTGCTCCTTTCTACAGCTTGTTAAAATGGATATACAAAAGAAGTGAATCATGTAGGCATGTAAACATAACAATAACAACACTTCCCCACAATTGTTTTTCCGTCACGAGTGTTACGTAACACTCGTGACATTTTCACAAAAAATCTCTATCCTTAGCTAAACCAATTGTCGGACATACGTGAGAGGATGAACTCGAATATATGTCCCTAACCAACATCTTTTGCCCATATCATTCGGATTTTTCAATGAACGCTGATATATACAATTCACGTGTATACGTGCTCGTGACAACTAATTTTTGTGACATACATTATTTTGCATGGGATATCAAATAACTGCCTATAATATACTTTCTTCATCAAGTTTGCACATCGACTGATAGCCGGAATTATAAACAAAGATTATCATGGCCATTCCCAACATTTTCAAAGAACAGTGTTGCCCAGAACAGCCGACAACACTCGCCATGAATTTTTCAACTAACCTTGGGGACAGATTCATTTTCCTGATTTACATTCGAAGTATTAGAGGTAACTAAAATTATCATTCATACCTTGAAACACTACCGCATTACAATGAAATACCTCATTGTTCAAATTAAATCAATTATCAGGGGTTCATTTCAGGGTGTGGTGAACTAAGCATTACCAGCTTGGGGACTGTAACACTCGTGACATTTTCAAACTCCACATTGAGATATTTTGTTTTTTATGATGCCTAGGTTCATTTTAATGTTACCATCGTTTTGCTATAATAGAAGACTATAAAACAAATATAAAAAAAAAAAAAATTTGGATATAAAAAAATATCTGAAAAACGAATGCTAAGTTCAGGGACACTAAATGGTCAATTCATATGAGAATCACCCACCTACTTAAGTTGTAAATATTCCATTTATCAACTAAAACACGCCAAACATGAAATTTGTCTTTGAAACAGACCTATATAATATAAACCGACTGATAGATATATAATTTCTTTTTTTTGAGCCAAGCAAACTCTTGTTATCAACATATAACATTATAAAAATTTCTAAGTAGTTTACTCGTGTTTTTCCGAAATCTAGTAAATACGGGATGGACAAATGGGACCAACAAGAAGCAAAAGTAATGGCTGAATAAATAGATACCCTATCAAGTAGACCACCTAGATTAGAAAATCACGAACAGAGGAAACTGCTTTTTGTCGGATAAGAATAGGACAGGCTGAGTTCTTACATGTATATTTGTTTACAGGTACGAATCCTTATAAGAACTCCAATTTGCGACATATTTTGTATAGCTTGAACGGTACTAAACATCCTAAAAAATTGCATAGTCTTTAACTACCTCTGAATAAAATTAAATTTGTGAACGCTAGTGGAAGAGATTCTTAGAGACGATGAGAAAACTGGATAAAAAAAAAAAAAAATAGAATTTTTTAAAAAGGCAATATACTACATGGGAGTTTAAAATATATACTTTGATAAACCCAGTTGGGTCGAGTAAAAAAATCAAAAATAGATCTTTATACACTTTAGTTTTTATAATTATGAAGAACGTCCATCGGACTGTTATCAAATGTAAATCCTTAAGAAACCTTCTGTCGGTACCGGAGCTACGAGATAGTGGTGCGCCTTGGAGTTCATCAGACGGCCGAAGTATGACGTTGTTTCTGGGAGTCAACATTGACACAAGGCCGTCTGTCAACATCCCGACCTCTCCGGTCCGCTTTAGATCTTCAACGATAACAAACCTTACCTTATTTATATAATTGTTGTAATTAGCTTCAAAGTTCTCTCCCAGCTCCTTTTTAATATTCCAACAAAACAAATATATTACTTAAACTTTTTTTGGTCGGTCCGAAAATTATGTGAACAAACCAAACAGCTAAAACATACAGCAATCTGCCGTGTTTACGCAGAGATACACTTTATTTGTTGAGAAAATAATGAAAAATTACTTGTGTGACAATAAAAACTTTAACGTTTTTTGTTTGGTAGCACTTTAAAAAAAAAAAAGAAATACGATCAGCTAATACGTAAAACATTGCACAATCAATCAGATGAAATTCAGTGATAATGAAACGAAAATCAGAAAATAATACAACTAAACCTACCGAATGTTTAATATTTGATTATCAAACTAAACTTCTTCTCTTGCTAATTTGTGTCATAATTTAAACAACACTTTTATAAACTATTATAACAGGCGTTTGTAATATACTGGTAATTCATAAAAATGGTCAATTCGGTTAAGAAGTATGACAATTCAGAACCTCAAAATCTCTTTATGCGAATAGGTGAATATTTACTCAAATAATCAAGAGGATATTGTGTGATGTGTTTTATATACTCCCACTTTTAAAAGAACATAATAAAATTGGAATGTTTTTATATATGCACTCTGAGTGTATGCATAAAGAGTATATGTTTTAACGCTTTCATTTGGTTAACTTTATTTCCCTCTAAAATTACCAATAAAAAATAATGAAACAGAAAAATTACTTATTTGAGGTATCAAAACAAAAATTATTGTTTTTAATTTAAAATGGATCAGAAATGGAAAGAAAAACATCATTTTACTTTTATATGTAAAAAGTTAAAATGTGTTCCTTTATAAAAAAGACAGAAAGCCTCTTGCACCAGCAATGTAAGTTATGTTATTAGCACTGTATTGAGATAATGAGCAGAACTGAGACAGACAAATCCTCTAAGCTGCATGAAGTACCAGGCACTTTTGAGCCATCGCCTCTACCTGACTTATAATCTCTGACTTGACCCACACATCTCTCACCCTTACCTAATCTATCAGCATATTCACAGATACTAAATAGGACAGATGACCAACCTATACTGGTCATCCCATATCAAATGGTCCAAAGTGGTTGCTCGATCATTTTAGAAATAAATTATAATTTTACCACCTATTACGTATGGAATCAGTAGTTCAAATCAATTTTTATAAAAAAATTAGGATCAACCGTCTCAAAATGGAAGCCATTTTTGTTTCAATTTTTATGCCAATTTTTGAGTTTTTAAGCTCTCACAGAAAACTCATTTTCTCAAGACTGGTAAGTCATAAACTAATAATTCAAACACAATTGTTTTCCTTAAAGTCTGTTCTATATTTCGTGTTCTCTTTATCATTTGAATATTTTGCAGTCAAATACTTGAAAAGTGCTATTGAAAACAACTGCTTTATATTCTCAAAACACCGTTTTTGGGGGTAAGTTTTGGGTATAAGGGCATGTACGCCAAAGCTGATTTTTGGCATGATAATAATCCTAACTAAGTAGCTTTCATTAAAAGTACTCTTATCCCGTATATTATTTACATTATTTTTAATGAATTTTTAAACTTCACATGTTTTCATTTTTTTGTTAACTTTAGGCTCTAATATCTCTGGTGGGCCAGTTAATAAAAAAATATTTTTTTTACATGTTATGCTTACATGCAACATAAACCTACTGCAAGAAATTTCAACCTGTATATTTGAGTACTTTGGTAGCTACGATTTTTTGAAAATAGTCATTTTCGTGCTTATTGCAAAAGCTACGAATTTTTTTTTTTTGCTTTAATTATAATGTTGAATTTAGATTACTGAGTTACAAATGATTTTTAGGAACGGGAAGAAATAAAATCCTCCAGAAAATTTAGTTTCGAAAATTCTTAGTTTTTAATTCATATAATATTCCATTTAAGGTTTCTACAATACCATAAAAACTAACTACATTTTTTTTTTCCTTTCAATACAAAATTTATTGAACAACGAATAGAGAGATGGAGAGAAAGTTTACTCACTGGATTTATGATAAGATATTTTTATGAGAATGATAAATTTCATCATATTGCAGTCCTAATGCCTGAATTTTACCCAAGAAAAAAAACAAACCTATGAGATTTACCAAAATATCATCATCGCAGTCGTTTTGCAACAGAAGTTCTGGATCATAAAACTATTTTACAACAGATTTATCTACGGCATTGAACCTAATCGTAATGTCGGGTTAAATCCCCTTCTGGGAGGGTCCATAAAAGGAAGAACAGGAGGACACAGCACTAAGGACAGTGTCGCGCAAACAGCGGTCATAAAGATAAGGCAACTACCTCAGCCCTTAGCCCTCCTAATACTCCTGTCCTGGGCCCCTTTTGTTAGCCAAAGGGTTCGCCATCTGCATTCTCTTCTTATCTGATCATCTAATGAATTTATTGTGGATCATTTATACAATTATTGTAAAAGAAACATCAATTTTTTAGAAAAACAAACACTTTGCATTATATCTACGTCTTTTCAACCTTCCTTGTAACATACATTCCCAAATAGAACTAAATATAAAGTACCTACTTCAAATTAAAAATAACACATTAACTTTGATTTTAATTAGAAGTAGGGGAGAGCGGGGTTGGTTAGCATAGGGGGCAGGTTGGCCATTGGCTTATAGTTTCCGTCACACCTGTTTTGGAGGCCCAACCATTGTACCACGTGACCTGCCCGACCTTGGGAGTCTTGTCCCGAGTTTCATTCCGATGCTAACTGTTAGACCTAAAATGGAATATTATAGGGTAAACCAGACCGTTATTGACACCCCAAACTTTAACTTATAGAAATAAGTAAACGAGCCCTAATTTTATTTTAAGATATACATGAATCTAATGTTTGAAGGGTCCTCTAAGTCATCTATAGGGTAAGTGTTTAGCAAACTAACCGCAGGGAAGATTTTACAATTAATACCTTCATGAAGTTAGTTGGTCGCCTGTCAATGGCTACAACCTTCTGATTTCCATAAGGATTCTCATCCAATAGTTTTGTTCCTATTCTCCTCTTACATTTTTTTCAATAAAGGTAAGTAGTTTATTGTATTTGCTAATCTATAATTGAAGTGTCTGGAGTGATTTTAAATTAAAATAATGAATTTAAATATTATTATTCAGGGTTGACAATAACTGGTCATTTTTTTTCAATGTATTCTATTATTGACACCCCATGTCAATAACTAAATTTCGATATTTTTTAAAAATATTGATGGCTCTGTTTTAATTTTGATAGTTTAATTTTCCTGATAAATCTGTAATGTTTTTTTAACTTTAATTCTAGCGTAACTAGTTATTGACATGGGGTGTCAATTACTAGTTTTTGGGTTCAATGACTAGTTATTGACGCTGTCAGTTCTTACTAGTAAATTTCTTTTCTTTGTGTGCGTGTGTGCGTGCGTGCGTGCGTGCGTGCGTGCGTGCGTGCGTGCGTGCGTGTGTGTGTGTGTGTGTGTGTGTGTGTGTGTGTGTGTGTGTGTGTGTGTACAACTAGTATGCCTAAGAACATTTATAACCAGTTATTAGAGGATGCCTTGAAGACCATAAAGGATGGCTTTTCTATTAAATCAGCATACAAAAGATTTAGGGTTCCTCGGGCAACTTCAGAGTAAGTGATAAATTTGTAAAATCATCGTTTGGACCACGGCCAATGCTTTCAGATAAAGACGAGCTTACTCTAGCTGCATGGATAGAACAATGTGCGAAAGAGGGATTCCAACATCTTATAATCAGTAAAAGAAATTATTGAATTAAAAAATATGAGCACATCCTTTAAAGGTAATTGTCCTGGCGATGTCTGGTATAAGGCTCTCTTACGAAGGCACCCCTCGATAGCAGAGAGGACTTCCTATGGTGTACCAGGGCTTGTGTTTCTGAAGCCAATGTTTGGAAGTGACTCAAGAAGGTCCAACATGTATTAGAAGATGGGGATGAATTTATAAATGCTTCATCCCGAAAGAATTTCCGTCCTACAATAAGGATTATCCTATTGGTGCACGAAAAGTGTTTAAAAGGATATGACCATTTCCCTGAAAGTGACGAGTCTGATGAATTTGTTTGTCCTGCCTGTTACATCGTGGAGTCTGATCCATATATAAATGAAGATGAAGATATGAATGAGGATGATGCCATGTAAATTAATTATTGTATTTTACGTTATATATACCTACCGAAATTTATAATATATTTGTTTGTTTTAAAGTAGTTTCATTTATAATGTTAAATAAAGAGGTTAAATATTTTAATTGCTTTTTATATTATATTAAAGTTTAATATGTGTAAGTGGTGTTATTTCTTTATAATGTTATTTAATAAAACTTAAAAAAAAATAAAGTTATGGGGACAGGGGGTGTCAATAACTGTGGTGCCAATAACCCATCCACAGGGTGTCAATAACTTTTTTCCATAAATGCTGCCATATGAAAAAACTATTGAACTTTTGACCCAAAAAACCATCTTGAGTCTTTGTAAGGGTAAATAAAGAGGAGCTATAGCAAGTTTTAATTTTATCCCTTCATAAAAAGTATTTTTTTTTAATTTCAATACAGAAATTTAGTCTTAAGGGTGTCAATAACTGTACGGTTTGCCCTATGAATTAAAAACTAAATTTTCTGGAGCATTTTATTTCTTCCCGTTCCTAAAAATCATTTGTAACTCACAAGGGGAGGCTACGGACGTGGGGTCACCGATTACAATGAAACTTTTTTTCGAGTTTCTATATCCAAAAATATTAGATACGTGTCCGAGTGTTCTTGCCAATGGGCCTTCTGAGCCGAGAAAAAAAATTTCTTAGGTACGAAAATAGCCAAAAATTGCATCAACAAAGTTGCCGCTGCTCAAAGCTCCTTCAACCAATTTCAATGAAATATTCAGGGATGTCAGAGTATTGAAAAATATTAGACACGTGTATAGGGGATTGGCGAAATTAGCCTCTGGAAGCCCAGAATAAATCATTCAATATTGTGGTATATTCGTGCTCTGGGTACCGTTAAAAATCAATTCCATTACTTTGTAAATTGAATAAATTACGTTTTTCAGCTTTTTACGTCAAAAACTAAATATTTGCATTTAAATATTATTAAATATTTAACAGGAAATATTTTTCATGAAAAAGCATTTTTTGCTTAGACTAAAGAAAATTTTTCAACCAAAAAAAAAAATTACTATTTGAAATATGTTCCAGTTTTTATGTAAAAAGCACAATTCCGTAGTTACTTAAAAAAATATTTAAGATAATTTTGCGAAAAATTGAATTCGAAAGTTAGAATTTCGAATCTGAAATTATTTCCATTGTTGTTTTCCCTTGCCCAAACAATTAAGCAATTATTTTATGATTTATTCTTGAATTATTTAAAAATTAAGAATAATACATCTTTGGAAGACGACGACTGTTTGTAATGAATTAATGGATTGCAGTTATAAACACAGTATGAACTTCTAAATACAAAAAACAGGGTCAATGACATGTAATATAAATAAACATGACAAACTGATTAGGTAGGTAATTCCTTCTCTCTGGTTTGTGGAAAATAACTTCACTCTCCCATTAACTGGAAATGATAAACAAGTGGGTATACGATAGATTTCTGGAAGGTAGAAATCAAAAAAGAATTATTACAACTAGGGATCTTCAGCAATGGGCTTCATCAGCCGCTCTACAATACCAGTCCGATAATTTTCAATTTTCGGCTTCACTTCATTCCTTAATTCACCACCAATTATCATCTCCATTATTTGTTGACATGGTAAAATATGTTTGGTTTGCATCCAAGTTAATTCCAATGAGAGCAATATTTGAAAATGTCAATCAAATATGTTTTCCTGATGGAATGAAAAAGGAAGGAAACTGCAACTGCAAAGGTGTACCTTTTATTAAATGCTCTCATTGCCGAAAAAACTTATGTTTTAGCTGTTTTTTTGATAAATATCACCCAAACGAGTGTGGGGTGTAAACGCATATTTTTAATTTCCTAGTTAGTAATTTAGGATGATTTGGTATTTTATAATGTTTATGTAGTCTACGAAAAGTCTGAAACATTTTCCTGACAAAAATATTTTTTTGGACAAAAAAGTTTTTAATTTTAATTTTTCAAAAATTTATCACATTACATTTAAATAGTAGGTACTACTATTTTACGAGCATAAATTTTTTGGTGACAACCTCTTCAATCCAAGCAAGGAAATTTTGTTATGAAAAATATTTCCTGTTAAATATTTATATTTAAATATAAATTTAGAAGATAAAAAAAAGAAAAAAAAGAGGAAAAAAAAAACTTCGTCTCAAAATAATTTTTTTTAAAATATAAATATTTAGTTTTTGAAGTAAGAAGCTGAAAAAACGTAGTTAATTCAATTTACAAAGTAATGGAATTGATTTTTAAGGTTACCGAGAGCGCGAATATAACACAAAATTGAATGATTTATTCTGGGCTTCCAGAGGCTATTTTCGCCAATCCCCTATACATGTGTCTAATATTTTTCAATACTCTGACATCCCTGAAAATTTCATTGAAATTGGTTGAAGGAGCTTTGAGCAGCGGCAACTTTGTTGATGCAATTTTTGGCTATTTTCGTTCCTAAGAAATTTTTTTTCTCGGCTCAGAAGGCCCATTGGCAAGAACCCTCGGACACGTATCTAATATTTTTGGATATAGAAACTCGAAAAAAAGTTTCATTGTAATCGGTGACCCCACGTCCGTAGCCTCCCCTTGTCAGTAATCTAAATTCAATATTATAATTAAAGCAATATAATTAACATAAGGATGTTGTGATTTCCTTGGAATCCATTTAACAATTGATCCGAAATTTCTCGTCACAATTTCGAACCAAGTCGGTGTTTAGAGTGCAATAATAATAATAATAATAATAAAGGCTTAACGAACCCGAAGGTTCGATGCCGACACCACCACTCGCTCCCTGCACACCTCCATCCATCGACCGTCTTCCAGACCTAACTTCGATAGATCCGCCCTAACGCAATCCTCCCACCTCCGTCTCGGCCTGCCCCTCGGACGTTTCCCATCCGGCACCGCGCTTATTAATCTTTTCGGAATACGTTCACAGCCAAGTTTTGCAATTTTACACGCCCATTTTACTCGTCTTGCTGCAATCACGTCAATTATATTTACTGGATAAAGTTCACTCAGTTCGGCGTTGTGTAAGCGTCTAAATTCTCCGGTTATTTCATCCCTCTTCGGTCCAAATATTCTACGCAGTACTTTATTTTCAAAAACTCTAAGCCGTTGCTCATCCCTCAATGTCAGCGGCCAAGTTTCGCATCCGTAAAGGACCGTTGGAAGAATAATAGTTTTGTAAATCCTAATTTTTAAGTTTCGGGACAGAAGGCGGGAGCTAAGCAATTTCGCGACTGAAAAGTAGCAAGCATTACCGGCTTTTAATCTAGCCTTAATTTCCTCATCGATTTCGTTTTTTCTAGTTACCATCGCCCCTAAATATCTAAATTTCTCTACCTGTTCAAACGTATTCCCCCCTACATTGATATCCGCGAAATCCTCACCACTTCTACGACTAACCATATATTTTGTCTTATCCGTATTCATTTCTAGCCCAAGTTCTTGTCCGGCTTTCATCAACGTTTTTGTGTTCATTTCTATGGTTTCCACGTCCTCCCCAAGCAATACCAAATCATCGGCATATCCGAGCACGGGTATATTCCCTCCCAAATTCAAACCCTTTCCGGTACGTGTCACCTCCCTAATGGCATATTCCAGCGCTAAATTAAATAAAACAGGTGAGAGAGAATCTCCTTGTTTCAAACCAGAACGGACCTCGAACTTCTCAGAAAAATAATTACCGATTCTAACTTTATTGAACGTTTCGGTCATACACATTTTTACTAAGTTTACTAATTTTTTTGGTATTCCCTGCTCGACCAGAATGTTATACAACTTTTGGCGGTTAATAGAGTCATATGCCTTTTTGAAATCGATAAAAAGCTGATGTACGATACCGTTATATTCTAATTTTTTCTCTAATATTTGGCGAAGAGAGAATATTTGGTCTACGGTTGATCGGTTTTGCCTGAAACCACATTGATATTCTCCGATAATTTCCTCGGCGTATTCAGTGATTCGACTAGTTAGGATTAACGTAAATATTTTATAGCAAACCGGAAGGAGTGAGATTCCACGATAGTTATTGCAATCCGTTTTTGATCCCTTTTTGTGAATCGGAATGAGAATAGACTCTTTCCACTCTTCGGGGATCTTTTCTTGTTCCCAGATCTTTTTAACCAAAAGAAATATTTTTGATATCCCAGCTTCCCCGCATGCCTTGATTAGTTCGCTAGGGACATTATCTGTTCCCGCTGCTTTGCGATAAATGATTTGCAAAATCATAGTGCAAATTTAGAGTGCAATAAATGATTTCAAAATCTTTTAAGATGTTTAATTGAAAGAATATAGTCGTAATTGGTTAAAGAAACGTTTTAGATAATACAAATATAAACCCATATAGTTTTTATAATAAAATAATTTTCTTAAAATCGATTTTCTGTGTATTTTAGAATCTTGCTTTAGCTATGCACGTAATTAGTGACTTACCAAAGTTGTTTACCCTTTTAAGTAACTGTGTTATGGTGATATACGAACATTAAATTTAAAATCAACCGCGCGAAGATTTCATACAGGAACTAGAACTGGAAACTAGTAGAATAGTCTAGAGGCTTATCATGAAATCGGCTGCATGTGGAGAACGCGCATAAATAGACGATCACAATTAAAATTCATTACTCAAATAATGTATTTAGTATTTCAAAAAGCTAAATATTAAATTGCAATATAACTTTCAAATGTCTAATGTCTTGAACATTTTCTCAAAGTTTTTCAAATTCCCTGATTTTTTCAGAAATTCCTCTGATTTTTGCCAAAACTTGAACTTTTTTATATTTTATTAGTTTCATATATTTTTAGATTGTTAATAAAAAGTTTTAAGTATTCCACAGTTACGAAAAAATAGGTAAATAGTTTTGGCCACGAATTTATGGCCAATATTCCACTGGTCTCAGTCCAGCAATCATGGTGCAAAAATTCGAAAAATTAACTTTTTTTCAAAAAAATTATAATTTTACCTATATATCTACAGGATACCTGCTGCTAATAAGTAATATTGGTTTTGAATAATTTTGATTCGTTTGGCCGCAGTGATTTTTCAAACATTGCCATTCTGAAGTACGCTATTTCAATTGGAAAGTGTACTGTGCATATGTATGCTATTTTCAATATAAAGAATTTTTTTTTACAAAATAATGTTATTTCCCTCAAACTAAAATACATTCTCTATAAAACGGAATATCAAAGAATACCGAACGATTTTTTTTAGTAGACTTGAAGTTTTTCAAACTCGCCAAGTTTTTTTCTTAAAACCTAAAACTTCATGAAGGTTTTAAAATATAAGTTTCAACGAGTTTAATGTAAGCACTTATACCATGACTTAGTATATTTAAGTACAAAACTAACCATGTAAAGTTTTGCGGCAGCAACTTGCATCCAGAGTCATGAGAGAGGAAATTTCAGGAAAAAACCCGGTTCTCATGTAACAGACTGTTGCATAAAATAATTACATTAAACGCGATCGCGGTAATTTTTCTGTTTATTTTTAATTTTGCTTATTTAATTTGTATAATCTATTATAGATTATATAATTCACTTATTTCAAAGTATCAAAATACATTTTTTATAGTCATTTTCCAAATGTTTGCATTGACGGCATAAAATAATCTGCATTTTTCATTTTAAAACTATTTTTTTTTCACGAACTTCTATTATATTTTCACGAAGTATGTGCTAATATTTCTAGATTATCTTGTTTGTTTTTTATGTAGTATTGTAAATAACCAAGGGAGCGGGGTAGCTCACTGGTAAGGCAGTGGATTGCTGTGCTCAAGGTCCCGATTTCGAATCTGACATGGCTTGAGATATCTTTATTATTCACCACAGTTCGTCTCGTGGGCCGAGAGACCCTCCTGGGGAAAACCCAGCCTCTATAAAGTGGGTACCCTTAATTGAAAAAAGACCGGTTTTCTTACACAATCTTATCAAGGAATTATAATATTTATATAATAATTAGGATATACTTCAGTGTTTTTTTCGGCTTATAATATTGTAAAGCATCGCTCTCCTCTCATGAGAAAAGAAAAATATAATATCTTAATTCAAAATTCAATGTAGTATAAATTATGTTATCGATTTACCTATTCATTTCGCTTTAACTCAGGTGGGTCATTGGCGCTTGCTATGTCTATCTTTAAATTCAGTTTTAATATTTTCTTATTTTGAGGAGTACTGTATATCACATATAAAGTACTGTATATCATGAATTGTTGCCTCAATCCAGATTAGGTTTGGCATGAAGTATATGCTTCACTGATCTTACTGTATGAAATGGGTCCAAGTTGGAGCTTCCAGTCATTTTGCAGTAGGTCTCCATGGGAAAACCCGCAGTGCCCGATAGGTAGCCGGAAGGGGATTATCTCTTCTCGTCTGGATATTCTGTTTGTAGTTTCCCGTCTGGGACAATTCTTTTTGAGTTCTTTGAATTTTGCGGGGCTCGTACTTCACTTTTCTCTTTAAAGCGAGAAACATTGTCGTGCCCAGTATTCCAGTTTAAATTAAAAATAAATGTTTGCTGTAATATAACATATTTAAGTATCTTACAACTGCATACTCGATTCATTGATTCAGACTAGTTCGCTCGGGCAGGAAGTGGATAAAAATGAACGATATAAATACATCTCGATGAAAACACTCCTCCGCTACTAGGTTATACGTATTGTGATGTTCTGAAGTACAATTTATTCTTTAGACTTTAGGCCATGATTTGATGCGGCGGGGCGAATCCGCCCTGGGAGGGTTGACTTCTATTTCGTGGAGGCTACACTGAATAAATCTTGACCTACCCACCATGGTTAGAATGGGATAGGTTGTTTACACCTGTAGAGTAACCTGTTTGCAACATATGGCCAAAGAGGGGGGTTATAAAAAATGAATGAATGAGTGTATAAGGCATTTTTACGTACATTCTTTCATTATTTGATTCATCAAAAGATCTTTATTACATCTTTACTAAAACACTTAGTACTCAGTCCCTTAAAAGTATATTTTCACGACCAAACACTGCTATATAAATAGCGATTTGAGCAAGATAGTGCCCTTATTAAGTAATAATAAAAATACTATTAATATTTATTGATATATGTATAAATATACATACTTATTAAATAATTCATAATTATCTGCAATCCTAGTTAATTAGTGGTTTATTCGAAATTAGTCAAAAATGGGCTAAGCTAATTAAAAAGAAGCATGGAAGCAGTTCTTTGTAGTGAATAAGTATACATGGCAGGCGTTCATTTGCAATCTAGTAATTACAATTTGGGTTAAATCTTTTCTAATAGGTCGTTGAATATTTTTGTCAAATATAATTTCTGATTGTTGATAAAATCTATTTAGTTAGTTTAATAGCGGTAACCAGTAGCAAATCTGTTGGTTTAATGAAATTTCAACGCTTGATAATAAAGTTCTACTTCCAGTTGGAAGTAGTAAAAAAGGTACGCAAAGGTAAACAAATACCCCAATATAAATGTATGATTGTAGAAAAAACCATGGCATTTATATTCCTTTTTTACAGTTATGGTGATTAAAAGAACAGTAACTCAAGTTACTAGAGTTCTAAAATACATTCAACAATTTTCTGTTATAATTCCTCAAAGAGTGGGGTAGATATATTTGTCCAAGTGGTCCATAATTATTCAGTGGCACGAGGAACAAAAAGATGACTATTGAGATATTTTTATGGCAAACTTGGCTAAACAGAGATTAATTCATACATTATTGCAACCTTACCAAGTTCCCACGGCAGTACGGTTCCTGGACCGCCATGATATCTTATTGATGAGAGAGAGCGGGAAGCTCATCTGCTACAATATGCCGGCGGCCCATGTTCAGCTGGAGGATGGCAAGCTTACTCATAAAAGGTTCGTTTCGCTACCTCCTTAGCCCACTTTATATGCACAGGGCACTCCCAGCTGCCCGCCTTGTGTTTCCGTTGACTAGCTGGAGCATTCCCTCGGACACAGTTAATACAGGTCGGGCCTATAAGTTCTTTCTTCTTGGGGCACTCTTTAAGAACGTGGCCGGATGATGCACACCAAATGCATACTAAAGCATTTTCTTGGCAAGTGGCTTTAGAGTGTCCATATCCCTGGCATTTACTTCATCTAGGAGCGTCGAGGTAGTCTTTGAAAGTAATTGCCCACCATCCCCCATCTATACTTGCTAGTTCTAATAGCAGGAACCTGACCGTTGGGTGAACTTCCACTACCCAGTTCTTCGTAAACCCGTTTCTTGCCACTGAGGAAAAAAGTGGCCGGAGATCCTCAATGACCAGCGGAGTGGGGCCCGACTTCTCGGGAATTCTTCCCCATAAGAACCTTACCAGCTCCCCTGAATCCCATGAGAAGGGAACTCCCTGCACTTCAAGTCTGGGCTATTTCCTCAGGGCTAGTTTAGCTTGCAGACCTTTGTCCCTTAATCCCTGCCATCCAATCACCTTTGTAGCATCAGCTTTATTATCAACGCGAACCAAGACTGAGCCAGCTTTGGTCGCTCGGACGATTGAAACCTTTACCCCTATTTCATTTGGTGACAGCAATCCATGAATTATATCAGATGGTCTCTTGCCCGCCCCGCTAATAGTGATGTATGTTGATCTGGGAGTTTGGGTCGGTTTTGACGGCAAAGATCTTACGATCTCTGCTATCGTTAGCGGTTTCTTCGGTCCTTCAGAGCCTTTTTCCAGTCCTTTTGGAGTTTCTCGTTGCACCTGTAAATTTTGAGATTTGTTAGCAAGGTTGTTTTTTTCCTTTTCTTCTTGCTTGTAACGAGTTGGAATTGCTCATTATCAAGAACCGTCGAAGGCATGTCCACCCCTTGAGGTGTTTGCGGTTCCGCAGATGGACCTGCTTTAGGTTCCAGACATTGAGGAGGTACACTGTCCTTACCTTGTGCCGAAAGGGCCTCAACAATTTTCGGTACAGAGGTCTCAAAAATGATATTTGTCAGTAATTCCCGAACTGACAAAGATGACAATGCTTCCTGTATTGCCCTTCGGACATGGGAAGTCACTTGTCTATAGCCCACGCTCTCCCTGTCTTCTAATCTTTCGACCAGATCAACAAGACTTTGTAAAACATGTAACAAAAAACATAAATATAACACGAAAACATGAACGAAACACTGGAACAAACAATTAAACAAACACAAACAATTCAAATCGCAAAATAGTATGTTATCACACAGCAACCTCATATAACCTCCTCGATATACATATATTTCATATTAATGTATGAACGTAACACTATATTAACGTAACACTCATAGAACAATGTAGCCCAGCTTGGCTCTACTAGCATAAGGACTTTCCCCAAAGACAAATAAATCTATTATGTTTTCTCTACCAAGCTGAGTGATATACCCATAGACAGATTAGATTTGAAATCTAATCCCATCAGACAGAAATATCATTGTTACATAGATTCTTTGATTTCCAGGTGTGCCTCACCCAGTGGTGTTCAGGACCCAGTCGACCAGCCAGGCGAGGGACAGTTTCAACATCTCTTGGAGCGTCAACAGCTTCAGCCCTATAGAGACCTACCGCCTCTACTACAGGAAGGCCCTACCTGGAGGAGATATAGATCCTTCACCGTCAACGAGGAAAGCACCGAAGAAGGTCAGTTGAAGATTTGAATAACCGACGATATTTAGCTCCTTTGATTTATTTTTATTTTTATTCTTTAATCAATGATATGGCTGACATAAGCATGGGTACGAGAAGACTAAATAGGCGCTGGATGAGAAATCTGCTCTCAGAGACAACCGAAGTAATTGATTTAAGCCAGGAAGGGTGCTTTCCCTCCTCATGCATGAACTGTCATTATTTCCAACTATTACCATCTCATTCGCTGATTGTCAGCACCTTGCTGACAGGTGCGAATTAATAATTAAAGTAAAAAAAAAAAAATTGTTATAAATGTTCGTTATATAGTTAAAAACTTTTCCAGATAGCTTATCCATATTCCTAAAACTAACGGTGGTATTAATTTCTCTCTTTATCGTTTTATCGTATCACCCTATCCTATCCTATCCTATCCGAACACTAACGCAAACAATATGAGGTTGTTCTTTAAATTATGTGCAGGATTCAGCTTTCTAAATGTTAGATTTTTATCTAAAATAATCAAAGTTCAAAAATACAAATAAATTAATAAAATAGTTATATTTGGGGGGGGGGGGCTACCACTACAGATAAAAGAATGTTAGATCTTTATCTAAAATAATCAAAGTTCAAAAATACAAATAAATTAATAAAGTAGTTATATTTGAGGGGTGGGGGGCTGTAGGGCTCATGTATGGGCTGTAGAGGTCTACAGCCCATACATACTACGATACTACGTTGATTTTATTTCAACAGCCAGGATTTTTTCCATTTTATTCTAATTCTATAATTATAGAAAAATGGAAAAAATCGAATTTAATTCTATTAAGAATATCCATTTGATATAGGCTAGGTTTGCCCCAGGAGGGTCTCTCGGCCCTAAAGACGAAAATTAAAGCTATCCATCCAAGCCAGATTCGAATCTCGGACCTTGAGCATGGGTAAGGTGTCAATGCCTTACCAGTGAGCTAACCCGCTTCCTCCTAGGATATGATGGTTCAAGACAATTTTTCGTTCCCAGAACAATCACCAATTTTTAATAAAATTCAAGACCAATGATACTAACTCATAAAAGACTGAATTAACCCTCCAGCGGGCGCTATGCCGTCCGTTGGACGGCAGATAGGTGTTTTGGCTATTATTAGGAAGTGGGAATTTTCAATGACTTTATGAGTTCAAGTTATTCTACCTGCTATTCATCCCCTACAATAAAAGGGTAAAAGTGGATCTCAGTCATTAAAGGTACGGTGAATAGCGACCATTGAAGTGCAAAATGTCTGCTGCCGTCCGTAGTACGTCTAGCGCCCACTGGTGTAATAATAATTTTCAAAAAAATGTTGGTAGGAATTGGAGTTCGCCAAGGGGTTCGTGTAAACAATGTAAATCACGAAAATCACACACTATGAAAACATGTGAAAATAATTTGCGGCAAACATTCCAAAATAATATGTGAAGATTGCCTGAATTCCATTGAAGGTGTTAGCGAAGGAAGTTCGTAATAAATTTTGTGATATAATAAAATAAAAATATGTTATATTTGCTCACAGTAGTAATGTAGTATTTTGATACTAGAAAATTTTATTAGTAATAGCAATAATACACAACATATGTTGTTTCCAATAGATGTCATATCTCATTTGAATTCAGTCATATTTTACTTTCACTTACCTATATATGAAATATCGTGCGATCGTGAAAATTTTCGACTTCCGGTTTTCAACTGAAATACACGTTTTGGAGTCCCCTGAGTCAAAATAACCAAGTCCCGCGAAATGGTCTGTGTGTGTGTCTGTGTGTGTGTGTGTGTGTGTGTGTGTGTGTGTGTCAACAGACTAGCTCAAAAACTATAAATTGTGCAAACCTGAAATTGGGTATTTAGAGTATGTATAAGCCCGCGATGTGACAGCAAAAATTTGATCAAAGGGAGGGGGTACTTTATTTAATAACATTGTTTGATAACTTTTTAAGTTTTTTTCGATTTTCTCAAAAACGGCTCTAACGATTTTGATTAAACTGAGTATTTGATCTATTTATATGCCTGAAATATGACTGTGAAAATTTCATCACAATTAATCAACCGGAGGGGGGACTTTACTTAATAAATTTTGTATCATTTTCACGTGTTTTTTTTATTTACTCAAAAACGGTTTTAACGATTTTGATCAAACTTGGTATTTGATGTATTTATATGCCCGAGATATGACTGTAAAAATTTCATCAAAATTGATCAACCGGAGGGGGGACTTTACTTAATAAATTTTGTATCATTTTCACGGGGTTTTTTTATTTACTCAAAAACGGCTTTAACGATTAACAAAAATAAGGTATGAATGTAGAAAAATGTGTGACTTTGGGAAATGATATTTAGCAAAACCCGTCAATTTCTAATCTAAGTAAGTTGGTAAGTGAAAGTTGTGTGTTGCGCGCACGCACCAGATTTTTTTTAATTAGATTATCTTTATTTATTTTTTTTTTTTTTTGTTAAATATTAAAATATGACCGCGTTTGGATACGAAATATTGATTTAGTTAATTATAATTCATAATCAAATATTGTTTGTAAATTTTTAATCTTATTATAAATAAATTCATATAATTTTTTTGTTAATTTATACTTTTTTTTTAACAATCTTATGATTATAGTAAATAAAATCATCATTAAGAGTCACTTGGAAGTGAAATAGATCGAAAGTTGTACGCCGTCCAAAATACGGCTAGCGCCCGGTGGTGTTACAAAGTCTTAGCGCCCAGCGGAAGGTTAAAAAGAAAAAAATATATAATCGTATATATATACATTTCATGATTATTTTCCCAGTGCCAGTATTTTTCAGATTATTTCTATTTTTTATTGTAAATATGTAAGAGAACATGATCCAGTTTTATCAAAGTTTGCAAGGATTCCAAAATAATCTAACTTGAAAAAATATTGTTTTTTTCAAACTTAATTATTTTTGTAACTCTTTACAGCCATTCATATAAATCAAAATGTATCATCTTACTTAAAAAAAAAGGGAATCTATTACATTTTTTTATAGATCTAAGCCTTTACAATCAGGAGATATCTTATTTCTGACACACACATTGACCTCAAATATTTTTACTTCCTTTATCGTAAAATAAATTTTAAAGTTAAAAATTCAAAGTAGTGTAAAATTATTTAATTACAGTTAATTTCATCAAATTAAAGAACATAAAATTAAAATTAAAAAGTGTTTTTGGGAAAAATTTTGGTTGATGACAGGTATTGATGAGTACTTGTACACGGCTTTGGAATTTATTTGAGATTCATAAATATTTTTGATGAGATAGAAATCATTATATATATATTGAATAATTTTGGTTTAGGATAGCCTGAAACTTATCATTAAATTCTCAGAAACTTCTTTTCTGATCGCTTTTACGGTTAATCGAATGTAATGACATATTTGCTATTGATAACTCTACACTGTTTAGCGCCAATTTATCCCTCTTGTACTGACCTCAATTCCTCCTCTAGCTGTATGGTTAATTCATGCTCTTTGAATAGCCCATCCTTAGGAAGAGCCGCGTGGAAAAAAATGTAAATTAGGCGGAAATTTTAATGAAACAAAGACCCCTTAGATCAAAGACGAGCGTGTAATTTGTGAACGAGGAGCCAGTTAAAAATGTATATTGAAGGCGTATCATCTTGAGAGGATCGCTTGCGCAAAGATCTCTATGAATAAATTCCCCGCTTTTACTTAAATACAAAGTTACAAAAACAATTTATCAGTAAGCGTTCCTTAACTAAGCTTAGTTCCTCTCTCCCCGGGGCCTTGTACGGATAATTTAACATAAACTCCTTGTTGGACTAAGTTCTAAACTGCTTTGGAAATAAAATCAAATGTAAATTACTACACTATCTCGTCAACAATAATAGTATTCATGTAAAATTTATAGAAATTTGCATATGATTCTTATTCCATCTTAAAGGAACCTAAGACCATTAATATTTAAATGAAATTAGGGATTTTCATGGAACATTCTGTGGCTAAAATACCTCCTTGACGGCCATAATTACAAAAAAAAAATTCTTAATACCTCCGATCGAAAATTGTAACAATGATGAAAAAAAAAATCATTAATTTGGCTTTTGTTCTTAAATCATTACCATTACCTCGGTAATTAATTTCAACGGTTCACTGTGTAATTTCACAATCTATTTTTCAATTAATACGAGGCAAATTTTGTCATGGGTAATCGGCGCACTGAAATATATGATGGAGAAACTTGTGATATAATGGTTAAAGTAACAAGCTTCATATCCGAGGTCGCAGCATATGGCCTGATGATTTTTAAAGCGCAATTAAAAATACTTATTTGCTGCGAATAAATCCTTCGGAAGTTACGAAAATGGTGTTCCCGAGCCTATGAGATATCAGGTACTAGGCAAAGATTCCTTTCTAAATTAGATAGGCGAAATTTAGGACTACCACTGTATAGGGAGTTGCATAAAATTACGTTTAAAAATACTCAAATAAAATAAACACCTAAACTTGCACATATGAAAAAAAAAAAGATCCAAAACAAGTAAAAACTTTGTAAAAAAATAATATTTACTTATCTAAACAAATACATAGCGAAATATATGGCATAAATAATATTATAAATTATAAGTCGCTCAGCTTTGTTAGGTAGGTTCTTAAGATAAGTATTTAAGTGATTGGAGATCAATAAGTTATTAGATTACAAAAAAAAAAGAAAAAAAAATAATATTTGATGATAATTCAGTTCTGATAATGGAACTTTCATACAACAGAAGTTCGGATAATCACTGCTCCACAGTATTGAGAACCTGAGAGTAATGTCTCATTCCTCCACCTCTGAAAGAGAAGTTCTTCCTCCACTCCAGAAGACCTTAGCGCTGCTCAACAGATGTCTCATAGGTATTCAAAGTCAGAAAAAAAAATAAAAAAATTACTCTGTATATAAGTTAAACATATTTGTTAAGAATGTGGCTACTGAATCAACTGAATAAACAAAAACTCAATACCAGATTGACTCTAACACATTAAACTGAAACAAAATACTCTCTTATTACACCCTGCGAAGTAAAAAAGTTCTTTTATAAGGGCATGAAAATAATCAAATTCTACCGGGGCAGGACAAAAAAAAGAATAAAGCGCTAATGAGAAAAAAATATTTGGTTGATTAAATAATTTGGATTTTGCGTACATTTTCAGTTATTTAATATTGATTTTTTTTTGCGATAGAATCTTTGATTTAACTGCATTCACTTTTGCTAGTATTTTTTAAACTGCTTTGGATATCTCCTCAAAGTTCTATCTTTTTTAGTTACTGATGAGGGATATTTTTGTCACGACTTTTTTTTTTATTTTGCTGTTACATAAGTGATCATTAAGTTACAGTTAACTGATTTTTAAATAAAATAAAAATATTTTATTAAATAATACAATAAAGTCCTTTCCGGTGTCTTAGTGGAATAGGTTTTCACTTATATGTTACATGATTTAAAGCTTATACAAGAGTACTATACCTACAATTTTAAATCTGATTTCCCTAGTACATCATTGTTTTTATAACATCATTTTTTAAACAAAAGGGGTTAAAAAAGGGAATTTTTTCTGTCTAGGGTTAATTGAGTTACGGAAAAGGAAACTTTATTTTCATTTTAACTCAATACGTGTCTAACAAAGGTCGATTTTACTAACAAAATATCCCTCGGAAACAACCGGTAAAAGGAAAACAAAGCCAGATTTTTTTTTATTGATAGAGGAAGTACAAAACAGGAAACTCAAAGCTTTTGTTTCTGTAACCAGAAAGTCTTATATTGGATTATTTATATGATTTGAAACATCGCGAGTTGTCAATGAAAGTAAGCAGTGCATGATCAAATTAAATTCCTAAATACTTTGTTAAGTTACATACTGCTGTAAGTAGTTAAAGGAATCAAAAAACTTTTAGCGTTTTTATAATAATATCTTTAAGAACATTGATAGCTGCAATAAGGCAGGTGTGTATCATCAGTGGGCACCCCTATAAATTCGCTTATTAAACAATACGTATTAAACATTTGTGAATGAGAGAAAGAAAATAATAGAGATACACAACTTTTCCCCTTTATATTGGGTTGTCAGGAAAGTTGGCAGAGAAATTTGGACAATAAATTAAAATTGATGAACAGCTTAAAATTTATTTATTTAATCTACAAAATAGTTACCACCGTTAGCGATTACCCTTTCCCAACGGCTTGGAAGGTCCAAATGCCCTTTTTTCTAAAAATCACTGTCCTTACTCCTGAAGAACAATATAAGGTCCGTTTTGACGTCATCTTCTGAAGAGTAGGATTTCCCTTGTAGAAAATTTTCGAGGGAACGGAAAAAATGGAAATCCGAAGGAGCAATGCCAGGAGATCACGGCGGGTGAGGTAAAACCTCCCATCTGTAGCTTAATAACTTTTGACGAGTCCTTAAAGACACATGGGGCCTAGCGTTGTCTTGTTGGAATATTACTCCTTTCCGATTTGCCAACTCTGGCCGTTTCTCTCGGTCGATTTGCAGACTCTTAACTCCGCAGCTATCTCACGGACAGTGATTCGTGGATTGTTTGCGATGACCGTCATAATATCCTCGATGTCAAGAGTTGAACTCCGGCCAGCCCGGGGTTAATCTTCCAAATTGAAATTTCCTGATCTAAACCGCGAAAACCACTTTTGAACCGTGCTATCAGCAATTGAATCGCTGCCATAGCCAGCACAAATCTTTCTTGCAGTTTGGGCTGCGTTTTTTCCTTTTTTTAAAAAAGAACAGATTAATATGCCGAAAATGAGAATCGTCACTCATGTTGGTTTGCAATAAACTACACTACTGAGCCTTAATAAAGACGAAGTCAGTGTGTAAGCATAGTTAATTCCATGAGGATTAATGGCATATAAATAAACATTAGCTTTGTGATTCATTTCTAGTAGAAAAAATAGAAGGTAAATTTTATTTTAAAAATCTCTACGAACTTTTCGGACAACCCAATACATAGAATCGATTACATTTTTACCTTAATGCCACTCACCGCCTCTATTCTTTTGACCCTTAAATTCTCTTGTTTGCTCTAAATGCTTTTTCCTAAAAGTGCATTTGACAGTTCTGACAGTTATTTCGTGTGGTGTTGGAATGTCCCCAAAATATTCAAGCCTCCAAATACAGCACCATTCCTCATTGATCGCAACAAAGCAATTTTCCTTTTATCGCTATTATTGATGAAGAATAATGCTCTAAATAAAAATAATTTAATTAATGATTCTTCCACTACTCGGAGGAAACTGCAATATGGTCAGATGACCTTCCTACATTTTAAAAATTATAAAAAATAGTGACGAATTTGTTCGAGATCTAATACAACTGAACGTATGCCAATAAAAAAAACAATGTATATATTTTTTATATAAAGGAATATAATGATGTTTCTAATACAATGATTGGTGAATAACAATCTTCTATTGATTTCTTTATTGAAAGGTTACATTATTAAAATTAGCCCAACACCAACGGTTCGGACATTACACGTCCATCCTCGGGGTATCTTTCTATTATTCCATACATTATTTTCGTATTTTGGTGGTAATGGTCATCTATAGCTTATTATTCTTTTTAAATTTTTTAAAAATACTTTTCCATTACATCCGTATTAGATCACACTTTTTTATCTTTGTAACCCTGGGTATATAAGTAGTAATAGTTTTAATGTTTAAAAAAAGATACTGAAAAAAAGTGTGACCTATTACAGATGTAATGGACAAGTGTTTTTAAGGATAAAATAATAAGCTATAGGTGACCATTACCACCAAATAACAGAAGAATGTATGGAATAATAGAAAGATACCTTGAGAATGGACGTGGGATGTCCGAAACGTTGGTGTTAGGCTAATTTTAATAATGTAACGTTTCAATAAAGAAATCGATGGAAGAATGTTATTCATCAATCATTGTATTAAAAACAACACGTTGACATATAATATAATGAACGTTAAAGGAAATAGTAATAAATAGAAAGTAATATATAATATAACTTTAGTAAAATGCATACAAGTGTGATGTTCTATTTCTATTAAATTTATGAATTTGCGAATAGTTTATATAAAAATGAAAATAAGCGAAATTTTCCTTGAAATATTTAAAATCAGACGGTAAACTACTACGTGTAGAAACTTTTCCGATACCTGGAAATATGGAGTATTATTTCCGCTTCTGTTGACCACTCAGGAGAGGAAATAACCTACCTTTCAACTCCCAACTTTACTTGTAATACCACTGAGAGGGGTGACAAACACAACATTTAAAACGGGAAAATGTTTCAATAAAAAAAAAAAATCTGTAAAACGACGTAACGTTCAAATCCTTATTATTTTCCCTTCTTTTTATCCTTTTTACTATGGAGCAGCTTATCTTTTTCTCTCTCTTCTTCATCTAATTCCTACTCCTTACAATGACGAGGTCCATTTCCTGAACATCACTCTGACTATTGTCTCATCTTCACTTTACCTGAATTGAATCCTCACTATGTTGTCAGATGTGATGTAAGATCCTTCTGAATAATTAATCATTCTTCGACTCGGTAGGTTTTCTTCTGTTTCTTTACTTTATTGGCATATTACTGCAATGGTTTTCAACTGCATATGTTTTAATTGTATATACATATTTATTTATTTTTAATCTATTTATTTCAGATTTTTTACCCTACTTTTATTCTTACGCTACAGTTTTCTATATTTAGAAAGAGATCCAAAGCTATATAGAAGGATTGAGTGATTCTGGTATGTCTCATACTCACTCGTGTCGGAATGACCTCTTCATTATAGCGTTTGCGGCTGAAGTTACTACTGATATTTAAATTTTATAGTGGGCTTTCACCATCCATCTTTAATTTTCTACTAAAAAATTGAAAATAGTTTTGCCTCTTTATTAGAGCACGAATGCTTCTCCTATCGCTTGTTCGGCCGTTTAATTACCCAAGGAACCCAAGTGGTACACATATAGAGTTAACCAACATATCATCCTATTTTTTAACCGACTTCGAACGAAAGAGGAGGTTACTCAATTCGATACGTATGTGACTTTTTTTTTTGTGCCTTTTTTTTTTTTTTTTTTTTTTTTTTTTCTATGTATGTTCACGGATTACTCAGAGATGGGTGGACCAATTGGAATGAAACCTTTTGCCTCTTGTAGAGTATTTTCCCAAGGTGGTCCCGTTTAAACCTTTTTGGGGTTCCTAATTTATTTAAGAAGTTATCGGGAAAAAACATGAAAATAATTATTTAATTATCGCTCAAATTGTTTACTTATTGGAAAAACATATGGCATATATAACATAAGGTATGCTCCAACAAGCTATTAAAACTAATTGATAACTAACAAATCCAAATATTGTATTACTGCTGGATGAATCAAATGGGAAAACCAACCAATCAAATTCAGAATCAAAAGAGTGGGGGGAGAACACGAGCAGTCTGTTAGTTATCGATGTGTTTTACGTGCTTGTTGGAACAAACCTATACATAACCTTAACTAATTTTTCAACATTAGATTTAAATGAAGATATAAATATCAGCAGAATATAATATCGCTGTCGTTTTCTGTAGCGATATTACCATAAATATTAGATAGATGTATATTCACCGATAATAGTAAACCTTCTTTATTTAGATCTAATCAACGTTTGGACACCATAATCATAAGACAACAAAATTCGTGGAATTCCAAGAAAGACTGAGTATTGGTAATCGTTTTAAAGCAGAATTTAAGACTTCTTCAAGCTCCCGAAGGATCGTTTAAATTTAAAATCGTAGCTATTATTGATTTAAATTAGATTTTGATTTCTATCTTTTATTGACTATGCACATTAAAAAAGAATACAATAATTCCTGGAAAAGCTCATTTTCAGTTGACTCAATAAAGGATTCAGATACCTCTGTCTTCCGGATACACTCGATTACTGTTGAATATCTTGCCGGAGGTCTTGTGCCGATCCTCTATGGGTGACACTTCTGTTATGTTATCCGGATTACTAGTATCGGTTTTTAAATTTGTTTTTACAACTATCGAGGCTTTTGCTGGTGTTCATCCATCAATAAAAACTACAAAATAAAACTTGATAACTACCCGAAAACAACCTCATTGTATGAAAGTCCCCTCAGCAAAAATTTGGCAGTCATGGAAATGATTGTTAAAAATGATGATAAATGCTACGCCACAAGAATTGAAGCAACATTGTTTAGCAATTTATTTTCTGAATAATGTTTTATTACGAAGGATATAATTCATAGTACTTCGGTAATAAATTTAGTCAAAAATTCATCGAATGGAATTACGAACATAATTGAATCAACCTTTGGAATTAAGTCAGTAGTCTAATACGGAGAATTATCCTTCGTAATAATAAATTAACCATAAGTGAGTCCCAAACCCTGTTGCTTCTATCCTAGCGAGACAGTCTTTTTGATATCGATAAATTTTATGGCTGCCCCTTTTTTGCAGGGACTTCTATCCAATGATGTAATCCAATGAAGTCGTGTTTAATATCGCCATAGTTTTTAGAAGGATATTCAAGCAATCAAAATTTTGTCTCCAAATTCTCGACTGTTCAGTGACTTATCTACTTCATCTTGGAATGGCCGGATTTATGTATTTATGTATATTTAACTCGACACATCTCGGAACACTGATTCTCTACGTAAATGACAAGTACTGACGACATTTAGCAAAGGAAAAATATTGTCATTGTGGAAAAACATTTTATGTGTTCCCTTCCCAATTGAACATTGATCTTTTTAAAAAAAAAAAAAAAAAATCCATTTATAATCATAAAACGTAGTGTGTTGAAAGTTGTATAATACACGCACCGCTTTCCCACTTTTCTGTGTGTATTCATAAAATTGAAAAGGTAAAGTGTATTTCATAATAATTTTATACAATTATTGTATAATAAAAAGACCTGGGAAAAACAAACTTGTTAGAGCGTAAAAAGATTTCGAAATTTTTAAACCAACGTTTATTTTATCAACGACCAATTACCAACGAAATTATTAAACCAACGTACGGTTTTCTACATTTGTTATCTTCTCCAACTAAAAATTGTTAAATAAAAAACATTTTATAAAAAAATATTAAACCGACTTCGAAACCTAGGAACCAGTAAAAATAAATTCACTGAAAAGTATGAAATAATTACCTTCTGATTTTTATGAATACACAGTAAAATTGAAAATGGTATAAAAAGTGGAAAAGTGCAATAAGACGAATAATTTTATTTTGATTTGTACAAATACACACTAATTGTTAATAAAAATTATTAAATTTAAATATTAAATACTATTAAATACTAAATCTTTTCGGAGGCGGCGCAAAATTAAAAATTTTTTACACTAGACATTATGAAAATCTTCTAAATGGATCTTCTCTTCCCAGCTATTGATTTCAATGCCTACTAATGGAATTGTATCAGTAACATGTTATTTCTATTTTGCGCCGCCTCCGAAAAGATTGTGTTGTATTGAACATAGTATTTAATATTTAAATTTAATAATTTTTATTAACAATTAGTGTGTATTTGTACAAATCAAAATAAAATTATTCGTCTTATTGCACTTTTCCACTTTTTATACCATTTTCAATTTTGCTGTGTATTCATAAAAATCAGAAGGTAATTATTTCATACTTTTCAGTGAATTTATTTTTACTGGTTCCTAGGTTTCGAAGTCGGTTTAATATTTTTTTATAAAATGTTTTTTATTCCAATATACATTTTTATCATTGTTTTCATACATGATGTTCAAAAGCGGTTTTGTGCTTGTGTTTCTCTTATTCCTTGATTACTTTAAATTTTTCATTGTATCAAATCTTTTCTTACCCAAAGACCAAAAGATTCTTTTTTGATCATGTCTTTGTGGTGCCTCAATGCCTGAAGAATTGAAAAAAAAAATGAAGAATTGGTTGTTTTATTGCTTAGTACTAACCCAACAATTTGAATTCATATATTTATATTTTTGTGTAGCTTCGGTAGATAGCGTATCGTATTTTTTTATTGAATATATAAATAAATCGTTTTGTGAGCGTCTTTTTCACCCCAAGCACTCCACAAGCCCAAACCTTTCCGTTTCGATTTATCTTCTGTGTCCGCCAGGTGAGCTACTGACGGAGCAGATGTTTGTGGCGGCCGATCATAGGAAATTATTGGAGAGGGGGAAGAGAATCAAAAACAGCTGATGAGAGCGTGGAAAGTAGCGACGACCGAGAGCTAAGCGTATTATTCATGAGCGGAACTCAGTTATCCGAGGTCACGTCTCAATTTTGAAACTGAGACAGTCCCCCTTAGTCCCTCGATCGTCCCTCATCAAGTCTAGCTTCAATTATGTAAATCCTCATGGCGTCGGCCAACTGAAAATATTCCCCTCTCAATTTCCCTCTCTTGGAGAAATGTACAGTCAAAGAAAATTTAAAATAAAAGCTCTTAATTTATATACAATATATTATTTTAATATTTCAAGCGATTATAACAAGTTACCATTTTTCATTTTATATCAGTATTGATGATAAGAATAAGAGAATTTACTGACACAATAAAAAAAAATCTGGTGCGTGCGCGCAACACACAACTTTCACTTACCAACTTACTTAGATAAGAAATTAATGCGTTTTGTTAATGCCACTTCTCAAAGTTACACATTTTCCACATTCATTTCTTATTTTTGTTTTCATTTGCTCTATAAACCCCTCAGAACATTTTAATAATGATAACGCTTATCTGATATTATATAACACTCAATTTTCATTAAACATGACGAATATGAAGAAAATCGTTAAAGCCGTTTTTCAGATAATCTAAAAATTAGAAAAAAAGTTATGAAATAAAGTGTCCCCTTCGGTTGATCAATCTTGATGAAATGTTGGCTATCACATCTTTGGCATATACATACATAAATACCCAGTTTAATAAAAATCGTGAAAGCCGTTTTTGGGTAAATTAAAAAAACACGCGAAATTGATACAAAATTTATTAAGTAAAGTCCCCCCTCCGGTTGATCAATTTTGGTGAAATGTTGGCTATCACATCTTTGGCAGGTACATACATCAAATACCTAGTTTGATCAAAATCGTAAAAGCCGTCTTTGAGTAAAAAAAAAAAACACTTGAAAATGATCCAAAATTTATTAAGTAAAGTCCCCCCTCCGGTTGATCAATTTTGATGAAATGTTGGCTATCACATCTTTGGCATATACATACATAAATACCCAGTTTAATAAAAATCGTGAAAGCCGTTTTTGGGTAAATTAAAAAAACACGCGAAATTGATACAAAATTTATTAAGTAAAGTCCCCCCTCCGGTTGATCAATTTTGGTGAAATGTTGGCTATCACATCTTTGGCAGGTACATACATCAAATACCTAGTTTGATCAAAATCGTAAAAGCCGTCTTTGAGTAAAAAAAAAAAACACTTGAAAATGATCCAAAATTTATTAAGTAAAGTCCCCCCTCCGGTTGATCAATTTTGATGAAATGTTGGCTATCACATCTTTGGCAGGTACATACATCAAATAAACAGTTTGATCAAAATCGTGAAAGCCGTTTTTGAGTAAATAAAAAAGACACGTGAAAATGATACAAAATTTATTAAGTAAAGTCCCCCCTCCGGTTGATCAATTTTGGTGAAATGTTGGCTATCACATCTTTGGCAGGTACATACATCAAATACCTAGTTTGATCAAAATCGTAAAAGCCGTCTTTGAGTAAAAAAAAAAAACACTTGAAAATGATCCAAAATTTATTAAGTAAAGTCCCCCCTCCGGTTGATCAATTTTGATGAAATGTTGGCTATCACATCTTTGGCAGGTACATACATCAAATAAACAGTTTGATCAAAATCGTGAAAGCCGTTTTTGAGTAAATAAAAAAGACACGTGAAAATGATACAAAATTTATTAAGTAAAGTCCCCCCTCCGGTTGATCAATTTTGATGAAATGTTGGCTATCACATCTTTGGCAGGTACATACATCAAATAAACAGTTTGATCAAAATCGTGAAAGCCGTTTTTGGGTAAATTAAAAAAACACGCGAAATTGATACAAAATTTATTAAGTAAAGTCCCCCCTCCGGTTGATCAATTTTGGTGAAATGTTGGCTATCACATCTTTGGCAGGTACATACATCAAATACCTAGTTTGATCAAAATCGTAAAAGCCGTCTTTGAGTAAAAAAAAAAAAACACTTGAAAATGATCCAAAATTTATTAAGTAAAGTCCCCCCTCCGGTTGATCAATTTTGATGAAATGTTGGCTATCACATCTTTGGCAGGTACATACATCAAATAAACAGTTTGATCAAAATCGTGAAAGCCGTTTTTGAGTAAATAAAAAAGACACGTGAAAATGATACAAAATTTATTAAGTAAAGTCCCCCCTCCGGTTGATCAATTTTGATGAAATGTTGGCTATCACATCTTTGGCAGGTACATACATCAAATACCTAGTTTGATCAAAATCGTAAAAGCCGTCTTTGAGTAAAAAAAAAAAACACTTGAAAATGATACAAAATTTATTAAGTAAAGTCCCCCCTCCGGTTGATCAATTTTGATGAAATGTTGGCTATCACATCTTTGGCAGGTACATACATCAAATAAACAGTTTGATCAAAATCGTGAAAGCCGTTTTTGAGTAAATAAAAAAGACACGTGAAAATGATACAAAATTTATTAAGTAAAGTCCCCCCTCCGGTTGATCAATTTTGATGAAATGTTGGCTATCACATCTTTGGCAGGTACATACATCAAATAAACAGTTTGATCAAAATCGTGAAAGCCGTTTTTGAGTAAATAAAAAAGACACGTGAAAATGATACAAAATTTATTAAGTAAAGTCCCCCCTCCGGTTGATCAATTTTGATGAAATTTTTACAGTCATATCTCGGGCATATAAATAAATCAAATACTCAGTTTAATCAAAATCGTTAGAGCCGTTTTTGAGAAAATCGAAAAAAACTTAAAAAGTTATTAAAGTACCCCCTCTCTTTGAGCAATTTTGATGAAATTTTTGCTGTCACATCGCGGGCATATACATACACTAAATACCCAATCTCAGATTCACACGGTTTATAGTTTTTGAGCTAGTCTTTTCAGACACACACACACACACACACACACAGACACACAGACACCCAGACACACACAGACCATTTCGCGGGACTTGGTTAATTGGACTCAGGGGACCCCAAAACGTGTATTTATATGTAGGCATATAAATAGATCAAATACTCAGTTTAATCAAAATCGTTAGAGCCGTTTTTGAGAAAATCGAAAAAAAATTAAAAAGTTATCAAACAATGTTATTAAATAAAGTACCCCCTCCCTTTGATCAAATTTTTGCTGTCACATCGCGGGCTTATACATACTCTAAATACCCAATTTCAGGTTTGCACAATTTATAGTTTTTGAGCTAGTCTGTTGACACACACACACACACACAGGACACACACACAGACCATTTCGCGGGACTTGGTTATTTTGACTCAGGGGACTCCAAAACGTGTATTTCAGTTGAAAACCGGAAGTCGAAATTTTTCACGATCGCAATACTTTCCTTACCATATATTTCATATATAGGTAAGTGAAAGTAAAAAAAAAGACCTGTACCGAAAGAGAGACTACTAGCTCCCTACCAAACCCTGCCTTTTCATGAAAAATTGTGCCCGAATTAACGAGAGCTTTCCTAATCAAATTCTAATATTTCTGGAGTGGCATTAGGTAGTGTCTATTCAATAGATTATTGAGGTACTGTCGACATCTTAGATCTCCTTTCGTCTAAAGCTTCAAATATATGGAAGGTAGTCATTCTAATTTGCCGAAGATGCACCGGATCTACTACCTCTACAAAAGGACATTCCGAATCATTCCTTCGCTGTATCCACTAAGAAACCAAACTTCAAAAAGTCCCGAACCGCATCTTTTACTTTCTGTGCATAAATTTATTGTATGACCATATCAAATCCAATCAATTCCCATGTTTAAGAACAACCCTGCCCCACTGCTTGACGGACGTTCAGTTTCTTGAAATCTATTATCTTATTATTGCAAAATGACGGACTGATTAAAATATAAAATAAAATAAAGTATTTTGAAGTGTTCTTTCAAATAATTTTGCAAACATTAATAAACAACAGTAATTATTTAAAGTAAAAAATATTTTCAACGTTTAATTGATTACATATCCATTTTGAACAACAAACTAAAAACCAATTTAATCGAAAGAGACATAAGATTGAAGGAATAAAATATCATACATTCTTCCTTATACATAATTCACAGTTAAATTTATAGTTGTTAAATAAAAACGATTTGTTTTAAATAAAGTACTTCAAGACTATTAAGAACTGTTGCAATACCGGGTAGATGTAGTGGCCCTTCAGGAGATATGATGGAGGGATAAAGAACTGACAAGGCTGAAGGAGTACACGATAATAAACAGAGGCAATGAAAGAAATATTTTAGCAACTGGATTTGCCTTTAAAACCTCTCTCCGTTATGTCATTATTAAAGCTCGGAATTCCGTGCAGTAAAAATTTGAAAACGTGCAATAAAAACTTAAAAACGTGCAAAACCGTGCAATAAAAACTTTAAAACATGCAAAAAAAATTATTGCTTGAAAATCATGAATTAAATTATTGATATGAACAATATATAGCTACTTTTAAACAAATAAGTCAAGTAGCGGAGAGTAAATTGAAGTCAAATCTTTTATTTTTAAAATATTGGTTTTAAAATAGATTTTGGTAAAATAGTGATTTTTTCATTAGTAAAGAAAAATTAATGGAATACATTAGAAATGTAACTATAATTGATTATTTTTTTAATCAAATTTTATAAATAAATACATTTCTAAATTTTTCCCGTAAAACAGTGCCTCCTGTCACTTAAACTTTCTTTCAATTTAGAAAAATATATCTCAACTGCTACAATCGTTAAAGGACAATATTTATAGCGACTCAGCAACTAGAGATATCCTTCAATTCAACAGTGACTGAATTTCCGTTCAGGCAATCATTACAATTTTTTAATAGCTTGTATTAACGATTTTTTTATAAAAATTTTCGAATTTTTTCGTAAATGATAATTCCTTTTTCGCTCTTAATTGTTCCAATGGTTTTCAAACGTCCTCAACTATTTTTATTTGGTCATATAGAGAATGATTTTTCTCCTCTGGTTCTGTAAGAGCAACCGCCAAAGCTGCTAAATTCGATCTAATAAATGCCAAATCAGATTGAATGGTTGGATTCAAAAAAATGGTTTTTAATTTGATAATTGATTGCACATTTTCTTCCAATTCTATTTTCGAAAATATTTCCGGTAAAACAAAAAATCAGAATATAAAATATTTACTTCAAATAGTAACAAGATGTGGATTAAAGAGTAAAACACTCGCATTTGAGCTGTAATTATATTGGAAAAAAGGATATCTTATAAAGGAAAGATACTACTCAAATTATGGAATTACTAGATGCAATATCCGGTGCGTGGCTTATTTTTAAATCACTCTGATGACACGCACTACCCCTGTTACCGTTCTATGGTTAAAAAATAATTAGGTACTTACTTGTGCTGCAGTGGGCATCAATTTGTGATTTCCTCTCACATCCAATATTTTTATCACAAGTTTAGCAAAACACTACACTACCATCCCTTTTGAGTCAGGATATTTTTCAATCCATCCGAATTTTCGAAGACACCTTCAATTTTTGGCATTTTAAGTAACAATATACTCGACAGAAGCAAGATTGATAGTGACAGAACGATGAGAATTAAGGAACAAAATGTAAACATCCAGGAACTACTGAGCTCTTAGTTCTTGGAAATTGGAGGTTTGTGTTTGTATACATCTCTTGAGTTCCCTTTATTTTTTCCCTAAGTTTCCTTTCTGTTATTTTTCTTTTCCTATTCCTAATTCCCTAATTTTTTTATGCGTATTTAAGAAAATTAAAATTTGTGATCATTTTTTACTTTCACTTACCTATATATGAAATATATAGTAAGTGGAAGTATTGCGATCGTGAAAAATTTCGACTTCCGGTTTTCAACGGAAATACACGTTTTGGGGTCCCCTGAGTCGAAATAACCAAGTCCCGCAAAATGGTCTGTGTGTGTGTGTGTGTGTGTGTGTGTGTGTGTGTGTGTGTGTGTCTGTGTGTGTGTGTGTGTGTGAACAGACTAGCTCAAAAACTATTAACCGTGCGAACCTGAAATTTGGTATTTAGTGTATGTATATGCCCGCGATGTGACAGCAAAAATTTCATCAAAATTGATGAAGGGGAGGGGGTACTTTATTTAATAACTTTTTAGGTTTTTTTCGATTTTCTCAAAAACGGCTCTAACGATTTTGATTAAACTAAGTATTTGACGTATTAATATGCCCTAGATATGACTGTAAAAATTTCATCAAAATTGATCAACCGGAAGGGGGACTTTACTTAATAAATCTTGTATCATTTTTATGTGTTTTTTTCGATTTTCTCAAAAACGGCTTTAAAGATTTTGATCAAACTGGGTATTTGACGTTTGTATATGCCAAAGATGTGACAGCCAACATTTCATCAAAATTGGTTAAACTGAGGGGGCACTTTATTTCATAACTTTGTTTTCCAATTTTTACCTTTTTTTCGATTTTCTCAAAAACGGCTTTAATGATTTTGATCAAATTCGTCATGTTTAATGAAAATTAGGTGTTCAATAATATCAGGTAAGTTTTATCAGTATTAAAATTTTCTGAGGGGGCTTAAATGGGGAAGGGGCCTTTTTTGTTTTCCTATAAAGTACCTTTGTTTTAGTTTATATTGAGAAATTAACTGTCTCTCATCGCGCCCAAAAATAAGAAATGGCTAAATATGACATATGAAGAAAATCAAGTAAACATATACAGGAGAAAAAAAGAAAAAAATTCCGTTAACACATATAAAACCTTAGGCTGACGCATGCGCCGTACGCCTTTAATGACAAACCAATGCGTTATAATTAAAAATGCTCTGTTCATTTAATGAAAATTATATGTTTCATCGGAACTAAATGAAATATTCAACAAGTACATAGAGAATTATAAAATCAGACGACTTGGAGTATTATGCTTGCATTGCCGAATTATCACAAGTAAAAACTTTTATTTAATAATAAAAGAAATTAGTTTTTTTTTTTTTTGAGCAAATGAAAACAAAAATAAGAAATGAATGTGGAAAAATGTGTAACTTTGAAAGTGGCAATTAACAAAACAATAATTTCTAATCTAAGTAAGTTGGTAAGTGAAAGTTGTGTGTTGCGAGAACGCACCAGATTTTTTTTCTTCAAATAATGCAATTTCTTGCAATAAAACTTCAAAACGTGCAATTTCGTGCAGTAACCCCCAAAACGTGCAATTTCGTGCAGTAAACCCCAAAACGTGCAATTTCGTGCAGTATAAAACTTCATTAAAACATCCCATTAGGCTTGATTCGGATAAGTAACTTGAATTCGCTTTATTCTGACTTTCCAAAAAAAAGATGCAATTGCACGGGAATCCGAGCTCTAGTCATTATTAATAAACATAGTTCTCTAGGCTATTGGACTCTGCCTACCTGCGGGCATATGCCTACCTATATGGGCCTTGAAAAACTTTTCACTGTCCTTGAAACCAAAGGCAGTGTGAAGATCACTGCCATATTGGCTCTACTGGGATTGATAATGGTGCTATACGCAGCTTGCCTGGTGAACGTGTTTTATAGCAATTTGAGGTTTTTGCTACACTTTAAGCACTGAATGCGCCTGTAGGATCACATCACGTAGCAAATATCTCATTAGGTCCATAGTGCCACCCGAAAAAAAAATTCCTTTACATTTCAAATGGGCGTGAAATCTAAATAAACCGCACCTTGCTACAGGCCCAACTTCATCCATAATATTTAGTTTTGTTCCCTTCATAAAATTGCATAGAAATTATTGTATTAGCGGTCACGAAATATAAAGGTAAACTTTTTAAGACTTGGCCATTTCATCTATTTCACCGCTGTTAATTGGCTAACAGCGATTTAAGCTCAGTAATCACAGGACCTGCGCTATAGCTATAATAAACAGAGCTGATGTTGGGAAATGAGGAGGAAATTAGTTTGACCTCAGGGCATGAGCTGATACCGGTGTTATCTCCGTAATATGATGGTCCTACTATATCACTTACCTATTGCTGTCTCCTCTATTAAAAACTGTTAACCCTGTCCTATCATAATATCAATATCATCACCTGTAATAAATTTAATTATATCAATCATACCGTATTTTATTACATTTTAAGTGAAAGAATTACAATATCCAATCGACCAATACGATTCTTTTGCTAAAACCTCTTCGCTAATCAGATTAGTAATTGTAGGTTTGATTTTCTCATTCATCAAACGTTTTCTAATTTAGATAATCTATTCTGTAGAAAAAATTAGAGCATCATATTTGAAATATATCATTTAGAGAACACGCCCTGAGCAATTAAGAATTGTCTAAGCAGCCCTGAGTAAGACTATTGGAGACAAAGTGCTGGCTCAGGAACTTGCTGAACTCAAGCTGAGGAGCCTTAACTTAAGGACACTAAATTGTTTCGTGCACAATATCGCCATCTCCACCATGATGTCCGGTGCTCATGAGAGTTAAACTGATCGGGACGCTATGATAGTTTTCAATTCGGTCCCGTTGTCTGATACCTATCGGAGTTTTATTGTCAATGAGCGACAAAGTAATCGGGACGATTGGAAAAAAAAAATATTTTTTTAAGGCATTGGAAAAAGATTCTTACACTTGTTAGGAGGCTTTGAACAATTTATAACATAATATTTATTTTTGCTATTACTGTGATTATTATTGGAGCTTATGATTCGAATTAGATTATTCCTGGACTTTTAGTAACACATCCTTCTTTATCAGTTCTTTTTCATAATTTTCATTCTGTTCTGTTGTTAGGTCTTTTTCAGTAAATGAAAGTTTGTGTCTAAATAATTAAAAATTCTTCATAGTAGTTAAGATGTATAAGAGTCATAAGATATTGCTATATTTTTTTTCACTTTTTTAGATCAAATTTAAAATTCGTTACTTTCATCCGCTTCCATTATTTCGCTATTAAGCATTCAATAAATTTACGCTGAAGAAAACCATACCGATATTTAAGTCGATTTTCAACTACTGTGTAGTAAACAATGTGATACAACAAATAAAAATATAACTTTCGTATCATTTCTATCTAATCTCTTTAATATCCGAAAAATCTTATTTTTTGACTGTTTTCAGAGTAGTTTTGTTTCTTCTACAAGATGGGTACAGTAAGTTATCAATGCTAAGCACAAAACGTATTTTTTTTTTTTTTTATACATTCTCCTAATCCAACATGTACAATGCATGTACATGCAACAAGTAATGTATGTGATGCGAAATTCTCTCTCCATTTTCTCATATTTCCTTGAATGCCTAAAATGATTTGCAATCTCTTTCATCTAATTTCCTTTTTTGGAATGAAAACTACTTTATCAAAAAGTTGATACAATAGAAATATATTAGGAGACTGTTGAATACAAATGCGCCCACTATTTTCTTTAATACTTTAGACTGGAAGTACTTGATTCGTTGGATGTTCGAGAGCTTTCCAGAATATAATTTTTCTGGGCCTTATGTCTATAAGGGTTAGTTTTATTAGTACGTTAAAGGATTTAATTTAAAAATTGGAGAAAACTCCAGAAGAAGAAAATTTTACATTAATGCATACACGAGGAAACTGAATAGAATCTCAAAACGTAGCCAATTATCTTTAAATCATCATTCATAATTTTGTGAAATGTTACCTTTATGAACATCACACTAACTTTCCTTAAATTTACCAATGGGGAACATAAATAGTAATCCTTCTGTTTGAAAATAAAATATTACTATAAATACAATTTATAGTAAGTTAGGGTAACTGTACTATAAGGTGACAGTGCTCCTATAGTTGACATTGTGCACAAAAAGTGTGAATAATAAGATTCAGGGTTGATTATTTTGGTTCAAAATTTGGCGTTAATTTGCCAAGTTATACTTGTTAGCTGTGTTGCCATCGAAATTAGTTTGATGTAAAATCAAGCTTATATATGGGAGGTTGTAATGGCGAATTTTCTAGGGGCCTAAAAACTTGGTTTCTGCTACCCTATTTCATTAAGGTGGAAGTCAAGTTAAATAAGCTTTTTAGTTGGTTTATTTGAGTTCAATTATGTTTCAATTACTATAGTTTATTAGTACGTTGTAGGTGGTTTGTACCGAAGGGTAAATTGATATTTTCTAGGTCTCTGAATCGAATTCCATGATGATAATAGTTTAATAGTTATCACTGGTTATAAATGGAAAATCACAAAATGAATGTCATTTGACATTTATTATTACTTTCACTTACCTATATATGAAATATATGGTAAGGAAAGTATTGCGATCGTGAAAAATTTCGACTGCCGGTTTTCAACGGAAATACACGTTTTGGGGTCCCCTGAGTCCAATTAACCAAGTCCCACGAAATGGTCTGTGTGTGTGTGCGTGCGTGCGTGCGTGCGTGCGTGCGTGTGTGTGTGTGTGTGTGTGTGTGTGTGTGTGTGTGTGTGTGTGTGTGTGTGTGTGTGTGTGTGTGTGTGTGTGTGTGTGTGTGAACAGACTAGCTCAAAAACCATAAACGGCACAGACCTGAAATTGGGTATTTAGAGTATGTATATGCCCGCGATGTGACAGCAAAAATTTCATCAAATTTGCTCAAAGGGAGGGGGTACTTTATTTAATAACTTTTTAAGTTTTTTTAGATTTTCTCAAAAACGGCTTTAATGATTTTGATGAAACTGGGAATTAGATGTATGTATATGCTCACGATATGACAGCCAAAATTTCATCAAAATTGGTCAAACGCAGGGGACTCTTTATTTCATAACTTTTTTCCAATTTTTACATTTTTTTCGAATATCTCAAAAACGGCTTTAATGATTTTGATTAAATTAATCAGTTTTAATCAAAATCAAGTAATCTTTTTTATATTATTTATAGAAATTGCAATTAAAAAAAAATTCAATTTCTAATCTAAGTAAGTTGGTAAGTGAAAGTTGTGTGTTGCGCGCATCGCACCAAATTTTTTTTACATTCACATTCATTTACTAACATATTGTTACATGTGAAAAATACTTAACAAAATAATCACAAAATTAAATTTTTTCATAAAACTTGAAATATAAACATATGATTAAATGTCGAATCTTACTCTTAACACGAAGGGATGACCAAATTTTTATGAAGATACTTACCTATTTTGTTCTATATTTTATCTATTTTCTTTTACTATCAATTCCTAAAGTATCGGATGTGATCAAACTACACCCTGCAGGTTTTAATATAAAAGCTTATTTCGTCGCCTATTGAATTTACTTATAAGGTTCATTTGGCTTTAAATATGTCAAAATAATCTTTTAAGGTTCGCTAAATAAATCATATTTCAAAATCATAGCCACATCAAACGGAAACCTAATTGGTAAATAACTCCAATGTCCTTTCGATAAGGGATTAATAACAATTAACATTCTGAATAAATTAATAGTAGTTTTAAAAAAACCTTCGGATTTATCCCTTCTGCCATTATACCTACGTATGTATAAGTTATTAAAATGCAAATATATCTGGCTAATCTATCCATTTGAATAACGTTAGCGGATATCAATAATGCTATTTCATTCACTAATTATTATCAGATTAAGTCCCAGAGATTCATTAATAGTTAGGCTCACTTGTTCTGAAGTTCACTCGACCCTTTTGGAAGGAGTGGTTGCACTTAACAAAGGGTCTTCATCAGTTCTCTACCATTATCCTTTTGTGTCCATACTGTTCCACCTTCCGCCGATTCTATCTGCTTTCCCCCTCTCTATTCTTAATCGCTGCCCCTTCACAAAATTTATCCCCGACAAAGTGCTTCTTTCGTTTCCCTAACGAATTTTGCTTAGGAATCGGTCAAGATAAAATCCAGAGATATGATTTGATATAATATACTTAAATTTTTTTAAGTATATTATGTTTTTAAGTAATTAAATCCCTTAGATCTCTGTTGATATATAAATTGTACTCACAAGGGGAGGGCACAGCTATGGGGTCGTCGATCGGGACCATTTTTTTTCTGGTGATTCTACATCGAAAAATAGTCGACACGTGTCCGAGCGTTCCGTCCAATGGGCCTTAGGTGCTGAGAAATAAAATAAAATACCTTGAATGAAAATGATATCGCCATGATTCTTTTTTTCCTGTCAGGAGCAGCTTAAAAATGTTTCAGCAAAATTGCATGTGTAGTTTCAAATTCTGCATCTCGTGTTGAGCTGATCCGATTTTTACGTTCTTGAGCTCGTTGCATAGAAGAAAGCTTTCTTTTTCTAACCATATAAATAACTATTGTATTATCTCGGGAAGCTCTTGTAAAAAATGGTCATCAAAATAAAAATTAAATTCAAACTTTTCTTTATATTATGTTGATTTCTGAACACGTAAAAATATCTCGATTATGTAAAAATGTGTAACTCTAGAGCCTTTATTAACCCTATAAATTTGATGAGAATCGGTAGAATTTTCTCCGAAATATGGTCGGATTTTTGGATGTTTAACGAAATTGTAAGGGTCTAGCCTTAGCGAAACTTTTAATGCAATTTTTAATTTTTTTTTTTTAATCTGCCCAAAATTTACTTATAGGTTTTTTTGATTGTCCTCAAAACGAATCTGAGAACTGTTATGAAACAAAAACAGTTTTGCACAAAATGATTTTTTAATGTCAGTATTTTGCCAGAATATTCCATCAACATAACTCTAAAAAGTAATTATTTCCATCCTTTTCACGATGTTTTTATCACTAGTAAATTCATTTTACGGAGCCTATTTTGTTTTTCTTGGTCGGCTAGGAGAAAATGGGTTCATCCCGATTGTTTCACGTTCGCCTTACAAAGAATGATTTTGAACTTCAAACGAACTAAAATTTAAAACTACTTTTTCTCAATGATCTATATGCAATGTGTTTTTTCTATGCCCTCGCCATCAACAAGTAGTACTTTTTTCTTATGGATATACTTCCAATGTGAAGGTGGTATAATGAAAGAAGCGCGAACTAAAATAGAAAAACGTACTTTGTACTCGTCCGCATATACTCTTTGTTTACTTACTGGTGAGGGTAGGTGGGGGATTTTAAAACTGATACGATGTGAATCATTCATAATTGTTATTTGTTATTGAAAACTCTGACAAACCTCTCTCTCAAAGCGATGGACTAACTTTTTATTTTCATTCATTCTTGGATTTTTTTTTAAATTATTAGTATTGTTTTTGGTTGTTACTCGGCTCATTTGTTTCATAACAGTTCTCAGATTCGTTTTGAGGACAATCAAAAAAACCTATAAGTAAATTTTGGGAAGATTAAAAAAAAAAAAATTAAAAATTGCATTAAAAGTTTCGCTAATGCTAGACCCTTACAATTTCGTTAAACATCCAAAAATCCGACCATATTTCGGAGAAAATTCTACCGATTCTCATCAAATTTATAGGGTTAATAAAGGCTCTAGAGTTACACATTTTTACATAATCGAGATATTTTTACGTGTTCAGGAATCAACATAATATAAAGAAAAGTTTGAATTTAATTTTTATTTTGAGGACCATTTTTTACAAGAGCTTCCCGAGATAATACAATAGCTATTTAAATGGTTAGAAAAAGGAAGCTTTCTTCTATGCAACGAGCTCAAGAACGTAAAAATCGGATCAGCTCAACACGAGATGCAGAATTTGAAATTACACACACAATTTTGCTGAAACATTTTTAAGCTGCTCCTGACAGGAAAATTTTTTTATTTTTTGTTTTGGATGATATTTAGGACATCGGAGGTGCTGAACTCAATTCTGCTATTCTTTTTTATGTGAAAAAATTTATAAAGCTATTTTACTTGAAAACTTGAAGCTTTTTTTAAATTAAATTGAAGAAATATGATTAATTCTTTAACGATTGTATTTTTCCTTTAATCTACTCTCTAAAATAAATGAATTAGTGAAAGAATCATGGCGATATCATTTTCAAAACTCAAGATAAAAAATAAAGGATTTTTAAGGTATTTTATTTTATTTCTCAGCACCTAAGGCCCATTGGACGGAACGCTCGGACATGTGTCGACTTTTTTTCGATGTAGAATCACCAGAAAAAAAATGGGCCCGATCGACGACCCCATAGCTGTGCCCTCCCCTTGTCAGTAGATATATAAATTGTAGTAGGCTCAACTATATCTACGTAAACCAGGCTGGATAAAAACATGATTAACTTTTCAATAGAATAATTATTATCAAAAGAATAATTCCAAAACCGCTTTGCATATTTCAGAAAAAGAAAAAAGTGATAAACACCAATCATAAAGCCCTTTTCAAACACATTAAAAAAAAATACATTATAAATTTAATAAATATAAATATAAAATAAATGATCATTGTAATAAAAAGATAAGTTAAAAAACGTTTTTTTTTTTTTTTTTTTTCTTTTCTACTGCAACCTATTAAATAAATATCGACACCACTCAGCAGATATTCAAGCTTAAAAAAAAAATTAAGGAACTAATAAATTCTGTTTCTTGTTCAGTTCTTTCCTTTAATATTAATCATCCGATATACGGTCCAACAGTTCCATAAGGAAAACTGAAATTCCGCTTCTGTGAAAATCCAGGAGGAAAGAGATGATCATATTATAGGATTATATCCTTGATGGAATTGATTAGATCAGAAGTTTGGTTTAATTTTTTAAACTTCAGAAGTATGCTCTTTCGTACATTCGCTAGTTATTGACGATAACAGGGCTGCTCATGGAATTAACTAGTTGCAGGGACCAGGGCTGGAAACGAAATCTAGATTATCATTTGTACAAATTTCAAAATAAGTTTATATTCGTACATGTGACATTCGTGGGTTGTACAAATTACAATATGTTTCAATTAATATTACAACGAATCCCATTTATCCAAAAAATAGCACAAAAACAACATACACATTAGAAGCTAAAGGAACTATACCTAAACCCTTGAGCGGTAACAGGAGAGGAGCGTCATTCCGCTGCAAATGCACCGATTGTTACATTCAGTAATTTCCTAATTTGAGTATTCTCCTTTTTTTATAGGATATTCTTGTTGTCAGTATGATTAAAGCTCTCATTTGAGCTCTGTACCGTTATTCCACATCCTGGGGTTACCAGTCACCCACTCCTGTTAACTTTTTAAGTTGATATTTTCTGTTCAGATGACCAAGTCAAAAATGTTTTAGAGGAGGCGGATTCCTCTATACATAATTTGGATTTTATTATTTTTTTTTTCATTTATTCGTATTTTATTCTTAAACAAAAGTTTGATCAAAATATAATTAGTTACTTAAGTGTGTGTGTCAAACTTCGAAGCTGTTCATCCAAAATTTTGAGACTAATAGCAGACGCTTCCTCTTACTTAAGTAGCGAAACTCAACATGCCGACCTAAACGAAACATTTGTCACCAAGACATACGTAAGATATTTTGTAATAAAATCGGCTAGCTCTCTCAACAAGGAAAAATGAAGCCTAAAGGAAGATGATCCAGCGTCACGCTAAGAGATCCCAAGAAGAATACAGACTTAGAAAGAACGAAAAAAAGAATAAGGGAGAATAAAAGAATGGAGGATGTCGAGAGCCACAGGAGTCTCCATGAAAGTCGACTCTTCTTTCAAAAAGTTAAGGAAGGGAGATCTGTATTCCAACCTAGGGTCACTTCATGCAAGGATGAAGATGGCATTCTGCTAACGGAAAGGCATGACATCCTGGAGAGATGGAGAAAGCATTTCGAGTACACCCGTTAAAGAGAAGACGTAGAAGAGAGGGCCAACGCCGACTCGAGGGCAAATCTCTGAAGTAACTCGGAGCCACCGGATGGGGATGAAGTCGAGTAGAGATGAAGAGGGGATGAAGGGATGGCCGTTACGAAAGTTTTATGACCGATATACCATACAGTCGTTCGACTGTATATATTTATATTTATAATCCTTCGTATATATAATTATGGTAAGTAAATATAATACTCATTCAGATGTGTTTAGATATTTTTAAAATAACTATTCATTAATGAATGTCATTACTGATGACGTAGATTACTTCCCGAATAAAAGGAATAATTTTTCTAAAAACTGTTGGGAGCTTGCAACTAACTCATTTACTTGGGCGATCCTCGTTCCTGAACTCCTGACTGATGATCTCCTTAAGGGGGCGGAACACGGGAGCACGCCCTTAATAATCCTGGGAGGAAGGATTCCGACCTTTAGGGCCAGGGGGCTCTGTTACATCTGCTGATGACTCCTATAACGGATGGGGCGGCTACGGAACGAATGTCTTCATTGACCTCATTTAGCCTCACTACGGTGCGATTTTTCATCCCAGTTTACCCCTATAAGCGTTTATTAAGCCAGAGCACATCTATAATTCTCGCTGGCAGTGTACTATGCCAACAGCTGCTAATATGGCTACAGATGTTGGCCTTTTATTCACTGAATGCCACAGCTACACAAGGCGCCATTAAATATAGGAAACGTTTATGTTGACCTGCAGAAGATATTGCTTTTGTTTTTAATTGCAGCTTAGTACACAAAAATTTATTTCATCTTTAATGCTATTTCAATAATAAAATGTTCTATTTAATATGAAAAAAAAAAATATTTGAGACCACAGATTGTACTAAAATATTTCCAGGTCTTTAATTATAGCCTAACTTATATTTATGTCGATGTTTCATTATTATACAATTAAATAGACTAAATGCCCTTGTCAAAGACTATTAAAAATTATAATTGTCAAAAACACTCTTATCTTCTGAAAGCTTGGAAGTCAAATATCAAGTTAAGAGTGTTTTTGTGTATTATAATTATTAATTGTGTGCGACAAGGGTAATTAGCCTATTTAATTGTAGCAGTTGTATGGTCCCAGGAAATCTTATTACCTCGACAATGGCTTGAATATTGAAACATGAATTATAAATAAGTGAGGCTATAAAAAATGATATTATACATATTTAAAATATATTTCATGTTTTCTTATACAAACATGTGTAACTCAACGACAAAAATAAATAAAATGCTGCTATATATATAAATGCACTCATGAATGTAATTCAAAAATTAATTTTGCCCTATTTTAATTAATATTCTAGAAATTAAAAAAATTAATAGTAAATATTTAAAGAAAATATTCACTCTTCAAGTACCCCTAACTACACATCACTTTAGTACATTTGTTATATATTTATAATTGCTATATCCTAAGTTTCTTTTAATTATTATAATTATTTAATATTTTAATGGTGAATAAAAATAAAATACATAATCCTCAGCAGAAGTAGCAATATGTTTTTTGATTTTATCAGTAAAAAGGCCTGATAGAGACTGTTTACTGATAAAGTTCAAATGTTTTTTTCAAAAAAGAGAAATTTTAAAATGGTGGAAGATAGTTGACCATAGATATAATGAAGAGGAAATGGCTGGGGGTGCAGTCAGAATAAATAGCACTAATATGTAATAATCTTTAAAAATATATGTGATTATTACATATTAGTGCAATTTATTCTGATCGCACCCTCAACTTTTCCTCTTCGAAAGAGATTTTAAGCTGACAGAGTTGATATATATCAGAAAGAAAAATCATAAAGAAAACAAATATTTACTTAGACACATAAGTTATACTTTAATCCATTGAAAGTATTTATTAATTATACTTAGATTTTTTTACTTTCACTTATCTATATATGAAATATATAGTAAGTGGAAGTATTGCAATTGTGAAAAATTTCGACTTCCGGTTTTCAACGGAAATACACGTTTTGGGGTCCCCTGAGTCCAAATAACCAAGTCCCCTGAAATGGTCTGTGTGTGTGTGTGTGTGTGTGTGTGTGTGTGTGTGTGTGTGTGTGTGTGTGTGTGTGTGTGTGTGTGTGTGTGTGTCTGCGTGTGTGTGAACAGACTAGCTCAAAAACTATAAACCGTGCGAACCTGAAATTAGGTATTTAGTGCATGATTATGCCCGCGATGTGACAGCAAAAATTTCATCTAAATTGCTCAAAGGAGGGGGTACTTTTTTTTTTTTTTTTTTTTTTTTTTTTTTTTTTTTTTTTTTTTTTTTTTTTTTTTGGGACTTCAAGGCTTCCAGTGAAGCCCTATACTGCCCATACTAACACCCATGGCACTGGGTGATACTTCTCCTACGAAAGAAAAGCACCACCCAGGGCGGGACTCGAACCCGCAGCTCCGGCATGGGAGTGCGGGGCTTTACCGCACAGCCACACCGGGCCCCCAGTACTTTATTTAATAATTTTTTACGTTTTTTCGATTTTCTCAAAAACGGCTCTAACGATTTTGATTAAACTGAATATTTGATGTATGTATATATACCAAAGATGTGATAGCTAACATTTCATCAAAATTGATTAACCGGAGGGGATTTTACTTAACAAAATTCGTATCATTATCACGTGTTTTTTTTATTTACTCAAAAACGGCTTTCACGATTTTGATCAAACTCGGTATTTGATGTAAGTATATGCCAAAGATGTGATAACCAACATTGCATCAAAATTGATCTACCGGAGGGGGCACTTTCTTTCATAACATTTTTTCCGATTATCTCAAAAAAGCCTTTAACGATAGCCATTATATTCGTCATGTTTAATGAAAATTAGGTGTTAATTAATGTCAGGTAAGCGCTTTCATTATTCAAATGTTCTGAGCAAATGAAAACAAAAATAAGAAATGAATGTGGAAAAATGAGTAACTTTTGGTAGTTTCACCTTTGTTTATGTTTACTGTTACGGGCTTCGGGTTCGATAAAATATAACAATTAACACTAGAACAATAATTTATTAATCAATACTCACAAGGTTAATTACTGCCTTATTATCAGATTCAAAACAGGCTGTGTATGCAGACTCTACTCACTTATAACAAACCGCACGGGTTAATACTAGAGTCTTTTCTACGACATACACTATCACCACAATAACATATCACAATAAGGCTTACCACTTATCACACTAACTTATCACTGTTCACTACGAAGTGTACTCCACGGGTGTTGCCAAACAACTCCGCTGAGACTTGTTAAAGCTGGTATTTATAAGCCTTAGGAAGATTCTAGAAGGTTCGGGGTTCATGTAGAACAAAGTCTTTGATCTTTGCCGGCAGCCGTGCCGCACCGAACAATGGACGTATTGTTCATCATAGGCGCTTTGTCTGGCCCCGCTGGCCGCAACATTTACCTTGCTTTTGCGAATTGCTACTGCGCCAACAAACCCCTAGTTTAAGAGAGCCAACTAACCCCACAGGAGAAATCATATGAAAGATGGCTGGCAGGACAGGGGAGAACAATCAAACAAGAAACTGGTTAGTCGAAAGGTTAGGTTTTTCAAAGGAGTTTGGGGCTATGTGAACAGAATCGGAATCAAATGTTTTGCCATGCCTTTAACCCAAGTTTACTGAAAATATAAAAATTTACTTACATGTTGTAAAATCAATCAATGAAGCACACTCTTATCTACACTGTTAGCATCGGATTGAAAACTCGCGACAAGACTCCAGAGGTCGAGCGGGTCACATGGTACAATGGTTGGGCCTTCACAACAGGTGTGACGGAAACTATAAGCCAATGGCCAACCTACCCACTATGCCAACCAACCCCGCTCTCCCCTACAAGTCTAATTACAGTTAAATGATTACAACCATCTGCTGTGATCTAACACAACCTCGTCCCAGAGACCGAAGGACGTTCGCCCTTGAATTAAAGATTTCTAAAAAATATTTTCCAAGCCATAATCGGATTGCTCATCGGCTTTGAGGAACACGATATCGTGCCATCTCTTCAGATCTCGTGACAGGAAGAAGCAAAGAACCTTCAAGTGGCTAGCAAGGCATTTCTGAAAGCTAATTTCATTAGCGCTTCTTAATTTCAGCTGAGAGGGAGGAAATTAGGAATAAGAAATCATCTCAAAGTTTAAGTCTTTCGTGGCAAACCTTACTCAAAAAATAACATAGAGGATAAATCTCAACGAATATGGAAAGTTATCCTCCATATACGTATCAATCAATTTAAAAATTAATGTCTTTGTAAGAATAATAATAATGATAATAATAATAATAAATAAAATAATAATAAAAATCGTAATGATCTCGCTTTACAATGTTTTTTTACGAAATCAACCGTTTCATTAGAAAAATGAAATTTCCCGGGTGAAACCGGGATATACAGCCATCTAAATAAATAAAGATGAAATTCTGTTTGTTTGTTCTTCATAGGAATCCATACCGTTTGTCATAAATTCTCCAAATTTCGCTCAGTAGTTCTTTGATACCAGGTGCGAACACCTGTCCATATTAAAATTGCATAACTTCAGCCAATTTCTAGGTATGTTCTTTATTGTTATAAAGATCGTCCTGATCTCGCTTTACATTAATTTTTACAATATCGACCGTTTGAGTCAATAAAAGTTTCACTTTATAGATTTTAAAAATGAAATTCTCCGGGTGAAACCGGTATATACAGCTAGTCTATATAAATAAAGTTGAAATTCTGTTTGTTTGTTTGTTCTTTATAGAAATCCATACCGTTTGTCCTAAATTCTCCAAATTTCGCTCAGTGATTCTTTGATACCAGGTGCGAACACCTGTCCACATTAAAATTGCATACCTTCAGCCGATCTTCAGCTGATAATCTTTATTCTCCAAATTTCGCTCATTGTTTTTTTCAGACCAGGTGCGAACACCTGTTCATATTAAAATTGCATAACTTCAGCCGATCTTCAGCTGATATTCTTTATTGTTATAAAAATCATAATGATCTCACTTTACAATTTTTTTTTTTACAAAATCGACCGTTTCTTTAGAAAAATAAAATTCCCCGTGTGGAACCAGGATATACAGCTATAATCTAAGCATATAACGGTGAAATTCTGTTTGTTCTTAATAGGAATCCATACCGTTTGTCCTAAATTCTCCAAATTTCGCTCGGTGGTTCTTTCAGACCAGGTGCTAACACCTGTCCATATTAAAATTGCATAACTTCAGCCGATCTTTGGGTATATTCTTTATTGTTATAATAATCGTTTTGATCTCGCTTTACATTGGTTTTTACAAAATAGACCGTTTGAGTCGATAAAAGTCTTAGTTTATACATTTTATAGATTTAAAAATTGATATTCTCCGGGTGAAACCGGGGTATACAGCTAGTAATCTTCTTCTATATAAATAAAGTTGAAATTCTGTTTGTTTGTTTGTTCTTTATAGAAATCCATACCGTTTGTCCTAAATTCTCCAAATTTCGCTCAGCGGTTCTTTGATACCAGGTGCGAACACCTGTCCATATTAAAATTGCATAACTTCAGCCGATCTTTGGGTATATTCTTTATTGTTATAATAATCGTTTTGATCTCGCTTTACATTGGTTTTTACAAAATAGACCGTTTGAGTCGATAAAAGTCTTAGTTTATACATTTTATAGATTTAAAAATTGATATTCTCCGGGTGAAACCGGGGTATACAGCTAGTAATCTTCTTCTATATAAATAAAGTTGAAATTCTGTTTGTTTGTTTGTTCTTTATAGAAATCCATACCGTTTGTCCTAAATTCTCCAAATTTCGCTCAGCGGTTCTTTGATACCAGGTGCGAACACCTGTCCATATTAAAATTGCATAACTTCAGCCGATCTTTGGGTATATTCTTTATTGTTATAATAATCGTTTTGATCTCGCTTTACATTGGTTTTTACAAAATAGACCGTTTGAGTCGATAAAAGTCTTGGTTTATACAGTTTATAGATTTAAAAATTGATATTCTCCGGGTGAAACCGGGGTATACAGCTAGTAATCTTCTTCTATATAAATAAAGTTGAAATTCTGTTTGTTTGTTTGTTCTTTATAGAAATCCATACCGTTTGTCCTAAATTCTCCAAATTTCGCTCAGCGGTTCTTTGATACCAGGTGCGAACACCTGTCCATATTAAAATTGCATAACTTCAGCCGATCTTTGGGTATATTCTTTATTGTTATAATAATCGTTTTGATCTCGCTTTACATTGGTTTTTACAAAATAGACCGTTTGAGTCGATAAAAGTCTTAGTTTATACATTTTATAGATTTAAAAATTGATATTCTCCGGGTGAAACCGGGGTATACAGCTAGTAATCTTCTTCTATATAAATAAAGTTGAAATTCTGTTTGTTTGTTTGTTCTTTATAGAAATCCATACCGTTTGTCCTAAATTCTCCAAATTTCGCTCAGCGGTTCTTTGATACCAGGTGCGAACACCTGTCCATATTAAAATTGCATAACTTCAGCCGATCTTTGGGTATATTCTTTATTGTTATAATAATCGTTTTGATCTCGCTTTACATTGGTTTTTACAAAATAGACCGTTTGAGTCGATAAAAGTCTTGGTTTATACAGTTTATAGATTTAAAAATTGATATTCTCCGGGTGAAACCGGGGTATACAGCTAGTAATCTTCTTCTATATAAATAAAGTTGAAATTCTGTTTGTTTGTTTGTTCTTTATAGAAATCCATACCGTTTGTCCTAAATTCTCCAAATTTCGCTCAGCGGTTCTTTGATACCAGGTGCGAACACCTGTCCATATTAAAATTGCATAACTTCAGCCGATCTTTGGGTATATTCTTTATTGTTATAATAATCGTTTTGATCTCGCTTTACATTGGTTTTTACAAAATAGACCGTTTGAGTCGATAAAAGTCTTAGTTTATACATTTTATAGATTTAAAAATTGATATTCTCCGGGTGAAACCGGGGTATACAGCTAGTAATCTTCTTCTATATAAATAAAGTTGAAATTCTGTTTGTTTGTTTGTTCTTTATAGAAATCCATACCGTTTGTCCTAAATTCTCCAAATTTCGCTCAGCGGTTCTTTGATACCAGGTGCGAACACCTGTCCATATTAAAATTGCATAACTTCAGCCGATCTTTGGGTATATTCTTTATTGTTATAATAATCGTTTTGATCTCGCTTTACATTGGTTTTTACAAAATAGACCGTTTGAGTCGATAAAAGTCTTGGTTTATACAGTTTATAGATTTAAAAATTGATATTCTCCGGGTGAAACCGGGGTATACAGCTAGTAATCTTCTTCTATATAAATAAAGTTGAAATTCTGTTTGTTTGTTTGTTCTTTATAGAAATCCATACCGTTTGTCCTAAATTCTCCAAATTTCGCTCAGCGGTTCTTTGATACCAGGTGCGAACACCTGTCCATATTAAAATTGCATAACTTCAGCCGATCTTTGGGTATATTCTTTATTGTTATAATAATCGTTTTGATCTCGCTTTACATTGGTTTTTACAAAATAGACCGTTTGAGTCGATAAAAGTCTTGGTTTATACAGTTTATAGATTTAAAAATTGATATTCTCCGGGTGAAACCGGGGTATACAGCTAGTAATCTTCTTCTATATAAATAAAGTTGAAATTCTGTTTGTTTGTTTGTTCTTTATAGAAATCCATACCGTTTGTCCTAAATTCTCTAAATTTCGCTCAGCGGTTCTTTGATACCAGGTGCGAACACCTGTCCATATTAAAATTGCATAACTTCAGCCGATCTTTGGGTATATTCTTTATTGTTATAATAATCGTTTTGATCTCGCTTTACATTGGTTTTTACAAAATAGACCGTTTGAGTCGATAAAAGTCTTAGTTTATACATTTTATAGATTTAAAAATTGATATTCTCCGGGTGAAACCGGGGTATACAGCTAGTAATCTTCTTCTATATAAATAAAGTTGAAATTCTGTTTGTTTGTTTGTTCTTTATAGAAATCCATACCGTTTGTCCTAAATTCTCCAAATTTCGCTCAGCGGTTCTTTGATACCAGGTGCGAACACCTGTCCACATTAAAATTGCATAACTTCAGCCGATCTTCAGCTGATATTCTTTATTTTCCAAATTTCGCTAAGTGGTTCTTTCAGACCAGGTGCGAACACCTGTCCATATTAAAATTGCATATCTTCAGCCGATCTTCAGCTGATATTCTTTATTGTTATAAAAATCATAATGATCTCACTTTACAATGTTTTTTTTTTCCGAAATCAGCCGTTTGTTATATACAGCTGTAATCTATGTATATAAAGATAAAATTCTGTTTGTTCTTTATAGAAATCCATACCGTTTGTCCTTAATTCTCCAAATTTCGCTCAGTGGTTCTTTCACACCAGGTGCAAACACCTGTCCATATTAAAATTGCATAACTTCAGCCGATCTCTGGGTATATTCTTTATTGTTATAATAATTGTTTTGAACTCGCTTAACACTGGTTTTTACGAAATCGATAGTTTGAGTCGATAAAAGTCTCAACAATGAAATTCTCCGGGTGAAACTGGTATATACAGCTAGTAATAAATAAAACAACGTTTTTCTTCCCAGTTTAAAATAAACATCACATTTTAACAATAATGAACATATGTAGTTACATGGAAATCTATTCAAAAATAATAAATGACCTAATCCTCATGGCCCCAGTTAGATAATAAAAAATATTTGATAATAAATGTCCTTCTCGAGGGTTAAGTAGGCAAATTAGCTGTTCTTCATCATCAGAAGATTTGAAGCCTTGGAGGTATTTGGATCTTAGAAACTGGTAGACAGGGCACTCCAAGATAAGGTGAGTCAATGTCTCCAGTCTTCGCAGGTTACACAGACTACAGATGTCCTGGATATCCAGCTTGTAAGCTGTGCCGTTCAAGTATAGCTGAATTTCACTGGAGAACGTCAGTCTAAGCTGGATAAGAGCTCTCTTCTTTTCTATACCCACATTAAAGCGAAGATACTCCTCACCAAGACAAAGGGAACTCAGCCGCCGGAATAGAGGGTTGTACTCAAATTTCGCGGCTCTTTTGATATCTACCGAGAGAAGGTAATTCTTCCAGCTCTCAGTTATCTCTTTTTTATTTTTGAGTAGCCAGGTGAGAGTGGAATTCCGAAACACTTCGTCATTCCCATTGTGCTCAGAATATTGTGGAGCGGCGAAAACCAGGAATCTTTCAGGGTCTTCATCATCATGGGTGGAAGTTAGTTTTCTTAATAATCATCTCATAGCCCTTTCTCTCCAGGGCTATTGAAATCCACAGACTTGATATTAATCCACCAGTTTAAAGTCCTTTTCAAGATAGCTACCCTCAGGTCTTACCCACCGAACTCGAGTCTAACGAAGTGGTTTGGAGTATTAATTGGTAGATGGTAAATACTTTTTATATGCTTGATTGTTTTCATTTACTTGAAAATTTGAAATAAAGCACCATGATAAATGGAATGAAAGAAGTTATATATGACCAGTAGGTTGCAGCATATTACTGACCAACGAACAAGTACACTGAATTGCCTAAGCTGATTCTTTTTAAGAAGGGAAATTCAAATACTGTAGAAAAATTGGCTTGTCACAAAGTCACCTCGTTTTACGGTAGTATATAAAAATTTAATATTTTATTAAACTAGCTGTATATACCGGTTTCACCCGGAGAATTTCATTTTTTAAATCAATAAAATTAATAATGTGAGACTTTTATCGACTCAAACGGTCAATTTCGTAAAAACCAATGCAAAGCGAGATCAAAACGATTTTTATACCCAGAGATCGACTGAAGATATGCAATTTTAATATGGACAGGTATTCGCATCTGGTATGAAAGAACCACTGAGTGAACTTTGGAGAATTTAGGAAAAACGGTATTGTTTTCTATAAAGAACAAACAGAATTTCATCTTTATTTATATAGATTACAACTGTATATCCCGGTTTCACCCGGGGAATTTCATTTTTTCTAATGAAACATTCGATTTCGTAAAAAAGAGCATTGTAAAGCGAGATCATTATGATTTTATAACAATAAAGAATATCAGCACATGTGGCACATCTAGTTTAAAAACGTTGGAGATTGGTATTAAGCTAAAATCAATATGGCAGGGAAAATAAAAGCTTCAATTTTCAGAATAGCAGGCAATATTCTTTTCCTGGGAACTATGGAGTAAACAATGGCGATAAAATCTGCCTTCAAATCTAGAATTAATGAAAATTCTGAAATGGAAGTGCAAGCAGGATTGTTGTCTGTATCGTAATTCTTATTTTTTTATTTATCCCAGAAATATCATCTCCGGTTGAGCCTGGATTTATTTTTAAATCACAGGTTTTTCCTATATTAATTTATTTTCTTATTGCCAATATCCTGAAAGATATTTTATCAGGAATTTCGAATTGAAATTACAAATTAAACTGTGTGTGTGTGTGTGTGTGTGTGTGTGTGTGTGTGTGTGTGTGTGTGTGTGTGTGTGTGTGTGTGTGTGTGTGTGTGTGTGTGTGTGTGTGTGTGTGTGTGTGTGTGTGTGTGTGTGTGTGTGTGTGTGTGTGTGTGTGTGTGTGTGTGTGTGTGTGTGTCTGTGTGTGTGTGAACAGACTAGCTCAAAAACTATAAACCGTGCGAACCAGAAATTAGGTATTTAGTGCATGATTATGCCCGCGATGTGACAGCAAAAATTTCATTAAATTGCTCAAAGGGAGGGGTACTTTATTTAATAATTTTTTACGTTTTTTCGATTTTCTCAAAAACGGCTCTAACGATTTTGATTAAACTGAATATTTGATGTATGTATATATACCAAAGATGTGATAGCCAACATTTCATCAAAATTGATTAACCGGAGGGGAGACTTTACTTAACAAAATTTGTATCATTATCACATGTTTTATTTATTTACTCAAAAACGGCTTTCACGATTTTGATCAAACTCGGTATTTGATGTAAGTATATGCCAAAGATGTGATAACCAACATTTCATCAAAATTGATCTACCAGAGGGGGCACTTTCTTTCATAACTTTTTTTCCAATTTTTCAATTATCTCAAAAAAGCCTTTAACGATAGCCATTATATTCGTCATGTTTAATGAAAATTAGGTGTTAATTAATATCAGGTAAGCGCTTTCATTATTCAAATGTTCTGAGCAAATGAAAACAAAAATAAGAAATGAATGTAGAAAAGTGAGTAACTTTGAGGAGTGGCATTAACAAAACGCATTAATTTCTTATCTAAGTAAGTTGGTAAGTGAAAGTTGTGTGTTGCGTGCATGCACCAGATTTTTATATATCTAAATATGTTTGGAAATTAATAAATTAATAAGGAATTAATAAGGAAATTAATAAACAAATCGTAACCAAATATGAAAATGACATTATATTCTGTCTCTATTTTTCTAGTATAACCAATGGCCATCTTCATTAACACATAAGGAGTGGACTGAAGTAGTAGTACCAGGAGACAAGAAGGAAAAGTCACAAATCCACGAAGGTCACTTCCTCATCAGGAGACTGGAACCAAAGACAGAATATGAAGCCAAAGCTCAGGCTAAAAACAGATTTGGATGGAGCAGCATATCTGACATATTTAAATTCAAAACTAAAGGCATGGGTAAATAATTGATTTAAATATTTTTTAATAGTAAAAACTATTTCTCACTACTCTTTCCTACAAAATATTTTCTATTATATTAATTAATTTGTTCACTATAACAATCTACAAGGAGATTTCCCAAGGATTTCAATTAAAAGTTATTTCTTCCAATAACACTATTATTTTATTTTATTTTACAGATGGCATAGCATTGGATCTGACACCAGAACCTGCATACCAAAATTCACAAGGTATATAAATAACACTTAAATACATTTAAGTTTATCAAACCACTATCCAACTACTAATTAACACTCAAAATTTAATTCTTTAGGATGACTTATGTAAACAGAGAGGTCCTTTACGTCTATGATAAACTATAAAATTAAAAAGAAACAATTACCAAAATTAAATTATCATTCTTATTAATTATTTCTTAATCCTAATTCGCTAAAATAAAAATCAAATTATATATATGGATAAATAAGACAAATATAATTTGCTAAAAATGAAAGGAAATGCATTAAATTTTCATAAACGTTTTCGCATGGACCACAAAATTTTCTATACCACCTGTTAATCAAGTATGCCAGTCTGATCTAATTTATCCTTCTCAATTTATTTTAGTGCCAGATTGATTAAACATGATTGATTTGTTTTTCTCTTTCCCAATTAGCTACCCTGTGTCTGAACTTTCAGATGGTTTGATTAAAAAATAAAATACATAAAAACTAGCAAAGTAACAATGTAAATTAGAACTAATATGCAAAGTTAATATTTTTTTTTATTAATATTTCCTATAATGTTTTTATTTTTTAACCAATATTTTTTTTTTGTTCATCCAAATAAACATTGTGTAAAATCCATATCTTAATTAGGGGCCGGGATGCCCGAGTGGACAAAGATGCTTGCAATAGGTAATCAAAATTAAACAATGTTTAGTGTGGTTAGTACTTGGATGGGTGACCGCCACCATGGTGACAATGGCTTCGAGCAATGTGAGGTTTGGGCTACCCCCTAAAGGCTGTCAGTGCTCCTGCATGCAACACAATAATATGGTATGGTCTTCTGCAGGAAGACCATACTACACGACCAAAGATCTCATTGCACCAACCGAAAAAAATCCTAATTATACATCCCAGCCTTATAGCATTGTTCGATTAGCAATAACTCTGAAATCAATTGTTTCAATTAATTTGTTTTTCTGAAATGTTAATTGTTGGTTAATCTAGATTCTAGATTATCCAATAATTGATTAATCTATCTGAATAATTCTTGATTCTCGAACAGCCAAGAATAAATTTATTAATTCTTGATTGGAAACATGAAATGTAAATAGTTTTTTTAAATGTAATTACCTACCTATAAGAAAAAAATAACATATAAATAATATCTATTAATTGTTTCACAGAATCACCTTCACCAAGACACCTGGAAGCCACGGCTGGAAGCGATCAGACCTACCAGTTCTATTACACTTGGATATTCCCCATGTTACCCCTTATACTAGCTATTATCTAATCCCAGGCCAAAATCTCTTTTTCTGTACATAATAAATGTATATATAAATGAAGAATCTTTTTTTGATTGATGTGTATTCATCGAACTGAGTTGAAAAGTTTATAATAAATAATCAGAATGAAATGGACATAATTAATCTCTATATTCATGTATTTATATATGATTTGAATAATGAGTTAATGTATTTTAGAAACACATAATTGTTGAGTAAAAAAAACTGAGGAATTAACTTTTTTGTTCAATTTTTTTTTAATTTATTTTATAGCTGATACGTTTGCAAAATCTTGATAATATTGTGTATATATATATATATATATATGTGAATATAGAAGTAATTAGGGAATGTAATGTTACCAAGTTTGGAGTCCCCACTGTCTATCGCTGTTTCTTAATTCTTGTGACTAGGAAGATCTCATAAGGTTTTCCTATTTAATTTTAGTGTTGAAAGGTACGGTTCTCTGAGGCAGTATGGCTCACAGATACATGTGCCTCTGGCCCTAATTAGATGTTTAAATGTAATAAGGAATATATGTGTTGATTTTTTGTACTTTAACAGTTTCCAATCATTTTTAAAATCAAAATAATTTTTTTGAACCAAAGGATTTATGAATTTGACAAAAAAACATTTGAAAAAGAAAAAAAAAGAAATCATAATAATAAAATATATGACTTAGAGTTAATCGATTTTTTATAATGTAAATAATAAATATAATTGAGCTTAAAATAAAAAATATTTTAACAAAGAATAAAAATTAGAATGTGTTTTCTTGAAATCTTTCTCAAATAATTGTCTCCGAGAAACTTTTTGTTAGTATTATTTTTTATCCTCCATTTTAGTTGTTATGTGTTGAATGTCTTCAGATAATGTTTCAAATGACTGTATGAGTTGAAACTTCAAATAAAGTCAGTGTTTGATCATAAAGTGTTTTATTCCATTTTAGTCACTTATATTGAAGTAATTTACTTTAAAAAAAATATAATGAGAAAAATTTTTATTTGTAAAGCAGCTATAGCTATTTGAAATGTATCATGGTAAGTACCCCAATCATCATACTTCGTCAATAACAGGCAAAATGGTTCTATTTCATATCAACTGCAATTAGCACAATGGTATTATATATACTTGTTAATAGATTAAATAAGTACAATTTTAAATAAATCCTGATAAGTCATTCGAATAATACATCAACAAAAGTTTTTTTTTTTTTCAATTCAAATGAAATCATTCGTAAGACTCTAAATAATTGATCTGATTCAAATAGTCAATATATTAAATGGAATATGGAATAATAATATATTAAATGTTAAAAAATTAACAAATCATCAATTGATCATTATTCAATATTTAAAAGTTATATTCAATATGATGTTAATAAGGGGTATAATTGATAATAAAAGTGTCATGGAAACTAATTAATCAATCAATGGGGATTTGCTATGGACTTTTAACGGAAATTGTGTAATCTGTATGACAATTATGAAGTAAAATTACATCACTACAATAAACATATAAAAAAGAATCTATACATAAACATACATGTGGGTTGAAACATTGGCTGTAAATAAAATCATTTATGTTATTTATTTTACTTAACTCATTTGACAGCAACATGGACTATCATCTGCTAGTAATTCAAAAGTCAACATTAACACCAGGATTATAGCATTAAAGATTTTAATTTAATAATAATTGAATGATTCTAAATATTACACATCAAATGATAATTTAAACTTCTGAATAATGCTAAAACTTGTATAATCTAAATTCTAAAAAAATAATTCAGAAACTAAATTAGTGTCTGTTTTCTCGCGACTTTGAAAACATTTTTGACAAGCCCTTTTTCCATATTTTTCCCATTTGCCTTAGATTTTTGTTACAATATATATTTGGCTTCTAATGTAGAAATAAATTTAGATGAGCTACATTATTAATTTCAATTTTCAGACATCAACAGTGTTTTAAATTTAAATTTCATATGCACTAAAGATCCTATTTTAAGGAAAATGGACAGGTAAGCATGAGATTGACAATATTCTATAAAATGACAACTGTATTGTATAAAAGTGTTAGCTTTATAAATTTTCATATTATCTACATATTTGTATTCATTGTATTTTTAGATGAATATGGCACTGGACATGGAAAGCTCCATGTTATAATATCAAATTATATTTATGAGATCGTCCTGGAGGTTGTACTATTATTATTTTCAATTTTATAAAATGTGAAAAAAGCTCTTTAAATGTGCATTCTTCCCTTATTTTTATGTTTTCCAAGAATCTTTTATTATTTGTTGAATAATGAAATGCCTAGTGCAATTTTTTCTGTCATTTTATTTCCATAAAAAGACAATATTCATTTAATAAGATCAACGAACTTGGACGATTTTTACCTCTTAAGAGGTACAAGAATTTCTGGAAATGATCTCATTAATTGTTATTGAACAACGCTCTAGGAAGACAGAACATTGATGCTTACATTAAAATATAGATGCTTAGTATATACATACATTAGATACATTAGATGCAATTATTTAAAATTAAATAAAAATCTGTAGCTCCAAAAGGAATTAAAATGGTGATGTTTCAAATAAATTAAAATTAAGGGCTAAGGTTTAAGGTATTAAATATTAAATTACATAAGAGTTTGGATGACTCAAGTATAAGCATATCAACGACCGATATACTACTAAAAAATAATTTATCCACCATGTAACGTCTCGGCCGAGCGTCCATTCTCAAATCTAAATCAGACTTATGAGCTTCTCAAAGTTTAGTCCTATCCAACAATGACTGCCTTTATTAAGAATATAATACATTATCATTTTATCAGGCAAAATTTAACTATTTTTAAAAATACAAGCATTTTATAGGGCTCAATGCCCTGGATCAAATGATAACTATTATATAATAAATACATTCCGTTTGTTACTGGAGAGGAATTTTGAGAAAGGTATATGTCAGTTTTAGACTTTATAACGACCTTTCGGCCGATATATTTTCAGGATAGATAAATAAAATAAATCGTTGTTGCCCTGGATTAAACTTCATTTTTATTGTTTCCACTCCATGAAAAGAATTATAAAGTATTTTCAAAGGCTTTTTGTGATAGAAAATGGTAATGGCAATTTATATTTCTTTGGTTTAGTTGGGCTCTAAACTTAGAAAGTATACGTTTATTAACCCGAAAATACAATAAAAAAATATCTTGAGCATTGCATTTAAAAGTAATTAATGATTACATGTATAGTATAAAGATGCTTAAAGTTTTAAAGTTATTGGGATCGCCCAAAATATGGAGATTGGCAATTTGTTTATATTAAGGAGGCTTAAATTCAGCATTGGATAAACTCGTCCCTTGCCCGAGCTGCCGACCACAGCTAGGGCCTAAACTTGTTAGGCTTTGCCCATGAATGCTAATCGACAAAACTCGCTAATGGCTAAATTGCCCGTAGATTAATTAATTACAGCAGAAGCTCCTAAGGGGATGTTGTCCCAGGGCGCCGAGAAGATCCTTGATCTCTTCATCTCTGCGCGATGCGTTCTAAATAAAGCCTTCTAAAAGTTCAGTTTCATCTAAAAATATAAATGGTAGATACAAAAGCTGACTGCCAGAGAAGAGAGGAAGAGGAAATAATCTTCACCCCACGATATTAGTCAGCACTTGGAAGACTGATGCAGATGAAATACCCACGTCATCCGGCTGACAAGTCTTCCCCACTCGGTATGGAAGATGGTGATGGATTATGGTACTTGCGGATGAAATGCGCTGAATAGTGCAACACCTCTGAAAACGTTGTTTTCTAAACAAAGTCTTGGCTCTGTGATCATTGAATGGTTTTGACATATTCAACAGATATTTACATGGAAATTTTATTTAAGATACCACGAAAAACCATAGAAAGTTAGATTGCAGTTCAAACTGATATTACTATTTACTGTAGTTCTACTATTTTTTCCCTCTTTCATTTATAAATTTGTATCAGGATCCGGTCTGCTATAATAATTAGAAAAGAGAGATTTAAAAATAAAAAACACAACAAGCACTTGTTTTCTCTGACATAAAGAGTTACTGCCATTACTTTCATGAGATTAGTAGTAGTAGTATTCATAGAGATTTTTCCATGTTTTATATAAAAATATTGTAACACTTCTTGGGATTAAGTATTTTTTATTAGACAAAAATAATAATTCACAATGCCTAGCTAACAATAATTTCAAAATTTTAATAACACTACAAAAGTTACTACGTGCAACGATACACTAACAAGTAGCAACAGCAAAAGTAGTCATATGCTTCGATGTACTCAGCGAGACTGACTCCAGTCAATTGCTTCTTGTATTTAGTCTGAAATCGAACATTCTAGAAGGTTCTCGAAAAGCGAAGAAGATTCTCGCACAATTGTTTTCTCCCACGTTACAATATATATGTCGCTATTGAATTACATAGTCCACTACTGATCGCAAAGGACATCATCCATATTAGCAGCTTCTTGTGCCGTGCCCTTGACCTTCCTCTTGAACTTGAGCTCTTCTGTTGATTCGTTTGTTAATTATTTGAAAACAAAATCGAGAATCAAATCAATAACGCAAATTTATAACAAAAAATTTGAATTAATCTTTAATAATGATCAGTCATTGAGTGATAAGGTATTACATAAACAGCAATGATTGAATTGTGATAAGAAAAATATTAAAAATAAAATAAAAATACCTTAAAAGATGCATATTAATGGTAGGCATATCTAGGCATTGCATACAAATTATTTTTTTTATCTTTTCCCTATAAATAATTTCATTAAAAATGTTCACTAAAGAGCTTTAACATAAAGTTACTGGTCAACAAATTATAATTTTGGAACAGTTACAATTTCGAAATTACATCAAGACATTTTCTATTTTTATAGTTTAATTTAATTCGTGCAAGCCAATATTTCTAATGCATTTCGGAAAAGAATTTGTCCCCTAGTTAAAAGTTTATAATAATATTCTCCATCTACTACTACAGACTCAAAATGTATTATGGAGAGTATTAAAAAAAATTATATATCTGATATAAAAAACACTGTAAGTTCGTTGACAAAAAATATCAAACAAACAATTGGAATTCAAATAAAAACAACTTGACAAAACAGTTATAGAACAGTGACTCAAAAGTAACCTTCGCAAAAAATTCTTATAGGCCCAAGGTTAAACTCATTCACAAGTCGATCGCTTCTTATATATAATGTACTATGGAACCATTAGAAACCTAAAATGTTCCAAACATTCGAAAATTGTTTCCGACGTTAAAGAAATAAACATCTATTTTGGTTTCACGTCACAATACTATTCGAATATTATGATGATTATTATCATAATCAACAAAAAAATAATCACGTTCGATATAAATCATCAATTATTTTTAAAAATTTTCGATTTCAAAAACTGATTTATATCCGCATCCTTCCATTTTTTTTTCTCATTCAAAAGACCAAAATGTGCTAATTCTCCAGATTGCCGTTAACTCCTAGTGACAAAGATTTGAGCTCTTCCACGTAGCAAGCAGACGAGCAGAGAGGATGGTGACACATAGAGACAGAGCTAGCTGTTGGCTATAAAAATATGCGACAGCCATTTGTCGCTGTGAGTGGGAGCCCTATCTCCTTCCACTACATAAAGTCGTCCATAATCCAGCCCACTTATTCCAGTAGAGGCCTCTTCCAGCTCCAGTAGGCTCTTTTATCCAGACGGCTATTCGTCCACGAATACCTGGTTTTCCTCCGGTTGGTATATATATATATATTTCGATCGATTCCTAGCCTCGTAAGTCGTTGATCCATCGAAAAAATAATGAATTCAGGGGAAAAAACTATTATTTTAATTTCCTTTAATTTTGTCGTTTTTATAAATTCTTTTTTTTTTTTGTTAATTACCATTATCCATGTGCGAATTGAAAACTTTAATTTAACATTAATAGGCTTAACTGTTTTAATAGTTATAATAAGGATATAGTTTTAGTCATAATTCAGTATTTTTATTGTATTTAGTCATAATTCCCAGATAAATAAATAACAATAACATATAATGTGGGTGTCCCAGCAACACTTGAAAAATCTCACGAAGAATGGCTTTAGCAAAAACTGTACTTTATTTTCTTTTCTTTGTTCCTCCCCTTCCTTACCTTTTAGGCTGCACGGGGCTTACCGGGCCGGGATAGAGGGTGGGGGATTATTGCCGAGTATTATCAAATGTCCCCTGAATCCGGGTTTTGAACTTACTATTCTATGGTAGTATATTGGTTCCCAATCAAACGTTGCCATGGGCAACGAATATTTCCTCACGCGTTTGCCCACTCGGCGATCCCGCCCCCAACGCAAAAACTACTGTGTGCATACTTTTAGGGGCGGTTGATTTCTACAAATAGACTATCTCAGTTTTAAAGTAAATGCTATTCAAGGCCAGATATGGTCCTTCAAAGGTTGGGGTTCCGTTTTGACCTTTTAATATAGCTTAAAAGAATGTAAAACGTTGTGATGTACTGTTTGATATACCATTAAGTTATATGACAATTGGGATCCATATGAGGAGGTGAGGTGCAAAACTCGTTCGTTCCACATGAACACGTTTTTCAGGAAACTCAAAATACTTACCAATAGTAGTGGCCAGATAAAGATGGTTTTTTTTTTTTTTTTTTGCCTTCGAAAGGTACAGCTACCCTATGGAAGTGAGCTTAGAATGTAAATATTTACTGATTTCGAGATGGCAAGAAAAAGTAACAAATTATGAAAAGAGAAAGTTTTGCAACAAAATGTTTAAAGGAAAGACTTTTTCTGCAAACCACATTGGAACGAACGAGTTTAAATTTACAAAGCGTAAGTTTATCTTCCAATATGAATAATAATACAAGGAGAAGAAAACAAAAGCGAAGTTTTTTTAATAAGTAATTTTTATTTAGGTTCACAACCATTTTATTAATAAAGTCCGTATCATTTGACAAAATAATAGCACCTAATGTGTTAAAACATTTAACTAAACATTTTTTTGGTATAAATATCAGCATACTGATATAAAACATCTGACTACAAAAAGACTAAAACAAAAAGTCTTCTTCAATAATAGCGACTTCATCATCCGGTTGTTGGTTGTTTCCCTTGTCTGCGGCAGAAAACAGAAACTTGTGTAATACTAGTAAACTACCAATGAATCATTGGCCCTCCACTCGTCACCAAAATGCTTTTTCAGCAGATTATCAACGTCTTTCAGCATGTTGGAGCCATTGGATAATCAATTATTAATATAGCTAGGTAAGAAATATCGAATATAAAATGACACTAAACTCTTAGTTCTTCTTAAAAATTGATTAAAAAAACTTTATTGAATAAAAGAATACAATGAACATTTGTACATTAGGCACTATCACTAAAACTTATTGGAACTAACTAATTACGACATCTAAAACGTTACTGCCTGGGATTACAATTGAGGGGGTATATATACACTGTATATATACCCCCACCTCAGCCTGTATATTATACAGGCTGAGGTGGGGGAGTCAGCTATGTGCTGACTTGGGTCTTTTAGTGTCCATAAATGACATAAAACACGCGAATTTAGAGTATAAAATTCGAGTGTAAAATGACACATAACACGCGAACTTTTGTTCAGAAAGAGTAACAGAAACTGCTGAAGTGAACGAATGGGATGGGTGCAAATTAAGAAGTTATTATAGGAACCAAAGAGTTTTGCTTCACAACGAGTAACGAACCAGTTTTGAAGCACAATGGGCTACGGAACGAATCAGTTCTGCAACAAACCGCTATTTTGCATAGCAAAAACCCATATGACTTCACAAGTGTTGCTCCAATCTAATAAGATATGTTGAAAGAACATTAAAATATTTTTAGAATCCATTGCCATCTCAATTTTTCAAAAAAATGGAACGTGGAAATTGCACCTCACCTCCTCATATATTTTAATGAAAATATATCTGCCTTAATATTTTTCCAATAATTGTCATTGAATTTAATATACTAATGTTAGGACTTAAGGTGAGGTGTGTTCTCACGGTGATTACACCATGACGGTTCCTGTGAAAATAATCTAAAATGGCTCTGAGAAGAATTGTAGGTTAGGCTTTGTTATCACGGAATGGCGTAATTTGTGACTCATCTCATTTCATCAAAACTTTATCTCTTTTAGATTAAGAAATAAGCGGCCTATAAATAGTGTTTTATCTTTATCATATAATAATTTCTCAGTCAGATAACTATACCCCCGCCCCCAATAAAAAAGAATCTTGTAATAAAAAGCAGAACAAAAATATCAAATAATAATTACATCACTGTCCTTCAGAATGCCACACTTTTTCTTGAAATATAGTTGGTCACGCGACCTACTAGCTATTGATCGACTAAAATACAGTCAATGAATGACTTTACCGATATCTGTTTCTTTTAAAGTGATTTTTTATTCGAAATGAGGGAAAATTAAAAAAGAGAAGATATTATTAAAACTTCAGACATTAAAGGAGGATTAGAATTTACTTTTAGGATCGATGATAAAGCTTAGAGTGAAAAAGAATGTACTCAGATGAAATAAAAAAAATTTTTGTTAGAGTCTGTTTTTAATATTAAAGGGTACGAAGTTAGAATAATAAATAATCTAGTGCAGTGCGCGCATCACACAACTTTCACTTACTCCCTCCTTTTTTGTATATTGTCTCCGCCGGGAATCGAACCCGGGTCTTCCGCATGACATGCGCGGTATGCTAATTACTACACCACGGAGTCGCTTCCAAACGGTGCCAAATCCTTCCTCTTCACTGACACCTCTCCCACGATCTCGCAAGTTTTGCGAGTATTTACGGGAGATGGACAATTATTGTCCGGAAGACCCGGGTTCGATTCTCGGCGGAGCCAAATCTTTTCTCTTCAAAAATAAATTATTTAAAATTTTTCAATTTTACTTCACATACACCATATTCCACATCAGTTGTCTAACCCTGTATAAATTAACCTTTTAAGCTCTGAGCAGTGCGAGAGTATTGCGGGCCCTGCGGCCTGAGACTTTAGACCGGCTGCCGTACCCAGTGGCCTAAATACTTTTTGCCACATTCACTCTTCTTTATCTCCTTATTCATATTTTTCTTCTTAAGTTTTCCATCATTTTTTTCATCCGGACTTTGGATCGGCATTGGTGGTTTTAAAAACTTTATTTTTTTTTTTATTTAAGTAATGCTACTAATTATTTCGCCCTAAGGAATAAGGTGCTGGTAAAATTAATTTGGAAAACCCCGAAAAGAACCCCATGTCAATTAGTTTACAGCCCTCCGAAATTTTTGAGGAAACCATAAACCTCGTCACTGGGAAATACCGGACGGGCTGGAAACAGGGTTGGAGAATCGCGAATGCCAATTATGTAAAAATAATTTTCATTAGTCCTGCACTCGTCCTAAATATGAATAAGAAAATGATGACTATTTTGTCTGCTCGCCATGATTTAATATTCATGAAATTAAAAAAAAATACGTGTAGGAACATACCTAAGTAGACATAGTAGAGGTGAGAGATAGTCAACTGTTCTTCAATTACGATAGGTTAAATGATAGTCAGGATTTTCAGTTTACATGTAAACTGAAAATCCTGACTATCATTTAACCTATCCTAAGTAGACATTCTTATATAAAAATTGTTATATTAAATGTTTCATATATCTGTTTATTTTATAACATTTTTAAATTATATACTATATTTTTTTTACGAGTTGTTACCTACGATTTATGAATGTTGCATTCCTAAATAATGATACGATAAATCCGAAAGCGAAGTGTAAAAATTCAATTTTTGTTTTAAAAGAAGCCACGAAAAAATCTCTCAAGGTGCTGACTACTAGGGGTTTTATCCTAGTGCAATAGAAAAATGGAAAGATTTAAGAAATCAATTAAAATAAGGTCCGCAGTTTCAATCTTCTAACACAGAAGTGGGCCGAACTGATATATCAGTCTACAGGCCACAGGGACTGCAGCGCTCGAACTGATATATCAGTCTATAGGCGTTAAAGGGTTAAATATTATTCTTTATACAATCCTCAACTTTCTAAGGATAAATATACTTCAATATTACTGGGTTTGTTAACGGAATTTGAAATTTTCAACCCGCAGACAATTTTTTTTTATCTTTTCTTTTTTTTTTTTATTTGATTATCGAACACTTTCATATTCTAAATATAGTTATTTCTCATTAATAGGTATTGTGAGAGACAGTTTATTTCTCCAAATAGGCAAAATTCAGAGTATGTATCTCTGCGTTCGCCATTCAATCCCCATCAGTTGAACATGTCTATTATGAAAAATCCTACCTGATATTTATGAATACTTAAGTCTGATCAAAGATAAGGAGTTTAATCAAAATCGTTTTAGTCATTTTTAAAAATCGTAAAGAGGAGTAAAGTCTTTCGTATTACAAAAATATATTACAACTCAAATACCTATTTCAGTTTCATAAGACTTATAGTTTTTGCTGGTATTTCGCGAAACGCATTTCACCAAAACTTTTTTTTTTTTTTTTTATTGGTCCTCCCCTCCCTCGCCTTTTAGGCTATATGGGTTTTCCCGGGCCAGGGGAGAGGGTGGGGGATTGATGCCGAGTATTATTAAATGTCCCCTGGCTCCGGGTTTTGAACGTGCCATCTTTCGTTTCTCAATCATATGTTGCCATGGGCAACGCGTATTTTCTAACGCTTTTGCCCACTCGGCCATCCCGCCACCTCCTCACCAGAACGTTTATTTTCATTGAAAAACGCAAGTTTTTTTTAAAAAATATCACGATAGCAACACTTAATATGAAGGAATGTCCTTAATATCGTTTCCCCAACTATAAAAAAAAGTCGGAAGAAACTGTAATGGATTATGCAGACGACAACATTTAAGCATATGCATAATTATGAATTCATATTAGGTACTGGGCCGTTCACGTCAAATCAATACAAAAATATATCATTTTGAACCTCACCATCTCGGATTTTCTTGAAATTTGGTATATGGGTACTAATTGTATCTACTAGAACAATTGTGAAATATTACTGAGATATGTCAACCCGTTTTTGAATTATTGGTCTCTAAAGCCCTCAAAGATAGGTCCAGAAACACAAAAAATGATGATTAAAAATAGCTGTAGATTTTTTCCAAATTTGACCAGGACTATGAGGTTGGTGTAGTTTAACAGCGCATTCTAAGCCATTTCATATGATATACAACAATGTATAGGTTGGTACTGAAGAAATTTTCTTAAAACCATATTTAAAATTTTAATTTCAATTTTCTCAAAAAGGTATTTTTTTTTTTAAAATAGGTCATACTCCCTATACTATACATATGATTACAGCTATTTGTAATCATAAAATGCTAGATTTATGGAATTTTATCACTAGTTTTCAATTTGTTTAGTAATGAAGAAATTTTCATCCCTCTTTTATATTATGTTGTATGAATAGATATAATACTACCTATTTTACAAAAAAAATAAAATTTAAAAAATGCCCTTTTTGAGAAAATTTAAATTAAAATTTTGGATTTAGTTTTAAAAAAGTGTCTTTAGTAACAACCTATACATTGTTGTATATCATATGAAATGGCATGGAATGCGCTGTTAAACGACACCAATCTCATAGTCCTATTCAAATTTGGAAAACATCTACAGCTATTTTTAATAATGATCTTTTGTGTTTCTGGCCATACTTATCTATTTCAATTCAACTATTCACGAATAGAAAGCTAACTTCGTTTAATACTTTACCTTATTGAGGGTTGATTTTTGCTATTAAATAAATCATAATGCATGATTTAAATTTATAAATAAAATATCCTCGTTTCGTGACGTAGCCAATCATAAAAATAAATCACTAAGATTTGAATGAATTTGGCTCGGTGACATCAGAATATTGTCCACTTAAAATTATCGCAACTAAATCATACTCACTTATGACAGAATTTGTGTTATTTTAATCTAATTAAAATATTTTCACAACAATAATTCAGGGCAAAACTCATATAAAGCTCCATCGAAAATTTACTTTGTGGCTCTTTGCAATGAAGGCTAAAAATCGTCATTTAGTTTTTAAAGGTATCATAACAACGTAGTATAATGTCAGCATATACTGTATTAAAGGCTAGTTTTTTCTTTGACATTTTTTTATTTCAAAGGGAATAGGAAGAATAAGACATGAAGGGAAAACATCATTAACATTGGCCATCCTAGGAAGCCGTAGACCCAAGGATAGGGGCGGTAGAAGAGAAGCAACTATAAATTTCTGAAAGACAAACAGTCCATGGGCAGAAATATATTCCAAGTCTGGCGCCTGACAGTTTTATTCCACTTCTTGCCTTCTAAATCCAGTCAGTTCTATTGCGTTTTTTTTTTTTCTTTTTAACTTTCAAAGGTCTTTAAGATCCCCCTAAAAATTTTATTGCTTATATATGTTAAATAGCAATATTATAAAATTCTAACTGAATTATTGTAATAAGAGAAAAACATATTTTGCGCACTAGGATATTTCTCACAAGAGTGAACATCCTCTTAATAATAAATTAAATAAGATTAACTGCGATCAAAACTTTGAATAATATTTTGTAATACTAATTCTGCGCTACACATACAAATACAACGTACCCATAAAAAGCCAGTTGTTTGTTGATCATGAGGTATTCCTTTTTTCAAATCATATTCACATAATTTAAAATCATATTTTAGTAATCATGCCAGTCTGCACCATTACTCATTTTGGAGGATTATTTCGCAAAGTTTATATAAATACTATTTTCATAAAAAAACTGCAGTGATATGAAGACCTGAAACTTGTCATAGAAAGCGAGACTTTACAAATGCAGCTGGTTAATTGGGAAAAATTAGCGAAAAATGTTTGCTATGACTGTAGGGTCATCGTATAATTCCTCGTCTAATTGTAATGTAAACGTAATAGCAGATGTTCTTTTTATTTTTCTAATTTTATATATATTCAACTATTTGTTCTAGACAATATTTAGATATCCTATGCACTATTCTTATTTGCATTAGCTCAATTTATTTATGAATTTATTTCTACCTATTTTGTTTTTATTATAGTTACCCATATAAATATATATATATATATATTATATAAATATATATATATATATATATATATATATATATATATATATATATATATATATTTATATTATATATTCCACAAACGAAATTCAAGATTCTTTTTTACTGAAATTAAGAGTTCTTTGGTGCTTTGACCTATGTTTCTTGCACTGATTGAAAGTTGTATTGTTATTTATTATGGCCCTTTTGCATTTATTTTTGGGCGCAGGGACAGATGGTTTTGTGGAAAATCTATTCGATTCAGCAGCCATGACAACGGATTCCGAGACTGCACGGCATACTGTATATCTATTTGGTCAAACTTATAGAGGCCTGAGGCGAGGCTGGAAAAGAGTATCCCATTAACTTTTCCTATTATCTTTTTGGTTTTCGTTGTTTAAAATAGAGGAATCAGAGAAATATATATGTAATAGAAAATTGCCTCTTCTATGTAGGCTTGTGTGTAGATGTATGTACGTGGGGTGCTGCAGAACTGGGGTACTGCGGAGTATTATACATAAAGTAGTAAGGAAAGGCCAGAGAGATCAAGGCATTTTTCCATCATTCTTGCATCCCCAAAAGGAACCATGGCCATAGAAATCCCCAGTATAGGGTAGCGTGTTGGGGTAGTTCCTTTTGTTCGGGCAAAAGTTGTTACATTCATATATAGATACCATGTTGGAGAAAGTCATTGCACTCTGTCACGTTAGTATGAAAGAATTCTAACATCAATGATTAATTGCAATGATAATGATGCATTCTAACTGCAATGGGTTGAATTAACCTCTACGAATAAAACGACTGTTTGACGAATACAGCTACTGCTCGAAGAACACATTATCGGTTGTTCAAAACAGGTTTTAGTCTTGTATTAGGAATTTTAACTTGTTGAAATGAGTTTAATACCTTGCCATTCCGTTGGATCCAAGGCCGTAAGTTTTTATCATTAATATAAGAGTAAAAATTAATTAAATTATATTAATTATAAGTATATAGTGTTATTAAATAAAATAATAATAATAATATATTGTTATTAAATACATGTTAAAGGAATAACTAAAAATTTCCCATATTACTAGGACGGTATCATACCATGCCTTTATTAATGGAATGATTTATTTAAATTTTAATGATTTATTTTTTTGGCAACTTTATTGATCCACTTGTCGTTAGTAACTTCACGTGGCACGAAGGGGATGCTTTCTTCAGACTATTTGCGTCTCGCTTTTCCCAGACATTGAGTTTGGAGAGAAAGCCAGATGGGTAGTGGCAAAAGGAGGACAAAGAGGTTTTGAAGGTGGGAATTGGCTGGGGATAGAAAGGGTCTCAGCAGTAAGGAGGTTGGTTTCAAAATGTGTGGTTGGAAAAGAAGAATGTGAGAATGGCTGGTATTAGGTGGTGAGTAGGAAGCAGTTGGCGATGGTGTGGTTGTTATAGAAAGTGTGGCAAGAGACCGGGTCAGAGAGATAGAGGGGGGGGGGCGTAGAAAGATTGAAGGAACAACAAAGCTAAAGATGGTGGAGGTTGGAAACCAGCCTGCGCGTGTTGACTTGTATTCGTTGCGATCCATGGAATAAATCTCGATCTTCCCAATCTGGTTAGAATAGGTTGGATAAACCTTCATGTTAACTATGAGCATTATGTGTACCCCCAAAATAACAACTATAAAGCTAAAAGATAGGATTATTAATCAGCAATACAACTTTTTAATTGCTAAGAATTTTTAGGGTGCTTCAAAGTAATTTATTTCATTACCCTGCCTCTCAAAACAATGCGGGTTTCTGAAGCAGTTGGGTGTTAATCAGGTCTGATTAGCATCTCACTGCTGCTATAGAAACATTGCTTTTATTTTCTAAATTTGTTCTTCAGGCATCATTTCCTCCTCCGTTCGGTAGGTAAATCAGGTCCCCTTCGCCGATTGATGCAGTTTCCATTCGTCCATACGAAATCTTTAAAATAGCTATAACTATGTCGGGTACTTGTGGAAAATCAGAATCTGTGGGAAGGTTGTGTTCTGTTTTCCGAAGCAATTCAGCCGTGAAAGCCTCAACTAGGATGTGTTCAGCGCAGTCAACAAGGATGTGTTCGGCAGTCTCCGAGATATCACAGGGGTACGACTACGGCTATCATACACGTTGGCAGTAGCAGAGAACCTATTTTCCTCTAAAAATCTTAACATCTCGTCAAAAGCTAACGTCCATAAGGGCACTTCTTAAAGCAAGTCTTTAGCCGGATCCGAGGTCGTAATTTCTTTATTTGATTCTGTTAGAATCATGGCTAATAGGGTGTGGCGGATCACCATTATTAAAAGTAGAAAAAGGAATTTGAAAAAAATAATTATTTCAATAAAATTACAAGTAATGCGTATAAATATGGAAAAGAGAAAAAATTAATAAGCTGATACTATTTCCAAGATAATGTAGAATCACCCTATTACACATTTCATATTAATGGACAAGGCTTCTTATTTTTTTTTTTTTCAATTCTTTGGTGTGGTTTATTCTATAACATTATTGTTTTTCAAATTAAATAGATAACATAATAAAATGAAAATAAATAATAAAATACCCTAGCTTAACTTAACTATCTGTGTCAGGAGGTCAGTGACGAAATTAGTAAGAAGAATAATAGGAAGAAAACATGCTCTCTACTTAAATCTGTTCCTTGAAAGCAGTGTGATCAGTGGTCCTTCGTTCTTCGTCAATACAATAGAATAGCACTTTGGTTCGACGTTTTAATTTCCCTGGAATAGCTTTTAACCCCCTCTAAGGGCTCAACAAACACTTCTTCCTTAACCAAAGCAGTATATTGAAACTAGTAGTGTTTTGTTTTTTTACTTTCACTTACCTATATATGAAATATATAGTAAGTGGAAGTATTGCGATCGTGAAAATTTTCGACTTCCGGTTTTCAACGGAAATACACGTTTTGGGGTCCCCTGAGTCCAAATGACCAAGTCCCGCGAAATGGTCTGTGTGTGTGTGTGTGTGTCTGTGTGTGTGTGTGTGTGTGTGAACAGACTAGCTCAAAAACTATAAACCGTGCGAAACTGAAATTGAGTATTTAGTGTGTGTATATGCCCGCGATGTGACAGCACAAATTTCATCAAAATTGCTCAAAGGGAGGGGGTACTTTATTTAATAACTTTTTACGTTTTTTTCGATTTTCTCAAAAACGGTTCTAACGATTTTGATTAAACTTCATATTTGATGTATGTATATGCCAAAGATGTGATTGCCAACATTTTGTCAAAATTGATCAAACGGAGGGGGGACTTAACTTAATTACTTATGTATCATTTTCACGTGTTTTTTTTTATTTACTCAAAAACGGCTTTAACGATTTTGATCAAACTGGGTATTTGATGTATGTATATGCCAAAGATGTGATAGCCAGCATTTCATCTAAATTGGTCAAACGGAGGGGGCACTCTATTTCATAACTTTTTTTGCAATTTTTAACCTTTTTTCGAATATCTCAAAAACGGCTTTAACGATTTTAATCAAATTCGTCATGTTTAATGAAAATTAGGGTTCTTTATTATCAGGTAAGCTTTATCATTATTTAAATGATCTGAGGGGGCTTAAATTGGGTAGAGTCATTTTTTTTTTTGTTTTTGTTTATATTGAGAAATTAACTGTCTCTCATTACGCCTAAAAATAAAAAATGGCTAAATATGTGGTATGATAAAAACCAAGTAAACATATAGAGTAGAAAAATATTAAGTCAACTCATAAAACATGTTGAGCCCACGCATGCGTAGTACGCCTTTAATGTTCATAATTAAAGCCGTTCTGTTCATATAATGGAAATTATTGGTTTCATGGTAACTAAATGAAATTTTCAACAAGTACATAGAAAATTATAAATACCAGTCGACTTGCAGTATTATGCTTGCATTGCCGAATTATCTCAATAAAAAGTTTTATTTAGTGTTTGTTATAGAGCAAATGAAAACAAAATTAAGAAATGAATGTGGAAAAATGTGTAACTGAGTGAGAAGTGGCATTACCACAACGCATTAATTTCTAATCTAAGTTGGTAAGTGAAAGTTGTGTGTTGCGCGCACGCACCAGATTTTTACCAAGAAAGATCTGATACTTTTCTTGTTCTTATTTTTCGTAGAAACTTGGATTAAAGTTTTTACTTAATTAAGTCCTGAGTCAAAAAGTTGTGAATTGAAAACCAATATCTATCCTGGAGTGAGTTGGCAAATAAGCTCATCAACTACTAAATATTAATTAAACTGCCGACGAGGATTTATTTAGAAAAATCATGTTTTATAAGGTAAAAGTAGCCTATTTTTTTTCTTTTTCTGAAAAGCAATTTATTATTACTTTCACTTACCTATATATGAAATATATAGTAAGTGGAAGTATTGCGATCGTGAAAAATTTCGACTTCCGGTTTTCAACGGAAATACACGTTTTGGGGTCCCCTGAGTCGAAATGACCAAGTCCCGCGAAATGGTCTGTGTGTGTGTGTGTGTGTGTGTGTGTGTGTGTGTGTGTGTGTGTGTGTGTGTGTGTGTGTGTGTGTGTGTGTGTGTGTGTGTGTGTGAACAGACTAGCTCAAAAACTATAAACCGTGCGATCCTGAAATTGGGTATTTAGTGTAGGTATAAGCCCGCGATGTGACAGCATAAATTTCATCAAAATTACTTAAAGGGAGGGGGTACTTTACTTAATAACTTTTTAGGTTTTTTCGATTTTCTCAAAAACGGCTCTAACGATTTTGATTAAACTTAGTATTTCATCTATTTATATACCCGAGATATGACTGTAAAAATTTCATCAAAATTGATTAACCGGAGGGGGGACTTTACTTAATAAATTTTGTAACATTTTCACGTGTTTTTTTTATTTACTCTAAATCGGCTTTAACAATTTTGATCAAACTGGGTATTTGATGTATTTTTATGCCCGAGATATGACTGCAAAAGTTTCATCAAAATTGATTAACCGGAGGGGGGACTTTACTTAATAAATTTTGTAACATTTTCACGTGTTTTTTTGATTTTCTCAAAAACGGCTTTAGCGATTTTTATCAAATTCGTCATGTTTAATGAAAATTATGGTTTCTTTAATACCAGGTAAGCTTTATCATTATTAAAATGCCCTGTGGGCTTTTTTTTTGGGGGGGGGGCTTTTTTGTTTGTTTGTTTCTTTCTTATAAAGTACCTTTGTTTTTGTTTACATGGAGAAATTAACTGTCTCTCGTTACGCCTAAAAATAACGATTTTGATTAAACTTAGTATTTGATCTATTAATATGCCCGAGATATGTCTGTAAAAATTTCATAAAAATTGATCAACCGCAGGGGACACTTTACTTAGTAAATTTTTTATCATTTTTACGTGCTTTTTTTATTTACTCAAAAACGGCTTTCACGATTGTGACCAAACTGGGTATTTGATGTATGTATATATCAAATATGTGATAGCCAACATTTCATCAAAATTGATCAACCGAAGGGGGGACTTTACTTAATAAATTTTGTATCATTTTCATGGGGTTTTTTATTTACCCAAAAACGGCTTTAACGATTAATAAAAATAAGATGTGAATGTAGAAAAATGTGTGACTTTGGGAAATGATATTTAACAAAACACGTCAATTTCTTATCTAAGTAAGTTGGTAAGTGAAAGTTGTGTGTTGCGCGCACGCACCAGATTTTAATTTTTTATTATTTTTATACATCACACAGGGAAATTTCGATAAATGGAATTGGTAGGCGTGATTGAAAGAGCTATCAAATGGAAACACCGTCGAGATTTTGTGTCGTAGTTTTTCCTAAGTGGACAAGTCGCATTAGAGTAGGAGCATACAGTTTCCTGGTCAGAAGACCTCCTTTACAAGATCTGAAGACAAACTGCGGTGCGCGATTTTTATGTACTCAACCGCATTCACCGCCTAGATCGCGAATTCTACAAGGTTCACAAAAAAGGGACAGGAATGTAGGGGCTTTCTACCTTCGGTTTGGGCCTTAGGCTACTTAACACTACATTGGACCAAATAGTCCTGCTTACACGTTTATGTTTCTTATCATTTTTGGGCTAATAATTAACCGGTGATTATTATTATTATTATTAACCAGTTAATAACTGAAACTTGTTTACCCTAAAATTAATCAAACCACCTAACCGTGTATAGAGGTCTATTTCGTCAAGCTTCCCTAATTTACATCGTTAGGTTTGAAACTTAGTTCTAAAAAATTATTTAACTTTATGATCTCATCGTTCATTTAATGGTTATTTCATGGAACTTATTTAATTTCTTTTCTGTAGGTTCATCAGTAAAATTTATATTTTTGAATTTCGTATAGTATTTTTACTTTCACTTACCTATATATGAAATATATAGTAAGTGGAAGTATTGCGATCTTGAAAATTTTCGACTTCCGGTTTTCAACAGAAATACACGTTTTGGGGTCCCCTGAATCAAAATAACCAAGTCCCGCGAAATGGTCTGTGTGTGTGTGTGTGTCTGTGTGTGTGTGTGTGTGTGTGTGTGTGTGTGTGTGTGTGTGTGTGTGTGTGTGTGTGTGTGTGTGTGTGTGTGTGTGTGTGTGTGTGTGTGTGTGTGTGTGTGTGTGTGTGTGTGTGTGTTTGTGTGTGTGTGTGTGTGTGTGTGTGTGTGTGTGTGTGTGTGTGTGTGTGTGTGTGTGAACAGACTAGCTCAAAAACTATAAACCGTGCGAACCTGAAATTGGGTATTTAGAGTATTTATAAGCCCGCGATGTGACAGCAAAAATTTCATCAAATGGAGGGGGTACTTTATTTAATAACTTTTTAAGTTTTTTTCGATTTTCTCAAAAACGGCTCTAACGATTTTAAT